>JAXGGA010000279.1:0-264716 GCA_038373865.1 Uloborus plumipes
TGCAACCTTCAATGATTCTGGGATAATAGGGGTTAAAGGTCTCCACCCCCTGTGCATTTTCTCCCGACAATTTTCCGAGACCTAGGTTCAAGAAACGCAATTTTAGAGGACCATTGATGATATTAGGTGAAGGGAACAGGCCTATGGGCTCAGCTCCGGAAATGTTTTGGAATTCAAAACTGAAACATTTTTGTTCAACAGTGTAAACCAATATAGTTAGTAACGGTTGAGTAATAAAAATCAATCGCCCCTGCCGTGGAAAATTTCTGGATTCGCTCTTGCCACCAGTATGTGTTATTTTTACTTTGAATTTGAAACTTATTAAGCAATGAGATTATTTGCTGTTTTTTTGTGTTCGAAAAGAACAATTTTATGCTTTGAATTTGTAGGGTACTATTTTGTCAAATATTTTATCCGTCATTTTACTGAAAATAAAACGTTCATCTTTATGTGACTAAATATCAATGAAATATAATAAATAAATCACAATTTCTAATCTGCTTCTGAATTTTCAAAATGTTTGAGACTTTTGGATTTAGTATTGATGTACATGTAACAGTTTTTAATTTTCTTAAGTATCCATTATTGTTTGTTCAAATATTTCATTTAAAATTAATGATTTTTTGTATGAGGTATACATGTATGTATTTCTGTGAGTAGATGCCTTATTTATGGGAATGTTTATGATAGTACTGGTACTTTTTTACTTATAAAATCGTCATAAATATGAAATTTTTGCAAAAGCAAAGTATTTTAACATTTTAAAATGTGATATATTCAGACCTTACTATGGGGGGGGGGGAGGAACATCAAAACATTTAATACCACAAGCAAATCATAAAGCTGCAATTTTTATGTTGAAAAACGGCAAAAATATAATGTTTTTGAATTTGTATAGATCTTTTTTAGGAATGATCGTATCTGTTGTAGTTTCAAACCTGACAACCAAGTTAAACGTTTCAATAAAGATTTTATCACTCCATACAAGTCCGTCATTTCGAATTATTCCAGGGGTGGTGGAGGGATAAAGGGTTATATACTTAATGTAAATTTAATCAAAAAGTAGAAAAAAACATGCTCATTTTCATGTAAATGCATTAATATTCCAATGCCGGGACGGGAGCATCGACCCCCCCCCCCCCATTCTCCTAAATGAGGGGCCTAAATGCATATCAATTTTTATCAGTAACCTTTTATTTCTGTGCTCGTTGAATTTTTATAACGCTGATTTCAGATCCTTTATATGGATTAACAAGGTTTCTCTATTCTTTGTTTCATAGTAACAAGTGCATATTTTTCTAACATCGAGATTTTGTGGAACAATATCCCTAAATTAGACAGTTTCACACTTTATACAATGTACCAAATAACTTATATTTGTTCAATTGTTATTTTATGTCCATCATTCCGTAAGCATAATTTCTTATTACTTTGGAGTTTTGTTTTCTGGAATAAATTGTTTTTATCACGTTGCGAAATACATTTTGATTTGTTTCTTTTGCACAGTTAATTCTTATATGGAAATAAAAGGTATGTATATATATTTCATTTGTTTGCTCTACTTCCAATTTGAGGTGTGCAGTTTTTCTGTAGCATGTATAAATATACATATAGTTATTATTTTTTTTATGTTATTAATTTTTGCACCATGTTTTTGTTTTATTGTTTAAAATCATTGGTATTTCAGTCAACTCAAGTTCTCCCAGAAGCCTGAAAACTACACTGCAAAAAAAGCTGTTTTTTTTTTTCAATTTAATACTGGGAGCAGAGGCTCCAGTTTAAAACTGTAAAAGCACAGTAATAAACTGTAAAACTATCAATTTTGCAGTTTATTACTGTAAAATTAGCAATTTTAGTTTATTACTGTAAAATTAGCTGTATTAACTGCAAAAACAACATCTATTTTTTACAGTGTAGCGCTCTTGACAAAAACAAAAAAAGTCTAGAAAAAACGTTTTTTTTTGTCTTTAATTTCAGTAAGTTTCTGGGGCAATTCCCTGGGAGAAGGAATAAAGGGAATGAGCAATCATTCCCTTTATTCCTTCCTAATTTCATAAAAAAATCCTTATTTTTTTTTTTCTTATAGTGTACTATCAAAAAGGTGAACCACTAACCGGTTAATTTTCTCATGACTTGGCCAGAAGTAGCTTAAACACCAGACTTGGCCAGAACAGCTTTGGGACTTCAGTTTCAAAGCATTTTTAACCGACTTCTAAAGGAGGAGGTTATACAATTCGTCGGAGATTTTTTTTTTTTTTGTAGGTTATAAGATTACTCGAAGACGCCTGGACCGATTTCAAAATTTTTTTTTTGTTTGAAAGGGTTTTCTTTGGGTCCCATCCTCTCGTGGTCCGGGTTTGATAACGGGAAGCTGCAGAAATCGTTCGAAATAGAAATCGGGATCACAGTAATCGCAATTATGACCAATTTTGAATGTAAAGCTTCTCCGGATTTATTCATTTCTATGGTCTGTTTATCTTTATGTAATGCTGATAACATTGTTTTGAAATATCTACTTATATTAAAAACTGAGTATCTTTCTATGTCCTGCTTATTTCTCCTGAACACCATTGAACTAAAAGTCGAACCAGGTACCGATAGATTCGTAATTTTTCGGGCTTCATTAGTTTTAATTTATGTAAGTATACAATTTTAATTAACGAAGATGTCAATTAATAAGTAGTCAAATTTAAAGCGATTTGTCCTAAATGATCAAATATGAAATCCATTGTTACAAAACGTGGTTGATGTAAAACAATAATAATAGTGATAATGAGAATTTTGAATGAAGGCTTAGCTAAATCAAACAAGAAATTCAACTAAATTTAAACTTTATTCTGAACTTAATTTAAAAGCGTAATTTTTAGATTTTTAACTATATTTTGATTATTTTAAGTGCATTTACACTAAAAAGAATGAAATAAAATATTTTTGGAAAAAAATGGAACCGACTTCAGTTGGAAATTGCTCTAAAAAGTAAAACATAATTTTTTTCTTTGAACACCATCGAAACTACTTTTAAACATAAGTTTTGAAGTCGGCGCAAAAACAATGTATAGAATCATACGCAACTACAATTCAACTATAAATATAAATTTTAATGGATACATTTCATTGATTACCACACATTCGTGTAATGGTACAAATATTCTGCTTTTAATTTTCAATGGTTTCTCTGAAAAATGCTGGCAAAATATAAGTAAATATCATTTTACCTATCGTTTTTGCGCTGACTTCAAAACTTATGTTTAAAAGTAGTTTCGATGGTATTCAAAGAAAAAAAATATTTTTTACTTTTTAGAGCAATTTCCAACTGAAGTCGGTTCTATTTTTTTCCAAAAATATTTTTTAGTATAAAACTTTCATCTAACATTTTCAAACCGACCTTTAAAATCTGTTTTAAGCAGGAGAACTCCTCAACTCTCCTGTTTTAATTTTAGGATCACCAAAGCTAATTTAAAATTGCGCCTTTAAAGCTTCCATGTTAAAAAAATTCCTAGGAGAGCCATCTTTTTTTAAATGGAGGGACCTTTTTGAAACTTCATTGACTTTGCCTTTCACTCCATGTATCGTGGTTCTCCATAAAACTGCTAGCCCATTCCAGGGAAAAATCCGGGGTGCGTCATTGGGGGTATGTGAGTGAAATTGTGACAGTTTGTGACTAAGGGGAGGGAGTAACAAGAAGTGTGCCATCACTCGTTTTTTATATGGATTTGTTTATGAAAAATTAAGTGTGACAAAGGGAGGGAGGATATGAAAACTGGTGCAAAAAACTGGGACATCATTTATGAGCCCCATACTTAAAATTTAATTAATCATTTGGGATTGGAAAAAAATTATCTTTCAATTTTTTTTTCCAAAACCATTCTAATGCATCCAAAGAATTATCAAAGTTCTACTCAGTGTTGCGTAAAAATTGATGTAGCAAAGTTAGAGTTTCTAGAGGTTGGATTTGCAAGAACCGCAACATTGCTGCTTATGCGTTCTTGCAAAGCCAACCTATTTCAAAATGAAGTGGTCCGTTTGCGCTTCCAGTCCACCCGCCATCTCTTCGCTGCACCTGTAGCAGCGTTAGAGGTATGTCATTTCAAAGTTTTATTTATTATTATGAAGCTACAGATACCCACAAGAAGCACTGTGAAATGTTATTTTTACGGAAATTATATCCTGACCTGTACTTTTAAATCAGTTTTTAATCTTGCAAAACTTTTCATTCACAAAGCGTCACTGGCCATCGTTTTACGAGATTCAGACCCAAATCCTTCAAGAAGGGCGAATATATAGAGTATGATGCAACTAGACCCTATTCCTGTAGTGAATGTGGAAAGAAGTTTGGGAAAAAGAATCATCTCCAACAGCACTGGATAGTTCATACGGGGGAAAGACCTTTCCAATGTGGTACTTGTGGCTCCAGATTTAACCAAAAGTTCAATCTCTTAGCCCACCAGAAGATTCATACGGGGGAGAAACCGCACAAGTGCCTATACTGTAATTACAGTGCTGCTCGTTTGTCCACCCTTCGCATTCACATGTGGAGGCACGTTGTTGGGCAGAGTATAGACTAGGTTATTTTTGGTAAGCATTTTGGCTAGAATTTTGCCACCCAGCTGTGAATTTTAACCTTAACTATGAATAATACTAACCTGCGTGTTGCCTCTGAAGTTTGAATGTTTTTAGTGGTATTTTTAGCATGCGGAAATGGAATTGAAAGCCAAAATGTTTCTACCACGTACCATTTTTTCAAATGGGTGAATAAAGTAAACACAAAAAAAAAAAAAAAGATTTTTTGATAGTATTTTCAACAACCAGGGACGTCATTTCAAGTTTTTCCGGGGATGGGGGGGGGGGGGCAAAGGATGAAAACACAATGCAATTTCATCGGAAAACAGCAAATGTCACCCCCACTTATATGTAAATACATTGATTTCTCAAAGTCAGGGGTGAGGCAATTGACCCCCCCCCCCTAAATGACGGGCCTGTCAACAACGCACTTTTTAAAATATTTAAGTCTATAATTTATACGTCACAAAATAACGTTTGAAGATTATTCTGTGAAATTTTCATTAATTTTTATGAAGAAATGAGCAGTTGACAGTGGCTTTCCATACAAGTTAAAAAACAAGTTTCATTGCGATGCACCTGATAACTCACCATTGGATTCTCTGAAATCAAACCATCAAAACAATTTCATTCGTTAACCCTACACTGCATGATTTTTTATTTTTCGTAGAAAAAAATATATGTGTTTGTCAATGTAATAAGAAAACATGGAAAAATATTTAAAAAAATTTAACTCTGAATTTTCACCCCTTTCTAATTAAAAATAGTTTTGTTGCCAAATGGCTACACCATGCATTCAACAGATAAAAATGATTGTAAATGATAGCCTTGAAATTAGTTCTTTTTTGTAAAAAAATAGAGGAATTGAACATTTGGTGCACTGTACTCTTGTAATCCTTTACATTTTGACAGTTTACATTATTTTTTATATGTACTTGTACTTTCCGATGATCAATTCTGTCAAATCTGATGTCTTTTGGAGGCTCTCTCGCGCAAGCTTTCTTTCTTTTCTCTTTTTTTTGTTTGTAACTAGTTCCTCTGTAGCTAATGGTCTCTTTTTAATACACTTTTATTAATTTCACCTGTGGGTTTGTTTGTATGTATGTATGTATGCATGTATGTAACTCTGAATAAAAGATAAAATTTACGTTATTTGCAAACATAAAAGTAATATATTTAATACTATTTTTAATACTAAAGGCTAAACTGTATTGCATATTGATGTATTATAAGTACATGTAAACTTAAGTGCGGATATTCAGTAGTTTTGAAAATTAAAGGGAAAACCGTGTTGATCACAGCGCATTCCAATGTAAAAGCGTATTTTTTAGTTTTTTTTTTTTTTCAAAACTATATTTTAAAATTATTAATGACTTTACTTGTCCGTGTAAGCACAACGTTTGTGCCAACTGAAATCTAAAATGAACACGTTTTAAAGGCTTTTCCCTATTGATTTTTTGTTTGTTCACTCTGTTGAACATCAACTAAGCATTGATAGTTGCGAGGTCTTATAAACGGTAGAACAGCCGAAAGTACCACTTTTGGGTCCGCATGATTATATTATACCTTCCAAAAAGAGAAAGAAGCTAGCGCGAAACATAAACAAAGCACATACTTTATGAACTATAGAGATGAATCGAAGTGTTCTCTGGATGCTTACTGCATAATGTTGCCAAATGGCTACAGACGTGTATTATGTCCTAGATTTGTTCCAAATAATTATTTTGATGTAAAACGCATCTTAAACGAAAGATAAATGCTTATTTTATTCATGTTATTTTTTTAAAAGACGAAGAAAAATATTTTATTGTAAAAAATAATTTCAAAACATGGTAGTTTGAGTGATTTTAAAAGCTATCCATATGGATTCATTTAAGAGCATGTAACAGACCAGTGCTGCCATTTATAGAGGATAAATGGTGATAATTGCTTTAAGTATACCCAATACTTGCTTTTTATTCATTGAGTTGCCTTATGACTACATTCTACTATTCATAAGAAGGACAAATTACCCATGTAGCCAATTGGCAACACCATGCAGTGTAGGGTTAAAAAGCTTCTGCTGGTATCAACGTCAAGTTTTTTTTCCTGTAATTGATTTTTCAATTTTTTACAGCCCTTAGAAGTAAAAACACACACACACAAAAAAAAAAAAAAAAAAAAATGCTATTTTATAATTAGGTTAAAATACTTTCATAAAATACGTTCACGACATTTTGATACTTAGATTTCAGGGGATCCAGTGTGGAGTAATGTTTGGCACTGGGCAATTCAACTTTTTTTCGCCTTGAGACATCGGCATAGGATCGCTGATGGATGACATCTTTATAAAACTTCATACGCAGAATATTCTTCAAATGTTACTTTATTATGAAGCAATTGCAGAAATAAAAATAAAATGTGTCATCAAATCAGCTGACCAAAAATATGTTTTTTTCTAATCTATCGAATTAACTTGAACATTATTTTATTCTCCTTAGCACCTAATTTCCGTTTGCACAAAGAAGAATTTATTATATGACTGAATTCAGGCAAGTTGTGTGCATTATTTTTTTTTTCTTTAAAATAAATAGTTTTTATGAAAACATTTATGATGAAATTTGCGTTATTATACATAACTTATAAAATTCTTTTTCAAAAAAACCTTATGTGATAGAAGTAAACGGATTGAAACTTCGGATCCAGTACACTGTCATTGCTATGCAAAATCACTTTTTTTACTTTAGGCTGCACAGCAAATAAAAAGTTTAAACTCTCAGACTAGTGTAGTAAGAATTGATGTAAAGTTGGTTGTACTAAACTATAACATTGTATCTGTTAATTCTGCTTAATTCTTTTGAGCGGAATGTTTGAACATAGGCTAAAATTTCTCATTGCTTATAAAGTTGTAAATTGCATAAGCAAATACTTCTAAATAAATATTTTTTTAAACATATTTGTTGTTTTTATTTATTTATTTATTTTTGCTATCTAATTAGCAATTTTGTTTGCCATTTTGGTTCTATTGTTCGAAATATTGCATTCCCAGAAAAATATCTCGAGTTTCAAATATGTGTTTATGAATTAATTAACTTAATTGCGGTAATGCTGTAATACCTCAAATCGTTGTTTATATTATTGGATAAAAACCGAGATAGTTTTACACCAGCAAGAAGCTTGATTCTGTACGAAAAACACAAGTTATTTAAAATTATTTCGTGAAAATTTCTAAGTTTTTCAAAAAAATGTTTTATCATTTTTTTACTTAAGCCTTCAAACTATTTTTGGTTTGTTAAGTAGAACGTATTTACTCTTTAAGGTGGAAGAATGGAAATGGTCTTATTGCAAACTGAGCATGATACTTAATGTCTCTTGAAGTGTGGTGTGGCAGTTTTGGAATCCTGTTTTTATTAACCCATTAATGCTTATCGTCCTTTTTTAGGGACGGTCCAAAAAGTGTCTGAATTGACCAAAAATGAACATTTAAACCAAATAATAGTGTTCAATTGTTACTTAGGTATTGTTTTAATTTATAATTAAACATATTACAGCATATAACCATTGTAAAGTGTGTTCTGTAGCCGTGTAACCAGTATACAAAATATCTTTGGAAAAAAATGTCAGGTATTAATGGGTTAAAAATTCAGTTAGAAGATGATCAGATCACTGGCAATTTACAGCGCTCGATTATTGCTTTCTAGTTCTTTCTAAGATTTTCAAGGGCATACTAACATTTGCTCAATTGTTGTATCTTCAACGATTGACGCGTGTTTTTTTTTTGCATTTTTTTATATTAAAAAAACTGTACTTTGTTGATATAATAAAGTCTTTGAGATTGGAGGCAAACGAAAATGAGTAACGAGCTAAAAAGTCTGAATCGTTCTATGTAAAAGAAACATACTAAATTCAAAATCGAAAAACAAAAAAGAACATTCTAAACGTCTAAAAAGTGATTATTTTAAAATGGGTAGTTTTCAAAAATGAAAACTATGCTTGATAAAATAAATTTAGTTTAAAATTTTTCCAAAACCCAATTAAAATTGCTTGCGCGCGGCGCACTCCCTGGCACCCCGTAAATCCGCCTATGTCATTCTGCTTTTAGGTTCCTGAAAACAAATTTTTTCTTAGTTACCGGGTGTGGTAAACGAACCTTGATTTCTAGGCATATTTCAGCGTTCATTCCGCGTTCTATAAAAGTGTTAAAGGGTCTTTCCATAGTGACTAACGTAACACTCAGAGCTGATTTCATAACTGTTTTTACTTGTAACTTAAAAGATAAAAAATATTTTTTAGTTATGCTGGTGAATTTACAATGTACATGATATCTATGTATCATTTCCGCTAAGAATTAAAAGCAAAATTACTGACAGTAGATAATTTTTCAACCAAAATAGCAGCGTGACTAACGTAACATTTTTGCAACCCTCAAAATGAATGCTCATGTTGTGAGACAAAAATGTCTCAAAGTTAAGCAAGTGTTAAAAAGTGAATGATGTATTTGAAAAATGTGTAAACTTGGCTTTTGAAAACATGAAACACATTTATTAAATCTCACTTTTTTTTAGTCTTAAGTGTCACTTTTACTCAAGATGGAGTGTGACTAACGTAACGTGACTAATGTAACCATCGAATAACAAGCAGTAAACACACTACAAACTATTTATTATGGCTAATCTCAGTGATAATTACAATACTTTTTCAACTTTTTTAAACTTCTTATGCTGTATGATTTTTATTTATTTGCTTATTTATTTATTTTTGGATACTTTTTTAATTTCGGTATTTTTTTTTCTTCGGCTGAGGTTGACGTTCCTGTGGAATGAACCTAAATAACAAAGCTGGAAATTCGCTTTCAAAACACAATTTTGATCAAAATAACAGTAATAATTTTAGAAGCAAGATAATTAATTTAGAATAATTGCTTTTTATCAAAATGTCTTTGTGAACGAAAGATGGCGAATTAAGCAACAACTCAACAAAGTTAATTCGTTCTAAAGTAAAGGTGCTAAGTGAACCATTCTTAGTATTCGAGACAAATCTCGGTTACTGTTCGATTCCCGATTTCATATCATTGCATTTTCTCTTATGAATGTAACTGATGTTTTCATCATTTTGCAATTCTTCATCTTCGTTGCCATTATGAGGAAACGTTTTTATACTTCAAAGAATGAAAGAGGACAACCTATAAAAAAATGTCGGACTATGAGAATATCATATTTTTTTATCGACAACATTGCACAAGGTTCTTTAATTTATCTTGCAACATTGTAGATCGTAGATATCTTAATCTATATACAGGGTGTCCACCCCAATCGTGGACCAATAGCTAATTTCTAAACCGTTAGAGATAAGCATAGAGTTTATTTAGGAAAAAATCTCCAAATTACGAAAGGAATTTTGGGTCTATTCAATGTTTTTCAAAAAATCAAATTTTGAAAGAGTTACGAAATTTAAATTTTTATACAGTCCCCCAGTCCTATCAATCATATTTAGTAAAACATTCTTAACACTGTAACGTTTAAAACTAAAAAAAAATCACTCTTCTACCACAAAAATTGACCGAGTTATGACGTTTTGAAAAATCAAGATTTTGAAGGATTTCGCATACGGTCCCTTAAGAGATCTCTCGATGACGTCATGAAATAATGCAAAATCTTGATTTTTCAAAACGTCATAACTCGGTCAATTTTTGTGGTAGAGGAGTGATTTTTTTTTAGTTTTAAACGTTACAGTGTCAAGAATGTTTTACTAAATATGATTGATAGGACTGGGGGGCTGTATAAAAATTTGAATTTCGTAACTCTTTCAAAATTTGATTTTTTGAAAAACATTGAATAGACCAAAAATTCCTTTCATAATTTGGAGATTTTTTCCTAAATAAACTATATGCGTATCTCTAACGGTTTATAAATTAGCTATTGGTCCACGATTGGAGTGGACACCCTGTACATAAAAGACTACTTTTGTATGCGTATGTCCAGGGTAAACTTCCAAACTACTGAACCGATTTTAACCATTTTTTCACCGTAGATAGCTGCAGTAACAGGGAGCAGGATAAGCTATAATTTATTTCTGAAAAGCTTAGTTTAAAAAAGTTATTGTGGAAAATAGTAAATTTTATGTAATTTCCACATTAAATGATTATATTTTCAACCCATTGTTGCAAAATTTCGTTGCCTCGCAACAACAATATTAATAGTAATCATGATGAAAATTTTGAACCAAGGCTTCTCTGGAGTAAGTAGGAAATTTATTGCTTTCTTAGGATTTTTATATTCATCTATGCCAATAATCAATACCGGGTTAAATAAAAAGAAAATTGATATTGGCAACAGTTCGAAAATGATTTTTTGGAAAATCACACGGATAAAATAAATAACGCATTTAAGTTTGATTTCACGTTCTTCTTCACACCCTGTTAATTTACTGCATGATCACAAAAATAGCTTTAAGAAATATGATTCTACTGGGCTTAGTTGAAAGTCATATATTTATTTTCTTGGATTTGGCATGTTGCATTTAAGCCCGTGCGACGCCGGGCACATCCGTTACCATCGAAACTCCATGGAGCTAATACTCCCACATTTGAAACGTTGGAGTATTATATTGATGATTGAGATTTTGCCGCAGTCGATAAATATCAGATAATAATTGTTTTATTTTGGTTATGTCGTGTAAAAAGTAAAGTATTATTACGTATTTTTTTTCTTTTGTTTTCCGATTCCGTATGTATCCATTAAAAACCTTTTTAAAATTATGTCAAAAAGTAAAGTAATCCACATACTAAATTAATAAAACCCTTAAACAAGATTAAAATTACCATTAATTTGCCTTTTTGTATAAATAATTGCTAAATGTTCCCTATTAATTTCGAAATCATTTAGGATAAAAACTTTTAACGTCGTTTTATGGTCAGCAATAGTATCTCAACATTTGATTTCCGTTTCTCTGTGACAAAAATTAGTGACATAATAATACTTAGTGTATTTTCGTAAAGTAAGGAAGGGAGCAAAATTATCCTAGGTATCCCAAAACAGTTACGCAAAAATTTGGCGACATTTTAAAAATTGTCAAAGCGGTGTGTTTTGAGTTCTTTCAGTTCAGGGAAAAAAAAAACAAAGGTGAGTATATAAATTGTTTCTCAATATTACTGACCCAGGCAACGCCGGGTATTTTTGCTAGTATTTTTATAATTTGAAAGCTTATGTCTGCTGACGCTACAGTTATAAGAATTGTTAAATAGATCCTTATAATAAAAAGAAAAATAAAACAGTATCTGGAGTTGCTAAACATTATATTTGAATGTTTTTTTTTTTTTTCAAATACTAATCGTCAAACATCTTAAATGTTAAAAATCAAAATAGTACACGTCTCTCTTTTTTCCGTGTACATTTAATTTTAGCCTTAGAAAATTAGTTTTTTTTTTCAATTAAAATATTATGACTTATGGTCTTCAGTGTTTTCATATATTTCATTCCTTCAAATTGAATTACATTCATCTAAAAGCCGTCGAGGAATATTTTCTCACCTGGATAAACTAGCTTAGAAGTCTCTTTATACTGAAGTATGTGTACTTACTTTTCCAAGTTCAAAAAGTAAAATAATAGGCGGTTACAAACATTTTCATGCAGTATATATTAATACAGATTTCAGAGGTCACTCACTGTTTATAACTGTTTATTCTGCATTAAAAAAAAGTAACTTCGAGAAAATTTCTTAATTAATTATCTTTAACATTTTTCAGCCCCACTCTCCCCCAATAAATAAATAAATTCATATACGTTTAAATGAACATATGTGTTTCTCCTAGTACAAATCCAGTTTACGTCGATTTTTTTTTTCAAATTTGATGCAGAGATGCTTTGAAGTTTAAGAATGCACAATGCGAATTTTCCTTCTAAATCTAAAGTTTACGTCGGATCTTTTGCCAGCTTCAGCACAGAGGTTCTTTGATGCTCATTAATTCAAATAGGAAGGGGAAATTCACCTCCCTATAAGGGCAAAAAAAAAAAAAAACTATAAGGGTTTTACCTTATACAAGCCCACAGGTTGCGTCGGTTCATTCCCAAATTTGACAGAAAGGTCCTTCGAGGCTCATTCAGGAATGTACAAGGTGGTGTTTAGCCTTCCTATAGGGGCAAAACCTTCTTAGGGGTTTTCGCCCGAAAATCCGTGAAACAGAATGTTTACACCGATTAGTAACAGTGACTAAATTTTTAAAAGAAAATTCATATACGGCTAAATTAAAAATTGAAGACAAAATTGCTTTTTTATGCACGTTGACGGAAAATTTTGCGCTATTTTTTCTTTTTTTTTTAAGCAACTATAATTAGCTACTGGAAAATTAAATTTAGGTTAAGAATAGCAATCGGTGCGCAAAGAAAATGTAATATACAAAAACACTTGTTGAACATGCGCCACTTAACAACTTTTATTTTCGATGTAAACCGTACAATACCGGACAACACAGGTTGTGACTTTATAAATTGAAACAGAAAACAGCTTTGAGGGGCCCTTGGAATAATTTTAACTTTGCACATGTTATAAGACCCTTGCGGCTATTGTCTATTATAATAATGACAATAATCATTACAAATTTTGACAATGAGTTCCGATTATTTCACATCTTTTGACTACAGAGTATGCTGCACGGTACTGTTTGGATTTGAGATGGTCAACTGATCAGATATTTTAATTTTTTGCCAATGATTTATTTGTCGTAAGTAGTTTTGGAAATATATTTGATAACTTTAAAACACATGGCAAAAGTTTCAGAAACCACATCTACCCCATAAATGGGACTAAAAGAAATACCCAGATTTAACATCTGTCAAATATTCTTTTTAATTTTCTTCTTATTTATTTTCTTCTTATTTTTCTACAAAGAAAAAAAGGTTTCCCCGTGCAGGGTTCCTGCTAGGGCGGGGCCCGATTGAACCCTAATGGGCTATGATCGGCCCTGGTGTTATGCCTACAAAAAGAGCCACTAAGACCGTGCATGTGTAGCTGTACGCAAAGCTTACGTACGACAACCTTATGCTTGAAAATGACCAGTGATGATCGATATCCTATGAGAAGAAACTTTTTTCCTTTAAGTATAAATTTGTGGTTGCACGCGAAGTTTCTGTAAAACTGTTATCGCCTTATTGATTTTTTCGCAATTTCCTGTAAGTGTGGACGAATTGATTCAGCTATCGCGTACCGTCGTTCGTAACTGGAATACGAAACAAGTAACCTTCACTTAATACATTAGATCGAGTAGTGTCAAAGATGGAATCTAAGAAACTTATCGTTGCTGTCTCACATGTCGTCAGCATAGTATTTTGCTTGGAGGGAAAAAGCTGTGTCTACAAAATTTCCATTACGCGCACATCTGAATATAGTTCTCTAAATGAGCTCTGTGTTACACGCATTAGAAACGCTTTTCTTAAGCGCGTTCCACAAATCGATGGCAATACATCACAGATTGCATAATAACTGTTCCGCTAAAACCTATCTCTATAATAATGGATATGGAGTACGTATCAAAGGACGAATGTTGCCATCAAGTTTGATGTTTGATGAAACACACATCATCTACCTGCAGGATTACCCGTCATTGCTTGAGCCAGTAATGGTTACACGAAGCAATTCAATCGTTTTTTCAATAGAAAGAACCAGTGGCGAAGCAAGAAGTTTTTCAATGGGGAGAAGGGGGCGTCATTAGAAAATTTTCAAAATAAAAGTTCGAAAGGTGCGATTTTAAGCCCCTACCTATGTGTTCATACATGTAATATTTTTGGGAGGTTTCGACCCCCTACCCCCTTCCTTTGGCTACGCCACTAGAATGAACGCCAAACTTTTCCCATTGACGCAGTTAAAAATCGATCTTTATCCCTGCTCATTAAGTTTGTACACTACAGATTAAGAACAAAATTTAAATGGAATTGTTTAGGAAGAAAAACACAACATTATTGACGACATTACACGACAAATTGAAGAACTATCAAAGTACGAAATTAAAGCTTACTTGTTTAACAATATTTATCTTGCCGTCAACTGGGGAACCACGAGTATGAAATCACCGTACCCGTTATGTATTATTTGTATTGTAAAGGTAGTCTATTACAGAAGACACATTATCAGTACTTTGCATAAAAGGGTAAAAACATTCGGGGCTTAGAAAGTTTGGGACCAAGCTGGGAGTAATCGCCGATTACGTAATCGTAATCCTCATAATCGGTTAAATTTTTTTGTAATCGTAATCATAATCATAGTTTGGAAATGGGACATTCGTACTCGTGCAATCTTAATTTTAATCAAGTATTTCTTGTGCAATCGTAACTGTAATCTTTCTTTCAATAATCGTAATTTAGTCTTGTAATCGTGTTCTCTGACTTTTTTTACTTCCTTTTACGTAGTAAAGGAAGTATTGTGATCGCGAAAAAAAAAAAATCATTCAAATTTGAGTCTAAATTTCGATTTTGCTCACCCCCGAATGAATGTTCAGTAGTTTTTTCGACCTGTCAGCACGTGCATATGTACCTACCAACATATAAGCAGCCGAAAAATCCTTTTCAACCACCCCCGAGTTAATTACGACGAGTTTTCTCGTGACGTCTGTATGTGCGGATGTATGTGCGTATGTGTGTCGCATAACTCAAAAACTATGTGCCGTAGAAGCTTCTAGCTTGGTATGTAGGCTCTGAGGATGGTCTAGTTGTGCACCTCCTCTTGTGGTTGCATTCGAATGTTCCCAAGGGTAGTGTTTTACCCCTTTTTTGATGTAAATCAGTGTTAATTTCAATGCAGACTCGAGTGATATGAACTTGGCGATATGTCGCCAAGGTTTTGGTCGCCAAGTGTTTTACGCCAACTTGGCGACATATCACCAAGTTGGCGACAAATTTGGCGAAAAAATTATTTTTTGAATTTGGGTTCAACTTGGCGCTATTGGCGATATTTTGCGAAAAATTCACTGAATCCTATACTATAATACGAGAGATGTTTGTAATGTCGAAAATCGCCCCGGAATCAATAAACTCCGGTAAACTTGGGGGTCTGGGGTTTTTGGCCACGGTTAATCGATTGGCACCGGTTTTGAAGCGCTACGGTCGAAAAGTTCGGAGTTACAGATAGGATTCATTAAATGTTTGAGAAGATTTCTTACTACGCCATTTTCTTTATGATTTCTCTTATTGTTACCGTTTCATAGCAACCGCGTGCTAACAATGGATTTCATATTTAATCCCATCAGCGTAAATTTATGTTTTTATGGTATTTGGCAAATAATTTTTGGCAACATGTTAGAATTGTTATTGCTTTTGAAATTTAAGGCCGACGCATCAAGCTTAAGTTTCACCACTTTGGATCCAACTCATAAACTTTCACTTTCATTTTTTATTGTTGAGGAAATACGGTTACCAGAGTAAAGTTTCGGGACATTGCCAAGCTTTGTTAAATTTAAGTAAAAAGTTACCAAAAAGCGATAACTGGCCAGAAAAGACAATCTTCACACACGCGCTGGATCCAAAGTGGTGATTTTGATGCGTCGGCTCGTCTATATAGGGGCCTAAGGCCGCGGTTGTCCAATCGGTTAGTCGTCAGACTCGTAACCGGAGGGTCTCGGGTCGATCATTTAGCCGCCGATCAAAGATCCACCGTCTTCATTAATGGTTGCTGGGGGACGTAAAAAATGTTCGTGGTCACAAAATCCTCCAAGTGAAACGAAACCTCTGGGGGGTGCTGGGCCAAGGGTTTGCTCGGCCCTTGGGCCAGGTTTAAAAATGAGCAGAGAGTTCTTCAGGGCACCATCCCGGTTAAAAAGCGAGTTGTGGTATGAACGGGGGGGGGGGGGGGGGACCTGGAGTGTGAAGTGAAGTGAAAGTCAAAACCAACTGGAACCAAATGCGTACTGGAGAACAGAGACTCTGCATCCATTCGCATCAAATCCTCCCGCGCCTTCGGCGCCAAATGAAATGAAATTAGGTGTGATTTTACGGTGAGCATGGATTAAATAGGGTTGTGTTTTTTTAAAATAAATTACGGCTGTTTTGAATGCGTAATTGCAACCAAAGGGTCAAAAATGCTTTTCAAGTTCATCTAAATAAGTACTTCGCACTTTAGAAAAAAACACGAGTTTACAAACCTCTTTTTTTTAACCGAGCGGGCTCGGTCCCCTGGTACACGTTAGGGGTAATACGAGGAATGGTTGCCAAGTCAAAAATCGCCCCAGAATTAATTAACTCCGGTAAACTTGGGGGTCTGGGGTTTTTGGTCACGAGGAATCACGGGGTTTGGTTTTTCTAAATAAATTTGTCAAAAATATTGAACTTCAACACACTTAAATCTTTACACTGCTCACTTTGTACCATTTCTTTAATTGTATAGTTTTTTTTTATTATCACTTACATTTTATTTTCTATGACTTTTCAAACTTAATCTTTGTATAGAATAATTCCCTTTCCGAAACTTTGTTTAGAATAGTTTACAATGGTGCACTTTAACCGGTTATCTTTTCACCAATGGTTTCACAAATTTTCTTATGGCATGTGATGTTTTGATAAATCACAATTGAAAATTTAAATCTTCGAGTTAGCTTCGACACCTGTTTTCCTCGAGCGGAGCTCGGTCACCCGCTGGTGATATTAAAATCAACAATATTTAGAAAATTAACCATTGTAAAATATTTTTTGCATTGTTTCGTGGAAGATTAAGGGAGTAAATATTTGAATGGTTACCTTTCTCCCTCCAAGCATTTTTTTTAACACTTAAGGCAATTACTAAGAAATTTACACGTAAAAGGAAGTAGTGTGGGGTCCATACCAGATTTTTTTTCAAAATATTTTCACATACAATTTAATCTTAGTTTATGCTTCATATTTTAACGCTTCTATTATTTTTAATCAATAAGTATTTTAAAGAAGAAAACGTTTTATATTTAAAAAATTTTAAAACTTTTTTATGTTTAAACAATGTTAAATTTTAACTGAGAATTTTACAAATATTTCCTTCAAGAATTTTATTTTTACGAATTTTACTATTCCAATAATAATTACATGTAGACAGACTTTTAATTCAATAAACAAAATAATCGTTTTTGAAGTTATCAAATTTTAAAGTTATACTACTTTGGTCCGATGAAAAGGCAAAATTTCCACTCACATTGATATTAAAGTCACGGAAGTAATGGCAGTGACGTCATAAATAGGCGAACATTTGATGACAATTAGAGATCTTTTGAAAAAAATGAAGCCGACAATGATGTGTGCAATTTAGTGACACGCGTAAGTACATGAAAGCATGAAGCCATGTTTTTCTTTCTTTAGCATTTTTCACAGCAAAATTGTTACTGACGTAGTAGAGGCTGATCAACTGGTTGTCGGGAGTGGTAAATTTCCATATCTGCCGAAAATATGTGGAGATCTTGAAAAAAGTATTACTATACGGCATAATAAAAGTTACCTGAAAAAAAGCAAACCAAGTGATATTTTCATTTTCTACCCCAGACGAAACCGTGTGGTTACCACCAGTACTGTCGACCCTGCTTAAATAAATTACTGTAGGTTCCAAGAAATATTAGTCGATTAAACGGGGTATTTGTTTAAGCGGTGATCTTCATCGTTGCGTCTATGGCATGGGGAAAGATTCGGTTCCGGGATATTTTATTCGTATAAGCGTGGTATTTGTTTATCCGTTACCCGATTAAGCGGACAGTATGTCATAAAGAGAGAAATTATATTCAGTGCTAGAGCGGGGAAGATCCCCTTTCCAAGCAATCGTTTAATCTAGCCACAGTACGTGCTTAAGAAAAACCTTCATTCTACTCTGTTTAGCCAAAAAATTCCACTGTAGTAAAAATATGTTTTAACATCAAAATATTGAATAAATGCACCTTTGTTCATCAATAAAGCCCAAAACCCAAGAAGCTACATTTTTTAGTAGTTTGTAGTGAAGCGTACTATTTAAAAAAAAGTAGAGCAGTGAGTAGCGCGATACAAAAAAATAGTAGTTTGTAGCGATTTCTGGAAACTACTTTTAAATTAAAGAAATAAATGAAAAAAAAAGAGAACGAAGGAAAAAAACAAGGTTTAATTGACTCTGACTGGTGCAAATCTTGCACGAGAACAGCAGCGGACGCAATGAGAAATAAAAACCATAAAAATATGAGCTGATTCTTGGATATATCATTATGACGAAATACATTTTATCTGTTTAATGTCATTGGTTTATTTGGCACCATAATTTTTATATTCCTTCAAATAATTTTCATGTTTCTAAATATTCCTTGGCAAAAAATTAAAAAATAAAAAAAAAGAAAAAGAAAAAAAGAAAATGAAGGCTGAATTCTTTCAATCTTTCAACTTATGAATCCTTTCTTGTGGCGAATATACGTAAAAATTGTGAAAAAATCTAAAAAGGGCACATTTTAGCAGAAAAAAGAAGAACAAAAAGGGAAAGTAACAAATAAATTCAAAGACAATTCCTAGTTCTATTCCATATTGAAATGAGTTAATTTATTATTGTAAATCACTTTTCGATTTTTTTCGGTCAATTCTCAAACGGTGTTGTAGGCTTTTTATTTACTTATTTTTTTAAAAAGTAGCGAAGTTGCGACTACAGTTCTAAAGTAGTTTGTAGTCGCTACATTTAAAAAAACGTAGTTGTAGTTGTAGTTAACTACATTTATAACAAAGTAGTCGCAGTTGTAGTTCGCTACTGAAGAAATGTAGTTTTTCCAACCACTGTCCGAAACGCTTTTCTAGAGAGGGAAGAATAGTGAGGGTAGGTTGTTTTTCCCGAATTGACACTGCTCTGGTCAAGAAACAACATTTACGGTGTGTAGGGTAGACCGACCAATGAATGAACACTTAAGCGAAATTTCGTTTTCAAAAATTCATAGCATCGTTGAAAGTTGTAGTATTTGCCACATGATGGCAAAAACACTTTAGGTGATAGATGTAATTATTTAAAAAAAATATTGCGCAAATTTTACGGTTCTGGTTTAGGTTTTTTGGGGGGTTGAAAGGAGAAAAAGTGCCCAAACCCAGTGAATGAACACTAGGGTGGGGCGAAAAATAAAAAGTTTTTCAGATCAACTTCTAATAGTTGCCAAAAGTTGTCTTTGGTGATAGTTAACTTTTGTGCAAAATTTGAGAAAAATCGGTTAATATCTTCAGGGGGCGCTGCGATCGCAGTTTTATCATAGCTTTTATCGGGATTTTATGGTTAAATAATCAAAAAGAATGCCTTTAGCTAGTCTCTTTGCGTTTTTTTACTCAAAAGATGTTTTCATGCATTAAAAGCATATGAAATGACTCACAAACATTATTTTATATGATATATTTATATTTAAAAAAAATCACTTTTTTTCATGTTTTTGTTTCTTTTTAAATGCTTGAAATATAAATATATCAAATAAAATAATTTTTTGTGAGTTATTTCATATGCTTTGAATGCATGAATATATCTTATGAGTAAAAAAAATGCAATGAGATTAGCTAACGGTATTGTTTTTCATATTTTAACTATAAAATCCCGATAAAAGATATTATAAAACTTTGCGATCGCAGTGCCCCCTGAAGATATTAACCGATTTTTCTCAAATTTTGCACAAAAGCTAACTATCACCAAAGACAACTTTTGGCAACTATTAGAAGTTGATCTGAAAAACTTTTTATTTTTCGCCCCACCCTAATGAACACCCCAAACAAAAGACAAACGCAGGATTTTTTAGCCATTTTCTTTTTGGAAATGTGTAGAAGGAAGTTACTACTGCCAGTTCACCTAAGAAAAATGTTCTAAAAACTTTTATTTTTCAAGAAAATTACGAGGTGTTCATTCACTGGTCGGCATAGCCTATTTATTTCTCTGAAAAATTGGCATATGAGGGGGCTCGCCTGTAAAAATTGGTCAACGTCTTGGCGACACAATTTTAATACAAATGTTTTTGAAATTTGAGTTCTACTATTCATAATTAATTGAAGCGTATGGATGCAAAAGTAGGTATTTCCCGAAAAAAATTTAAAGGAAAAATTCCCATGTCTGTCGTTACAAAAAGATATGGGTTACAATAACATTTCATGATTCGTTTAAACCATTCAGGGAACCTTTTTAAAACTCTTACTGTCGCAGGTCCTTGATCTACCTACGTAATTCATTGAAAAGCGAAATAAAAAAAACATTTGCGAATAATTTGCAATCGGAGCAGACACCTACTTTTGCAACTACAAGCTTTAATTTACCCTACGAAAAGTAACCAGTTAATTTAGCATCTTAAATCTTTTGCGTTTATTGTAGTATTGGAGATCGCATCAGTTGATAGCAATATTGCGTAAAACCGTGACTTTTCCCAATAGTTTTCTCTTTTTTTTTTTTTGTTGAGATAAAACTCTTTTGGTACCGGTGACCAATGTCTAACCAATAAAACTCATCAGTTTGCAATAATAGTTAAAACGCTTTAAATTATACTGTGATTTAACTGTTTCAATTGTTACATTTTCTTACATCTTAACAGAACTTATAAACGTTTATTTGATTTACTGTTAAGACTGTCAAAAATCAATTAAATTTTTATGTTCTTTGGCAGTTGCTATTGCACGTTGATGGACTGCAAGCGTTGTCAACTACAGTCTCAATTTTTCCTAAATTCACGTAATATACGCCTAATCTCCTCATCAAAGTGTATTTAGGTGCAGCAGGGGCAGTGTCAACACCTGTTGCTGTTGGAAACACTTATTCATGGAGTCTGTAAGACAAAAACATCACGTGCGCTTATTTTGTGACGCGGAAAAGCATTTTAGCTTTCTCGGCAATCCTGTCATTTCGGGTTAACAGAAGGGGGGGGGGGGTTCTTCTGGTTTGGAGAAATCAATGTCGTTTACATGTATATGGGAGTGTTTTTTTTTTTTTTTCATTTCGATACATATTTTGTTTGGGAGCTATAGCGCACCAAAGAGGTCGGGTTAGGGTCAATATCTCTTTAGGATCGAGAAGGAGGGAATTTTTTACTACCGTTAAGTCCTGAGTTTTTCCATTGAGCGATTTGGGAAGTGGAATCGTCCCAAGGTATATAGAAAGGAGAGGTAGGTCAGAGATCCGCGGCAACCCTGTCCCCTAACGAGTTCGGGGAACTGTGACGTAGGCTGGTCCCCTTCTGCTGGTTCCTCGGGACCGGATATGAGTGTTTTTAATTAAATTGCATCCTTTTTTTCGTCGCGCAAAGAGAGGAAATCCTGCATTTCGATCTTGTTCTTCCCATTGAAAACTTGTTATCTCTCATTCGCTTTTAAAATTCATTGCTCTTAAAAAAAAATGGTATTTTGCGCTATAGCTAATTGTAAAAATGGAAATGAAGCCAAAGATGTGATGTTCCATCGGTTTCCGAAAAACGATGATTTTCAAAAGCAATTGGTGAACATTTGCCGGCGTCAAGATAGGTTTTTACTTGACAATGAAAAATTTTGCAGATGATGCTTACGTTAGAGACCCAAGTCCGAGCGTTATAGATCTAAAAACGGGTTTAAAATGCTATTAATACATGTACGCTCAAAACTCCCTTCTCCGGTAAATGCTAATATATCTGTGGAAAATGAAGCTAAGATTTTAAGTGCTAAACTTTTATACAAATACAAATGTGGCGACCAGCAGCAGGCTCTGGGCCCAACTTGGCTGGTCCTAGTCAAATTAAAGACCCCAATGAAGATCAATGGCCCTCTTTTCTTTAACTTGTCCCAAAATGTAGAAGAAAATAAGAAACAAAACGTTGATGATGACAATGATGTACCTGACAAAGTTTGTTCTAGAGTAAATTTTAAAAATGAAGAATCTTTGGAAGCTGTACGCAACTTTACTGGATATTTAGCAGCACGTTACAAACATTTAAATGTATCAGAATCCAATTCTTCAACGTCAAATGGCTGAATTGAAACACTTTCTAGTGGCGGATTGTTGGTACCAGTAAAGAACTGGGTAGAAATGGTTAAAAGTTTTGAGATATGTTTCATCGATATGCGTGGAAAAAACACATTTCCAAAGCCAAAAATGTTGTTTTAAAACTTTAAGCTAGGGATGCAACAAATAGTGATTTGGCCAAAAACCGAATATTCGGCTATTCGGCCGCCGAATAGTTAACTTGTTTTTGTTAATAAACAAAGCACGGGTTGCATTTAAAGAATAATATTGCATGATTAAGAATTCAATATATATTATTAAAGATTTAAAAAAATAATTTGGAGTTATTTTTTTTAATAGTAACATTAGTTCAAACTTCAAAAATATTCGGCCATAGTCGACCAAAAAAACATATTTCTATCATACTACTCCATTTTTATACATATTTTGTTTTGAGAATGAAAGAACTGGCCTTTGTTTCGTGTATGATTTATGATATTTTATCAATTTAAATCTTATGTATTAGAATTTCACAAAATAAAATAAGTATAATATAGCAACCCTTGCAATATGCCAGAAAAGTATTTTGATTTTCTACTTTATACTATGATATTGTATCGATTAAAAGGCATAGCATCACAGTATAACAAGATTTCATTTAAACTGCCCATTAAACACAATAAGAATGGCTAAAAATGTATAAAACTTTCAAAGTGCGAACGTCTAATTCCTTTTTTGCACACTATTCGGTAAAGGCGAACAGTAAAATAGGTATTCGGCAGACGGGCCAAATAGGCCGAATATTCGTTGCATCACTATCAAACCATGCTCGAAGATAAATTTCCCCTTCTGAATAAGAAACTCCTTCGGACTTATTCAAGAGCTCGAACATTTTTTCGTATGAAGCATTTGAATAAAAAGAACAGTTCATGCACTGAAAAAAAAAAAAAAAAATCATCTCATTCCCGGGAGCGAAAACAAATAAAACAATTTTTGAGTGCCTAATCTCAAATTTTCAAGTATGAATTATTTTCTTTCTTCCTTTTTTAAAATACAAATTAATGGTACAGATTTTCATTTAAAATCTATAATGATGTTTGTGCCTTCTTGTGACTATCACCAACCTTTTACCCCGCATAAATTGCATCATTTGTTCAGAAAACTAAAAAATGCATGTCTAACAGAGAAATTATCACGTACGCAATGAGCTGCTTCGAGTCGAATGGGGACCAACCTACGTCACAGCTTCCTCCACGTGGAGACCGCCCGCTGTTTGTTTACAATCTCTGACCTACCTCTCCTCTCTATATACCTTGGAATCGTCCAAGTCTTGACCCCCCGTCGAGCAGCGCGGCTCGTTTTCAATGCGCTAATTACAATAGGCGTGGTGAAGCTGTCACCTTAACGCTTATATCCTTCGGGCGAGTGGACACTCACTTTCACAAACGATCTCATCAAGTTTTGTTGATTACCCTCAACTATTTCCTTAAAATCGGTGTAGACAAGTGTCCTACGAGCTTTGAGAGGAGTAGATTGAAAAAAAAAAAAAAAAAGAAAACAGTTCGGACTCTGGAAATATTATTCTTCGTTTTTGTTCAGAATGCTATTTATTATTCAAAAAACCATAAAAGATAAACGAAGATACTTGTTTATTTTAGTTTTTTATTTTTTCGCAAAATGTAGCTATATTTAGTTCTTTAGAAGTAGTCACAAAATTTTTAAATAATATGAATGCTTATTTTGCTTCCTATCCGTGTTGAGATGAGATCAATTACTATACAAATAAATAAATGCGAAAATTAATGAATAAATAAAAGTAAAAACATGTTCCACAATAACTATTTCAAAAGGGGTTTTTTCCTTTTCTTCTTTTACTTATTAACTTAGCCACTTATGAATTTTTGGGGAGGGGGATCGCAAGTGGTTGAGTTTAATTTTTCGGGTCTATTTGTGTAAATATTCACAGAAAAAATTTGTATAACATTCATTTAGTATCTAAATTAAAAAAAAAATGTGTCACAAAGAGTACAGAATGACTGATTTACTATTTGAAAAACCAACTCTTTCTGACAATTGTTGACAAAATGTTTTGATTAAAGCTCCCACTAAGAAGTAGAAAATGCTGATTTTGATACCTTTTTAACACCTGTTTTTAAATTACTGTTTTAAGTACATCATATTTGATGACTCAAATTGAAAAATATTCCTCGTCACGTGTGAAAACAAGTATCCGATTGCAATTCCGTTTTAAGTTCTTTAGGAATAATAAGTGGATTTATTAGCAACTATTTTACTTTTTAATGAATGAAAAAAATGAAAATATTTTCAAAACTCATATATGTATATACATATTTTTTTTTCTGTTTTGATGTAACTGGGAGCAAAGGAAAAACTCGAAGTTCTGAAGGTATTTGGGTACTGAGCATTCAGTAAAGCAACAGAATAAAGCAGTTCCCGCTCTTACTTTCCTAGTTCTTTGTATCTAAATTCCTAAATCCTTCTGTTCATTAATAAATACAAGATGGCAGTTGAACATTATTGAAATCAATTTACACTTGCTGTCTTCTTAAAATAAATACCTATAGTAGAAATAGGATATCGTACATCTCAGGATTGTTGACATAATAAATTTTAATTAAAATATTGTGTCAAACTCAATGTTAGGATGCGTAATATGAAAGTCCAGATTTGATACATGGCCTCCTCCCCCCCCCTCCGTCGAACTATTGTTCAATTAAAAAAACACAATTGCAAACTTTAAAGGTTGTGCTTAAAACTGTGAACATTTTAATATTATTGTCAAAGAAAAAAAAAGTTATGTTGTCCGTAAATTTTTATACTAGAGAGAATTTTTATCGAAACTTAGTTTTGCTTTTTCCTACTGATAAAAGACTTTAAAATTTTCTGTAAAAATTTTTATTACTCATAAATTACTCGACACTTTCTTTTCAGTCTTTCTATTTACTTATTAGAGTCAGTAAGCTGTCTTCTTATATCACCGTCACGCTTCGGGTACGCGGTCTTTTGCCCTAGTGCTTGTGGCATTTCTTTGATTGGTTTTTATCTTTTGTCGGAAATGTTAACAGCCAGTTTTTTTTAATATTGCTATTTTTTTTACAAAAAAGGTAAACTAAAAATAATAATAATTATCACAATAATAAATCCATTTTCCAATTCCGTTCAATAAAACAACTCACGTGGATGAAAAAGCTAGATCAAGTTTCCTCATTTCCCTTTCCTCCCGAAAAGAAGGCATCTTCACAGGTTATTATCAGCAATCAATCCTTGTAAACGAATTGCCACAGGGAATTGTACATCACTGTCAGTTGTCCAATGAGTCGAAGCCGCTTCGAAGCCGAAAGACATTCTCACAGCACGTGCACTTCCTTCCGCACCCATTCTCTAAATACAGTTAATGAGTTTGTTTTTTTGGATATCATATTCAGCCCACACAACAAGAGGCTTAATTTCCGAAGCAATCCACTTTAATACTTGCAGAAATTTCCCATAGTTTCTAGTGACAAACAAGTTTTGAAATAGTAGATTTTGGAAATATTTTAACCAAAATAACTTAAAAAACTAGTTATGTTGCATGACTCACTGCAAGAACCATAACGAATTACAACATTAATTAGTAATATTTTTTTAAAATTTAGTTACTAGAGGTTATAGAGAACAAACAAAATATTTAGAAAACTCCTCACTGATGTTTTCTTCTCTTTCCTTTTATAAGGCTTTTGAAAAGGCTATAATGCTCTCTCACTAACTATTAAACATTGTTATTTTTTGAAACATAAATTTAAAAAAAAAATGAGGATAATGTTAAAATAATAACGAAAAAATCTGAAAACATATCTGAAAACATATTTCTTCTGGGGATGCTATTTTGCGAAAAAGACAGGTATTAAAGTACTGTAGCAAATAACAGTAAAAATATTAAATGTTTCAATGTTGCTGCACTTTTAGATATAGTGTGGTCCTAATTAGTTGAGCTATGGCCTTGACAATGTTTGCCTGTAATTGGAGGAGGGGAGAAGCAGGGCCCGATTAAGATATCACGAGGCCCTAGGCCAAATACTTTTTTTGGGGCCCCCTGCACTGAGGCTTCACAATTACAGGCATAGGATAAAAACAAATTTAGGCATTGACTACAACAATTTTAGCCATTTAGGGGCCCTTAGGCCGCGGCCTAGTTGGCCTATTCGGTAATCAGGCCCTGGGGAGAAGCTCAGTGAAAAGCGGGCGCGCTATTGGAGCGGATTTAAGTTGAAATACTCCTCCAAAATTGCTATGAAACGGGGTGCCCACAAGGGGGGATTATGGCGCAAGTTGCGCCATCAAAAAAAAATTTTGGGGGGGGGGGTGTTAACTAATTTATTTATTTAAATTATTAATTTATTTTTTTAATTTGAATTATTTCCTTATTATTATTTATTTATTTATTTATTTATTTATTTTTTCGTGTGTGTGATTGGAATGTCTGGAAGGGAAAAAAGCGATTATATTCTGCGCATAAATAGTACTTTTAAAAAATTAATATGTAAACAAATAGTTACAATTTTAGAAAACAAATAAATAAAATTTAAAAAATATATAAATAACATTAAAAAAAATAAATAATATTAAAAAAAATATAATAAAAAGAGGGGTGAAAATAAGAAGGACAAGAGGGTTGTGAAAAATTTTAGGGGGATTTGCGCCATTGAGCTTGGGGGGGGGGGGGGGGGGATGGGCACCCCTGCTATGAAAGTATCCCATTTCAACTTATGTCCTTTGGATCTTATGTCCGTTGGACCTTATATCCGACGGACCTTTTGTCACTCGGACCTTTTTAACGTAGATCTTCTGTCCCTTTTCAAGACCTTTTGGTCTTAGACTTTATGTCTGAACCCTTAACTCGGTTTACCCCAACCCCAATTACCCTTTCCTATTACCTGAAGAAAAAAACAATATTGTTAGCGTGGTAGCTCAACTTGCTATACATATCACAACACACTACATTCCTTTCTAACCCCTCTTTGAGATATTTTCATGGTTACAGATTTTTAACTATTCTTGCGACACAAAAAAACACACAATGCCTTTTTATATTAGTTTACTATTTGTAAAGACTGATATGTACGTAGCATAAAATGTTACTTTGAAGGGCTATGCAACAAGCTATAAACAAGCTATATTCCCTTATTTTTATACGAATAGTCCTCAAAAAGGAAAAGGCAATTAATGAGCCTTTTTTTGTCTTAATTATAGAATTAAAAATCAGAAACTGAAAGGGGGGATACATTTACCGGAAGTTTGCCGGAAATACTCGATCTTTCCAGAATTATATGAGAGTTACACTCACCAGAGCATGCCGACATGTACCAAATTTTGGTCTTTCACTGTAACATATTCGCGATTAATCTGAAAACGTTTTTTGGACACAAACACTTATCCCCACTCCCCACCCTCCAGTTTTTGAGTACAAGTTTTACGAAGTTTACAGAGCAGTATTTTGTTCTGAGAGAAGTATTTACTTCAACACATTTGTTGAACACTTTCAATCACTCATTTCAGGACATTTTTTAATCACTCACACTGTCTCCTATTTTTATAACACTTCTAAGCACACCGCTTTTTGTGAATGAACTAAATGAAACACTTTTCTTTTCACAAATCCGTTGGTTTTTACTAGAGTTTTGCTGTTAATTTTACAGCAAAATTTGACCCGTTGAAGATCCCAGCAGATCTGCTTAGATGCTTTCGTCGGCCAGATTTGCATAGTGTTGCTTATGGTGTTATAAAACTGGAGAGAAATAAGTAGGGAACTTTTAAAACGCCAATGATAAAAATAATGAAAATTAATTTAATAGATGGTAAAATATTGCAAGTAATTCAATGCACCTGTTGCAAGGTTCTTTTTAACCCTGAAGCATATGTATGCAATTATTTGCTCATTTTGAGCTTTATTAACGCTGTTTTGTACCATTTTTAATCATGCTAAATTGTGCATAAATTTATAAAAACCTTAAATAACATTTGCTTAACAAAACTGGCGTAAAAATGGAAATTAAAAGCGCAGGAAATTTCAAACGCAAGTTAATTGCTATGAATTCGTCTTCTCTCACTTTTTGAGGAGACTACACGATGCTGCAGTCATTAACAGCTATCCATTCATGCAATTGTCGCTATCACTTGCCAAGAGGCAAGCGGCAAGAAGAAAGAGTCGTCCGTAGGGGGTCTCACAACAGGGGTCTTTTGCTACCAACCACCCCTGTGTTCGCTTAAGTGGGCCGGATTCGGCCGGCCTCGGCTCTAAGCTACAAAGCCGGTATCGGCCGGAGCCGGCTTTAAAGAGATATAGTACCTCCTGGTGCACCAGGTTCCCACATTCAGGGGTAAACTCCAAGCTGGGCTGTCGCCCACACTACAAAAAAAAAAAAGGTGTTGTTTTTACAGCATAATACTGGCAGCAGAGATTCCAGTTTAATACTAAAAGCATAGTAATAAACTTAAACTAGCTATTTTACAGTTTATCACGGTAAAACTAGCAATTTTACAGTTTATTACTCTAAAACTAGCAATATTACCTTAAAATTAGCTGTATTATACTGTAAAAACAACACTATAATGCTGGCAGCAGAGGTTCCAGTTTAAAACTGCAAAATGCACAGTAATAAATTGAAACTAAGAATTTTACAGTTTATCACTGTAAACTAGCAATTTTACAGTCTACTACTGTAAAATTGGCAATTTTACTGTAAAAACAACATCTATTTTTTACAGTACAGCAAGAGACCTTTCTTGGCACTATGTATCAGGTCTTAAGCCCACTGTCGGCCACTGATCCCAGGCATACTGGGGTCCGCCAAGCAGGTCCCTCGTATGGTGACACCTAAGTCTTATCGCTAATAATATAAATTATAGTTTTAAAAAAAACTGAAAAATTCGTTTTTAGAGTTAATTTTTAAAAGGTAAAAGCCACGTTCTTTATAAATATAAAAGTAATATACTAAATACTATCATTAATACTAAAGTTTAAACTATATTTTCATGATACTCTGATTTCCCTCTAATATTCAAAACTTGAATAGCCGCTAAGTTTACATGCACTTATAATAAAGCAACATGTAATATAGTTTTTTAGCCTTTAGTATTAATAATTTAAAAAAATATATTTCTTTTATATTTGTAAAGAGCGTGAATTTTATCTTTTACTTGGAGTTACATACATGCATAGAAACAAACAAACAAACCCACATGTGAAACTATTAAAAACGCATTAAAAAGGTACGGTGAGGTGAAGAAAAGTAGGAGAGATTGAGGATACTTGATCCCTATATTAGTTTTTAATTTTTTCTCGGATAAAAAACCATTGTTTTTAAAAGTTTTTTTGGCATGAACAATGGTAATTCCCCCCCCCCTTACCTGACAGTATTTTTTTTACTTGAGGGTAGATCCATAGTTTTGGTGAAACATTTTTTTTTCAATGTTTCTACAAATGGATCATATATCCCTCACATCAAGGGATACAAGATCCCTTCATGGGGGATACTTGATCGCACTGAGAAATTACATGGACTTTTCAGGACACATATAAACTTTAGTTTTCTATATAATATTTCTGAAAAATACAGCAATGTTTCTAATTTTCTTTCTTAGATTATACTCTACTAGGTGACCCGTGCGGAATTCCGCAAAAAAAAAAAAAAAAAAAGAAAAAAAAGAAAAAACTCTAAACTTAAAATTTAATACGACAATTTTTATTGGCTTCATTTGCACAACATCGCCATCTACTGCCGTCGTTCTGACAACTTTTCAAAGAGATCAAAGACACGTTCACTTTTACAACTACTACAAAAGTGATACCCTATATTAAAATCAAATACCCAAGGCTACTACTAAACTAAATACTAACGTTATCGCAAAACTACCATAGTATTTTGAAACAATAAAAGTTACAATTAAGGTTTACCGAGCTAAGCCTTGGCTTGAAATGTCGCATTTAAAATTGATTTGAACAACAATGTAACGATTTTGACAGTTGAGCAAAAAATTTAACTTTTTCAAACTTCAATCGCTTATAAGTCGCTTAAACGTCGATTTTCGAGATTCTCGTTACGCGGCGCTAGCGGAGAAACGTTCTAAAGAACGCATTTTTTTTAATCTTTCGAATGAAATCAAAATGGAGACGATACGACAATTATTTCGCTAGATAGAGTCAATTTTGTGCCCAAAAATTGAAGTTCGAATAAAAAACGAACCGACACTTTTTAGAGGGTGGGTCTAATTTTCGTCAATAGCCCGCGGGATAAGCTTCAAAATCATAAATTTTCTTGCAATTCGATAAAGAAATGAGCGAGTTTCGACCGGGTATAGGATTCGGCTTAGAGAAATAATATATGGAGATAATCCATATTATAATCCATATAAAGTAAATATTTTGAATGTAAAACTAGACTACAATTACAGATAAATCTAACTTAAAACTGCATTTCAACATTTTGGCAAACTTCGTTTTATACATGTTAAAAGAAATAAGAGGCAGGTGAAACAATAATCCTACTCACGTAAAATTTTTTGTGGAAACTCATTGCTATAAAAGACACTTTTTTCACACTGTCGATTATAAAAAATAATCGATGCTTTTATAAATTGAATAAATTTCGCCGAACGATTAAATAAAGGAGCAATATTAATTTAAAACTTTTACGCATTTGTGCCAAATCAAAATAAAAAGAAAAAAATATGTCAAAAAATTATGCTTTTTTTGGAGGACGAAAATGGCATCTTTTTAGCTCTACCAATCTTTAAAAATAGGGAATACAGTTTTTCCGGTTCATCTATTATTAGGTAAAACACGAAGAACTTACAGGGGAGATTTAAAGTACAAGTACTAAGATCAAAATAAAAATTTAAACAACCCTTGACCCTGATTGCAGATTTCATATTAAAACGAACTTCTCTGGTCATGAAGCATTTTAAATCTCAATATATTTAATTGTTTTCGAGAGGATGTGGTAAACATGGAAAAGGAAAGATAATCCTTACTATATAGTAAAATTTGCTATTCGCAAAAGTTGAATAAAGAAGGAAAATTGAAAATTCTTGTACTAAAATAAATTATAAGAATTTTAATTGTTGACAAATAGAAACTGGCAACAGCCAAACGTTTAAATCATTGAGTTCTCTTTCCTCGTCGGCCAACAATGATATCGGTTTTCAATCCCGTAGATTTAAACTATAGCTGCATTTGCTAAAAAACGTTATAATTCGAGTTCCATTTTACATGGAATTTCCAAACGCATCTTATCAGACACAGATTTTTCTTTCTTTCTTTTGGTACTATTGTTTTGAATTTTCCGGCATGTTTTAACTTTAAAAATCACGAAAAACATTTCGAAGGTTTTAAATTAATATCTTTGCTAATTAATGTCATCCGACGACACAACCTAGCTAAGAACACGCTCGAAAAATAAAATCAAAATCCGTCCACCCATTTAGGCTGTACGGTGCCACAGACAGATACGCAGATACACAGATTGACAGATACACAGATTGACAGATACACAAATTGACAGATACACAGATTGACAGATGCACAGATACACAGACACGTTAAACTTATAACTCCCTTCCTTGTTGCGTCAGGGGTTAAAAATTGGTAAATTATATCCAGAGAGACCGGCTCGCCATCTTAAAAGTGTCCCTACCATGGACATCAGACCCTAACTGGGCCACCCAACTACTCGGTCATTGAAACCTCCAAAAAAAGTTGAAAACTATCATTTGAATCTAAGAGAAATCCCTTCATATTCACTTCTGTTTACTTCAAAATGTTTCATCTATGAATAATAGATTCAATGAATTTGTTTTTTGAACTTATTTCCTGTTTTATATTTATGTGTTCATTTGATGAAAATAGTGATTTCCATGAAAACAGAGAAGTCATAGCACATTTTGTGTCAATGTGACTTCAATCTATTAGCATAATGTAAGCGGGTTTTATGAAGTTACTTCAAAACAAACTTTCTTATCTAATAGCAGCACGAATGCTTTCAGATTGTAAGCTTTGAATAATGCATACCCTGAGGAAACACAAAAAATGATACGTGAAGGGATGCAATCTTTTGAATCCAGAGGTCAATATATTTGAGCAGCCACCTTTCGTGAGGGAGGATTTATTCCAAATCGTATTTAAGAGCGGGAAATATTCCAGTAAACAGTACTTCCGTTCCTTGTGCCGGCAGTTACAATGAAGCTATCGTTGCTGTTCTTCCCCTTATTAGTCGCAGCATGTTGTCTCCTTCCCACAGGTAAAGAAAGTGTACATTTTGTACTTCTGTCGTGATAAGCGCAAAAGTAGTATCTGCAGTCGAGCACAAACTGAGATATTACTCTTTAAAGTTTTGCGCCTCCATGTATTTGATTCAGATGAAACTTTTTCAGAAATTTTTAAAAACTATTTCCTGTTCTCAAATGACCATGAAACACAGTATGCAGGTAAAATACGCCACAAAGAACCACCTAGTGGCAGTAACTTAATGTTGTTAAAAAGTAGAGATACGACTTTTTTGCTTAGCACGGCAAACTTCCTCTTCTACAGCATCCTGATCGTGAGCTTTTATTCATTTTTTTCTTATACTCTATGAAATCCTGTTTTTTAAAAGTGGACGTTGTATGGAGAGGTCCGAAAGTGGACGTACCCCCCTGTTATTTTCAACATTATGTTAGTTACAATTGAATGTGTGTAAAACGCAGTTACCTTGAAGTCTTAAAGAATCATAAACATCGGCAAAACATCATTCATATCGTAAAGCAGGTGAACGCCATGTTTTCGCAGATGTTTGCAGAACATCGGATATATTCGGAGATGTTCTTACGCGAGATCATGGCACAGAACTTAGGTATATTACGACATGGATGGTGTGTGGATTTTTCAAAATTGAAGTCTTAAAAGCGCGATTTTAAGCTTTCTTTGGCAACGTTGGAGGAAATAAGAAGGTTCAGGCACTTTCCTTCACTAGTTTTTCGAAATTGCAGTTCCAAAAATGCAATTTTAAATGATCTTCGACAATGTTAGGGGGGTAACAGTTCGGGAACTCACATCCGTAATTTACCAAAATTGAATTTCTAAAAACGTGATTTCTTCCCTGCCTTAAATAATTACTGGATCCGTCATTGGGCGGATTTGGGCCTCTTGAAACTTTTCAAATAATATAGCCTTTTCTTGACTCACATCATGAGTTTAAAATCGTTTTCAAAAGCCTGTTTCACCACTTACTTGTTTATCTTTTGAGCGGAATCGCACAGAAAGAAGAAGTGAATTTTCTGATAACATTGGTTGAAAAACTTTTCTCCACAATTACAAAAGTGTTGAAAAATCGTTCTGCAAGTTTCATTTTTAACTCGTTGCTCTACGGGGCATGCAGCATGTTATCCTTTTCATGATGTTTGATCAAATACAATCTTTTATAATTAATAAAGGGGACAAAAAAGAATGAAGAGGCTAAAAAGATTAAAGAGGAATCCCATTAATTACAGTTCTTAATTACACCAAGCTTCCATATATTTCCTGACAGGATAGAGCAGCGGTCGGCAACCTTACTTGACTGACGATCTATTTTCCAAGTTTGATGTGGTTCAACACAAGATCGACTTGTGCGCGCATGCGCGCGCGTGTGTGTGTGTGTGAGAGGGGGGGGGGGATAAAATGTCATGTTAACCCACAGACCCAAGTACAGTTGAGCCCGATTATTAGAATATCGGTTAAAAGAATATCCCGCTTAATATCATACATTGTCAATGTACCAAACCGCTATAATGTATTATTTTGATCCCGGATAATGGAATATCTAACTTGTTAGAGTATTATTTCGTGGCAAAATGGCTATTCCATTAAGCGAGCTCAACTGTTTATAACTTGTTTTAAAATTGATAAAGTAGTGACTGTAAAAATATGCCATAAAAGTTTTGGAAACAGTTCAAATAACTTTTGATTTTGACGTTAAACCTAATAATGCTGTTCCAGAATTAGATCAGAAATCAATGTTTATTGATTCTACTTGGACAGAAAAAAAAAATCAAAATGAAGCTGCAATCGACTGAAAATGCGCTCGAGATCGACGGGTTGCCTACCGCTGGGATAGAGCTTCTATCCAAAGAACTTGCGAGGTAAAGTTTGGACCTATGCTAACACTCTTGAAGTTTTGCTATGTGCTGGAGATATCTTGATTTAAATATTAGTTCGAACTTGGTGGCGAATGAGACGTGTTTACTAATACGGGAGATAGTTTTTGTTTAGATCTCAGACTAGAAATCAATCATTGAAGACGGATAGGTTAATACCAATTCTAAAACTTAGCCCGGATCATGAAAACAATGGCATTTGTAGTTCTTTGAAGTAGTAGTGCATTCCAGAGTCACTAAAAATATGGTTTTCTATTAGCGTATTGTTGGCTTTGTACTTTTTACACACGCTTATGATTTACATAGTTTTGATTTCAATTGACCAATGCATAAAAAATAATATGTTATCTGTCTTATTTATTTTTGAAGTTGACGATCATTAATTCACTATACACTTGAAAAATTTCATCCACAATTATACTTATAATAGAATCTTCATCATTTCGCACTGATTTCCTACTACTATTTAGAGTATGTTTTCTTCCTTAGTGTGTGTAAAAATTATGAAATATTCTTTTTAAATTCGCCTTACAGTACAAACATTACTTGCGGTGAATTTAGATACTTGTTATATTTTACAAAACAATGTAGTAAAATGTTGTTTTTTTTATCTTTGCAGGAGATGCTGGAGCTGGTCCACAATTGGGTAAAGTCAATTTTTTTTACTTCTAGGAAAAAAAAGAGAAAAAATTAGTTTAAAGAGTGAAATAAAGCTGAAACCTGACATATTTATATTTTATTTATGATTGAGACTTTTCATGTTTTTGGTTTGTTCTTAACTTTTTAGCAGGTTCGTAATTTCAAGACTTATCGTAGCGTGTGGGTAGGAGTGAATCGATACCTCTGGGGGTACCGGACAAAGGGTTTGCTCAGCTCCTGGTCTGGATCAAAAGAACAGAGCGTTCTTCAGTTTCTGGGCCCATCCAACAGGTTAAACCACGTGTTGTGGTAGTTACGGGCGTGAAAAGTAGATGGGTAGGCAAAGAGTTTGTACTCGGGAATCAAACAGATATTTACGAATCTAAATTTAAGTTCTTGCTATCTTTCACAAGATTCTGGGCCATAGAGTGCCTTGATCTTTCTTCAGGTTGTCATACCAGGTGCGTCATTTCAAGACTTTCCGTACTTGGTGGGTAGGCAAAGAGTTTGTACTCAGCAATCGAACATATATTCACGATTTTGGACTGGAGTTCCTGTTATCCCTCACAGAACTCTGGGCCATAGAGCGCCAAATCCTCTTCCAGGCTGTTACATTGTTACTTTTCCATTAATGGTGTGTCTGTGATCGACATTTCTGTACCTCAGAACCAGACTAACGTAAGTCCATTTTCGTCATTTTTCGGTAGAGGGGAAAAACGATTGTCGAATACATCGTTTTTCCCCTCTACTGAAAAATGACGAAAATGGACTTACGTTAGTCTGGTTCTGAGGTACAGATTTCAAAGAAAAGTTTCACCAAATGCGATCAGGGCAGCAATTTGCCATTCAATTAAGTTCCAAGTCTGCATAGGTATTAATGGGGCTGACATCCGGCCCAATATTACGATTGGGGGTATAATTTGGAATGCACACAGTGGTGATACATTCTTGTTGAAATAAACTTTTCAACCAACAAAAATACTCTTTTTTCGATTCACCCTTCCTCTTTGTTTATAAATGATAAAGTTTCTGCCCTTATTTTAAATGCATTTTTATTTTTCAGCCTCTTCTGTTAGTGTACATTTAATATACTCATCAAATTTTTTATTTTACCCATTAAATGAACTAATTAATTCGATCTACTGAGGAAGAAAAAAATTCAGAAATTTTCTTTGTCCTTTTAAAACTGCTGAACGGAAACCATAAAATCGTCTTAAAACTATTTTTTTTAACATCAAGGGCGTTAGTATACAACAGTTAAAATTGTAAATGAACACTTCAAATTTGGGGGCCTCTTTTAAAGAAATGCCCGGCTACAGTCATCTAATAACCTACATAAATCAGTCCCTGTACATAGACAGATACATTATGTATATGAGCCAATATTTTGAAAAGTGCTAATTTGAAGTTGGAGTTTCCGGATTAAAAAAATTTCTTGCAGAAAAAAATTAATATTGGATTCTAAGTCTAAATTGGGTCTAAATGCAAGAAAATAAAAGGGGGGGGAGGTCAAGGAAGTTATTTACCCCCTCCTTAGATTACTCACTTTTAAGCCGTTACAGATCTGATGAGTGTTACAGATCTGATGTTAATATGAGCTACATATCTGAGTTTCTGCTTTCAGTTTTCCTTAACATCTCTAATAAAATAATTTTGGAAAAAAATAGAACCGACTTCAGTTGGAAATTGCTCTAAAAAGTAAAAAAATCGGAAGTTATTGCTACCGCTCTGACGGCGGAACTGAGAGACACGCTTATTTTGCATCGGCTAGAAAATCAGAAATCGATTAAAACAAAAATGAAGTAAAATATTAACAAAGGGGTAAGAATACAATCGTTTTTTATGCAAGTGCGTTTTTTTGGGAAGTTAAAAAGTGCGCATGACCTGTTTGCATGCAGAGCTTTGCTACTGGAGACACGTTACCGATCTGATTTTTGAAATATAAAAAAAATATTTTCTGAAGATTTTTTTTCTGATGTTATTAGATGAAATGAAAGCAAAACCAAATCTTCTTTCTGGTAAAAATTATTTTTTTAACTAGTTATTGAAATACTAGTCAAAATTCACTTGAGACTCAAATTGGCACTTCTCTAAATATTAGCTCATGTATTTTTCTCAAAGCCAGGGGAATGAAACTCTTTTAAGCAATACTTTTTGGCCAACCAGTCAGTTTATGGAACCATTGCATACCGTTTGATTTTCTGACTTTTATTCTCTTTTAATTTCTAACGTTTGGAATGTTGTACTTAGGCCTATTTTGAAAGGTCAAGAGATAAAGCAGCTCTTGTGACAAATGTCTGGAACTCATCTAGTTTTGTTTGGCTTTCTGCTTTTACTTTTAATCGGCAATTATATACAGGCTTTTCTGTAAAAATATAATGAGATTAATCGGAAATTTACCCAACAGTAAGAGAGCTCTTTTAACATTGATTTTTTAAATAGTTAAAAGCTCTTTAAATGCTTGAAAACTTTTCTAAAAATTCAGTTAGATAGTTTTACTGCAGAGAAAAAAATTAAAATTTAAGTCAAAAGAAAACAGATGAAAAGAAAAACATAACATTTTTATTCATACTTTCGTAATAAAAATGGCACAAAACTTAAACCAGGTACACATCTTCTTACGTAGAATAGGTGTATAAGGAAAAAAAAGAGCACTTTTTTGTAGGAGGGATGAATTTGGTGTATTTTTTTGGCAAATTTTTTGTGTTTGGCTTTAGATTTCTGAGGCATAACTTCAAATCTCCCAGATCAGGGACTCCATTCGGTTTCTTATTTTTGTAAGAAAATTGGTGATTGAACTGAAATTTGTTTGCGCGAGGTATGAAGATGTAAAAACTATTTTTTTTTGCGATATTACAAAGTTAGTATATCTGAAGACAGAAATATTGATACCCTTTCCTAAACTCTAGCGTAAGTACTTCATTAGTGCTTATTCCAATCAGCTCTTGCTGTAAAATTTCGATTCTTAGTGGTCATCAAAAAGATCGATAATCCACTAAGACATCAGTCTCAAAAAGTTTTTAAAATAATAATAGTAAAAACCTTGCCAAGCATTATCCTTTTAACAGCCAGTGTACTTCAAAGTGAAAAAGTAATTAATTAAAGTTCTCATAATTTTCTTCGTGCAACTGCGCAAATAATGAAACGTGAATTAAAATAGTGAATTAAAATAGTGAATTAAAATAGTGAATTAAAATTAAAATGTGAATTAAAATAGGTTCCGTAATCTCCAACTTTATTCGCACATACAGTACTGGCCAGAATAGATCACTCACGACACAAAACTGTGACGTTCATGAGAACACAAGAATAATTGCATTTAACTGAGTATTTATTTTGTGAGAATTATTAATATATATTTCTCTCTCTTAGTTATATAAGCACAGTATACATACATAATTGAGAAAGGGTGGAAACTTTTTCTTTTCATTACAGCTTTGATACGATTAGGCATGGAAATACATAATTTTTCACAATAATCTGGTGTAATTTCTGTAATCCATGCGGGTTTACTTGTTTCTCTTAAGTCCGAAAATGAAGTGGAGTTATGCTCAACAACTTTGCACTTTAAAATTACCCAATAGTTTTTGATTGGGTTTAGATCCTGTGAATTTCGGGACCACGGACCAAGGATCTGAAACCCCTTCTTTGCAAGGGCAAGATGTCCATCATGTTGGCAGTGTGTGTACTGGTTAATATTCATAAACGTTAGTAAAATTTCTCTTTTAGCACATCGAGAAAAACAATTCCATTAATGGATTCGCAAAACGCTATTTTAGGTTTTCTTTGTTCTCGTTCAAGGGGGCTCATGCGCCCCATGACGCTGCTATATATGCTTTATGTTTGGATATCCCCTCTATAAAATCTGATGCACGATCTAATGTTAATTTCAGGCTACTGGCTTCTGTTTCTATACACTAGGGTGGGGGCCGTGGTGGCCCGATCGGTAAGGCATCGGACTCGTGTCCGGAGGGACCCGGGTTCGATCCCAGCCGATCAAAGATCCACCGTCTTGATTAATGGTGGCTGGGAGGCGTTAAAAATGTCGTGGTCACAAAGTCCTCCAAGTGAAACGATACCTCTGGGGGTGCCTGGGCCTAGGGCTTGCTCGACCCTAGGTTCTGGTTCAAAATTAAGAACAGAGCGCTCTTCAGGGTCCTATCCCGGTTAAACCACGAAGCTGTGGTAGGTACGGGGGCCCTGGAGGTGTGAAATGAAATGAAATGAAATACACTAGGGTGGGTTGATTTTAAACTTTTTTTTTTTTTTGAATCGAAAATGCCTGTGTTGAGGAAAGTTATATGTTAGTATCAATAGTTTGCATTACAAAAAATGTTTTGAATTCAATACATATCTAGGCCCCAGCTAAGCACTCGAAGTTCCGTCAAATATGTAAAAAATAGCGATCTAAATAGTTTTCACATAAAAATTTTAAAAACTGAAATTAAAATACTATTTTTTTTACGTATTTGGCGAAACTTAAAGTTCCTGGCTGAGGGCTTGATGTGTTGATTTCAAAACACTTCTTTGTTACAAACATTTGATATCAATACACAACTTTTCCCGCCACAGACATTTTTGATTTAAAAAAAAAGTTACTATTAATCCACCCTGTTGTATACACTTTTGTGTCTTTTCAGGTGGACCCGGACCCGCAAATAAAGTAAGAGGAGGTAAGAAAATTAAATGACATAATATTTCAAAGTTATTTCTAATGTTTTAGCAATGTGAGAATTACTGACTTAAAATCGAGCATCTTTTTTTATCCAACTAAGGGACGGAGTATTCAAAGAGTTAGCAAATGCATAGGCACCTAGTGAAAAAAGGGTAAAATTTTCTGTCAATGCATAGAAAAGAGCAATTTTATGACTCAAAATTTAACTTTAAACCTCTTTGGCTTTTCATCAATTCAAAAAAATGTTGTGATTGTCATTAATAGGCTCAAACATTCAATTTCACAGGGGGTGGGGGGTAAAAGTTCCTGTAGGTGAATTCTTGAGTATCTAAGGATCTTTGAGTCAAATTTTCATACCCGATTTAAACTGTATTTGTTTAAGGAAATTCCAAATGGGTGGCTGAACCTCCTAAGAGGGAGAGAAATCCCCATATGAGTTCCTAAACATCAAAGGATTCCGGCGTGCAATTTGGCAAATACCGGAAGTAATCTGGATTTTTATTTGGAAAATTCCCCTAGGGGATTGCGCCCTCTATATTGGGACGAGAACCCTCTACGTAATTTCAAAGCATCAAAGAACCTGTGCGTCCAATTTGATAAAGATCCGAAGTAAATTGTGGATTTGTATAAAGAACACATACACACACAAACATACATCATTTAAAAAATATATATAGATTATATATAATTTATAGAGATACGTGATAAATGTTTTCTAATGCCTTCTTTTGCAATAATTTAAAAAAAAAGAAAAGAAAGAAAGAAAGAAAGAAAGAAAAGTTTAAAAAAGGAGGCGACAGAAAAGCAAATTCAATATTTGAAAAAAAAAAAAAAAAGTCTGATGAAGAGATCGCGTTAATTTTGTAATTTTGTTCAGAACTTTGTCACAATCCATCCCTGAGAGTTTCAAGTAACTGTCATATGAAACAGTTAAATGAAGAAACTGCACAAATAGGGGGATAAGCAAAGCATCTGGAAAATAATTTAAAGAAAAATAATTTAAAATGTACGACGAGTCACGATAGAACGTCAGTTTAAGCAGAAGTTAATCTCTATTAAAGTGAAAAAACTTCATTTTGTGTTCGATGTTCAGCAGATAGTGCAGATAAAGGGAAATCTCGGACCCTAACTCATATTTGAAATTATTTGTTCTATTCTGTTCGAAATTCAATGATAAATTTAAAACAAACCGAAAATGTCAGAAATATGTACTCAAATTAGTACAGTGCAAACAAAGGTATTTCACGCCTACACCAATGTCACGTGACGCATGTTTAATACGCATTCTTAAATAAAAAAGGAGATTTTTTTTTGTTTAATTTAACATCAGAATAAGGACGGTAAACTCATAAAACTGCACCCGTTGTTTAACAGGCTATGCTTAAAAAATTTTTTCTAAAAGATCAACAAATCCTAAAGTTAATATTTCCTTAAAAATCCCGATCCCTATCAAATTGTACACAACACTGTGCTGGTTGTTGTTAATTATTGAAGGTTTCTTGGCGGAGGTCACGTGCTACATGACCCTGTACGGAGAAGTATTGCTGCATTTGACATTTTAGAGTAAAAACAATGCCCAAAAATACGTCAATGCAAATTTTTCTCACCGAGGGCATTTTTGATTCAAAAAAAAGTTGCAACTAACATATACACAATTTTGTTCCTTTTCAGGTGGAGGTGGAGCTGGAGGTGGAGCTGGTGGAGGTGGATCTGGAGCTGGAGCTGGAGCTGGTGAAGGTGGAGCTGGAGCTGGTGGAGGTGGAGCTGGAGCTGGTGGAGCTGGAGGAGCTGGTAAGAAAAATTAAATTTTAATTTTTTGTTAAACATTTGATTTTTGAAGTACGATATTTCCTAATCTATCGGTCTTACAGAGCGGAGCAAACCTTCCAAGGAGCGCCTCTTGAATTTAAACTGTTGAACATTTGATGGGTTTCAGGAAGGGTGCACCAAGTTATAGTTAAAAGTTGCAAAGTTAAGGAGTTATGAGGAAAAAACTGAAAAAAAAAAATATCGGAGAAAATTTTGCAGTTTTTCACATGTTGCGTAACGAGCACTGGTTTTTGGAAACTGCAACCTTAGATTTGCACTACCCTAAGTGAACCAGAAACAGGTACAGTTTCAAAAGTGAAGCAGCGCACCCCAAATTGCCAGCCTGGCTGGCACATGACGAAAAAAAAAAAAAAAACAGAAAATTGAATTACATCCTACTTTGCGATTTTAGTTTTTTTTTTTGCACATTATGACCATCGATGTTTGAGACATCGATTTTTTTTGAATTTATTTAATTATTTTATTTATTTTTAATCAATGTCGTACCATTAGTGGAACGTAATAGACGAGAAGTAACCCAGTCTCAGTTCAACATTTCTCCTTACTTCAACATTTTGCATAGTGCTTTTTTTATAGTCTTTGAATTAGAATGGGACAATAAAAAATGACCTGGAGCCCGAAATTAGCTATGCATTGTTAGGTTGCCCTTCTTGCTGAAACTTTGAGCTATAAATTCTCCAATTCTTGTAAGTTCCTGTTAGATAAACTTTCATGAGAACAGTAATAAAAATACACCTGAGCAATTTGAAAGTACGCCATGCTTGTCTCTCGGTTTTTAGCAAATTGTTTAGTTACAAACTAGTCTTTTCGCACACAGCTCGGTTGAAATATATGCAGCGTTATGCACAGAGTTTACTCCATTTTTATTATATCGCTCTATAAAATACTCTTCCCACTAGGACCAAATATCAAAATTTTTATTAGTTCTTTATCAAGTTAATGGATATATTCCTAGATACTTTGTTCAAATTTCAGCGTAACACTTCTCGTATCGTGTCTGTTACTCACTGATAAATACCGACTATGAACATGCTTTTATGCTCGTTTTAAAATGTAATAGCCCATGCGAAAAAGTATACAGTCTAAAAAGTTGATCGAGCAAGAAGTGACTTTATATACCTGTGCATAAAAAATTAGAGAGATAAAATAGAGACTTTCCTCCATTGCAGGTGGTGACGATTGTCCAATTAACGATAAAAAAATGGGCAAAACTCCGGGTGAGTATAAAAGACGTTCTAGTTAAATTTCTCTTCCCCAACAGAGTACTTGCTGCAGAAAATCTGGTTTAAACCAAGATATCATTAGATAGTAATTAATAAATAGCTTATGTACGTAAAACACACAATATAAAGTGCTGTTTGTTTATCACCTTTTGGGAATAACTATCCTTACTTGCCATTTGTTTACATCCAGTGAGAATTTAAGTTGTACACCGCAAATCTTCAAACTTTTAGAGCACTTTTTGAACACAAACTTTTCGACTTGTTTAGAACCAAGGAGGTTAAAGGGGAGGAGCTAAATCTCTGCTATCTAAAAGTGGCAACGAATTCTCACCGCCGCCAGAGGACGCTGCTCAAACGCTCCCTATCTCCTACGGGAATCAATGTAAATGATACTGAATCTGTCATCTTTTTAAATGCTGATATGGGAAAGAAATTTTTTTTTTCAACTGGATTTTGGTGTAAATCTTCGATTGACATTATGAATTAAATATGATTTTCATCCCACGAAAATAGGTGCCGTATTCTTTGAGAAATAGGTTTAATCGAATGCACTTACCAACTTGCCAAATCTGACAGAATCTCATTTTTTAAAGACTGCTGTTGGCAAGAATATTTCTATTTAAATTGGAATTTTGCTCAAACCATCGATTAACATTATGAACTAAATATATTTAATAAATATATTTAAACTAATAATTATTTTGTCTACTAAATATATTTAATTAATAACAAAATTAAATACTGACAAAATTAATTTTTTGCCTCATGCTTAATTTATCAACAATTTAGAGAACTGATTCTCAGCAAAAATTATATCGTACAATGCAAAGAAAATGTCACATACAGCATATATGTCAAATTTGGCAAGTAGCTAGATGCGGTCGATTAAACATCTTTCTTAAAAAATACGGCAAAATTTCAGTGGGATCAAAGTCATATTTAGTTCATAATGTTAATCGATTGTTTACACCAAAATCCAGTTGAAAAAAAAAATTTTTCTTTCCCATAGCAGCATTTAAAAAGATGACAGATTCAGTATCATTTACATTGACTCCCGTAGGAGATAGGGAGCGTTTCCCCTGGCGGCGGTGAGAATTCGTTGCCACTTTCAAACAAGCGCATCCGTAGAACATTTCTCTCCTTCTTTCTACTCCGTGTTTAGAACACTTCGAAGTACAAGTTTTGGAACGGTTTTCCAAAAATGAAAAAATAAAAACATTTACAGTAATAATGATCACATTTTTCAAAAGACGTCACTTTCATGGGTTCACTCCAAACATATTGAAAACTCCAGTAGGTCACACTTTTTTTTGTCACTTTTCGCTAAAATGTAGAGTTGATTTAGAGTACGTCGCTTGGCAACTCATCGTGTGAGAATAAATAACTTTCTCACAGATAGAAATAATGGTACATCGCGAAAAAAAAATAGTTATTGATTTAAAAATAAATTTAGTGCTCTGTCTTGGCGCAAAGATAGTTTATATAACTGATGCGATGGCATACAAGTGGTATAATCATTAGCGGCACATCTTTAACGCGTCTGTCTTTCGGAGAAAAATTTGCTAGCTTTAATTACACACTATTAATTTAGAATGCAAAAGACCAAATAATAATTGGTTATATGTAATATAATAACTAATAATCTATACTCGGATGGCGTGGTACCGGGTTCGGATCTCGGCTTGAGTATGGATGTGTTTTCTCTCTCTTATGGCTGTCCCTTCGCTGTGTAAATTTTTGCATGCCATATAAACAGGTGTTATGGCATGTGTCTTAATCTAAATAGGACCTCCACCTTAATGGTGCTAGTAAAAACAGAAACTGTACCAATTCCGCTTGATATGCGAGTAGATGCATCTACTCGAGTTTGGATACCCGAGTGGTATCAGTAGCAACAACGTGCACAACGAAAACATGAATAAACTTATTGTTCATAAAATATAACCAGTTATGATAGTCTTTTGGAATTCATTATTTTACTCTGTAGTGCTTTGCATCCACAATCAGTCGCGTCACTTTAATGATATAATCTCCATTCACTAACAAATAAGAAAGATCATTTACCATTGTCAAGTAATGGCTCAAAGCTTTCAACGGGAAACTTCTTGATTGTCATCACTGATGGTATCTTCGTTGGTTTGGTCTTTTTTTGTCACTTCTGAAAGCTTTTCTTCCTATGAGCTCTGAATTGTATGAGATTATTAACTTTACTTCTGAGAAAGAGCTCCGGAACTAATCGCAGAAAATATCTCCAGTGACTCAAGCACGCTTATTAGCATTCAAAGTGCAGTTCGTTGCACATTATCGACAATCTCAGTAGTTTAGATATTTAAATAGGGAAAAAATATGGCTTACAACAGCACATCTGCTTAAAATAAAAACTTACTCGCGTAAGTCAAAGCAAAGGTGTCAAATCTTAAGCGGCGTATAATCAAATCTTCGTAAAATAAATTCGTGTGAAAGGAGGCTATATAGGAGCCAATATTTTGAAAAGTGCCAATTTGAAGTTGGAGTTTTCTGATTAAAAAATTTTTTTGCTGAAAAAAATTAATATTGGATTCTAAGTCTGAATTGGGTCTAAATGCAAGAAAATAACAGGGGGGAGGTCAAGGAAGTTATTTACCCCCTCCTTAGATTACTCACTGATGTTACAGATATGATGAGTGTTACAGATCTGATGTTAATATGAGCTACATATCTGAGTTTCTGCTTTCAGTTTTCCTTAACATCTCTAAAAATGATATCATTTCCTTGCATTTTTAACATAGAATTAAGATAATTATATTAAAATATATATGTATTAGATTAGCTAAAAAATCAAATTTCATTATAAAAAAGCATTTCTTGGAAATAAAAATGAGCGATAAGGTTTTTAGATAAAATAATTTATGAGATTATCAAATCCAAGCTAATAAAACATTTGTTTTGGTTTGAAACAACACACAACTTCAACTTTTTCAACACACAACTCTGCTGCTTGCTTTTCTTTAATTAGTTGCAGGAAATTTAATTTCTGGATCAGAAATTCAAATTTAGCATGCTAGTTATTATCTAGTTATTTAGCGAAGTTATGAGAAATTGAAGCACCAAAAAAATAAATAAATAAAATAATAATAATTAATTAACTTAATTTCTGCAGTGTCAATATTTTACTAACTTCTATTGTCAGGTCATACAAACCACAAATGAAGCAATTGTACTAAAACTCATTGCTTTTCATTTTTTAAGAACAAAAATATTCAATATATGGCTAAAACCTATGATTTTTGCTTTTTAATAATTCTGAAACGTGAGAGTTAGTTCGATAACATATTCGCTGTTTTTCAATATTACCGCTCTGACTGTTACCGATCTGATAAACCGACAAAGTTTTTTTTTTTATTTCCGAGTCGATCGCGCTAAACCAAAATCAAACATGTGGTTTTTTTACTTGTAATAAAGGACTATACTTATATATAAAATAACTTTTAAAATAATAAAAACTGCGCATTTTATCGCGTGTTACCGATCTGATGACTTAAATGACACACATTGTATAAAATCACTTTAAAAAATCTTACCTGCAATTTTAGATGCAGAAATGCAAATTTTTAATTACGATGCGATAAAACATCACACCAGGTACTCAGTATCACGTAGTATCGGTACAGGAAATGATTTTGGGAGCCTAAATATAGATCGGAAGTTATTATTACCGCTCTGACGCGGAACTTAGGGACACGCTTATTTCGCTTTCCCTAGAAAATCAGAAATCGATTAAAACAAAAATGAAGTAAAATATTAACAAAGGGGTAAAAATAGAATCGTTTTTTGTGCAAGTGCGTTTGTTTGGGAAGTTAGAAAGCGCGCTTAAGCTGTTTGCATGCTAAGCTTTGCTACTGGGGACACGTTACCGATCTGATTTTTGAAGTATAAAACAAATATTTTCTGAAGAAAAAAAAATTTTTTTTCTGATATTATTAGATGAAATGAAAGCAAAACCTTGTCTTCTTTCTGGGGAAAATTATTTTTTTAACTAGTTATTGAAATACTAGTGAAAATTCACTTGGGACTCAAATTGGCACTTTTCTAAATATTAGCTCGATAAAAGATTATTTTAATTAGCAAAACCTTATCTTCTTTCTGGGGAAAATTATTTTTTTAACTAGTTATTGAAATACTAATGAAAATTCACTTGGGACTCAAATTGGCACTTTTCTAAATATTAGCTTATAGTCCAGTCAATCTATGCAAAAAAAAAGAGCTAAAATCGCAAATCACGAGGTAGTTCTGAATTTTTAATATGTTGTTTGGGTCCCTTAGGGTAGTGTAAATCTAAGTTTGCACCTTTCTAAAACCTGTGCTCGCTGCGAAACTCGCGAAAAACTGCAAAATTTTCGGACATTTTTCATTTTTTCCTTTATAACTCCTAAACTATGCAACTTTTGATTATACATGTGATTTTAAAGAACACTATCCATTTTAAAGAACACTAAATTTGCAACAATTTAAGCTCAAGTGGAGTTCTGCAGGACGGATAGTTTAGGAGATATCGTACTTCAAAAAATGGAGTTTTTTTGCGAAAAGTGAAAAAATTATGTTTCGATCATATTTTGGACCAAATATCAACATAAATTCCTATTCTACAAGACAAAAAAGGAACATGCAATTACAGTAAATTTAATCAGCTTTCATTCAAGCTCAAACAGTAGTCCGTAGGTTCGAAATTTCATTTACAATAGCGAAAAATAAATATTTAAAATTTTGAGAAATGAGCAAAATCGTTTCCTAATAAGAATAGGAAGGCAGTAGACAGTAAGAAAATGCGTAGAAGGGTATTAAAAGGGTAACACTGTATTAAAATGTTATTTTTAAAATTAAAAAAAAAACTTTACAGGTCATTTTCACTCATTTTTTTTTTGCTATTTTTATAGTGGTTCTTGTTGGCTGTGGTCTTATCCTGACTGTTTTCAGATTTTCTCCTATCACTCCTGAACTATGAAACTTTTGATGATACGTGTGCCTACCCATTTTGAAGAACACTAAATTTGCAACAATTTAAGCTCAAGTGGAGTTCTGTAGGACGAATAGTTTAGGAGATATCGCATTTCAACAATTTGTCATTTTTTGCGAAACATGAAAAAAAAAAAAAAAAAAAAATGCTTTTTTCATATTTTGAACCAAATATCAACATAAATTATTATTCTACAAGACAAAATATAGACATTTAATTACAGTACATCTAATCAGCTTTCATTTAAGCCTAAAAAGAAGTCTGTAGGTTCAATATTTCACCAGCGGTTGACCGAGCTCCGCTCGGAGAAAACAGGTATCGAAGCTACCTCGAAGATTTAAATTTTCAATTATGATTTATCGAAACAATACATTCCATAAGAAAATTTGTGAAACGATTGGTGAAAAGATAACCTGTTAAAGTGCACCTTGTAAACTATTCTAAACAAAGTTAGAGTTTGGAAAGGGAACTATTCTATACAAAGGTAAAGTTTGAAAAGTCATAGGAAATAAAATGTAATTGATACAGCATCGATGGGCAGCGGGTTGTCGACTGGATCGCAGACTAATAGTTGACGTTCTCCATAGCTTGCTTCGTAAATTCCTAGCATCCAGTGCTCGCCTCTATCCATTTGAGCTCTTTTGTGAATGGGAATGAGTAGCACGTCGAATCCTTGTTGAACGCCGTATAGATAGTTGAAAGCCTTGTTCTGGTCGCTGATATCGTTGAAAAGAGTCATTCCTTCATAAGCGCCATCCGCTGTTGTAATGTAGAAGCGTGCGACAAATTCAGGATGAAGTACGGCAACTTTGACGGTCAGGTAAGCTTGTTCGGCGTAATGGAGAAGCATTCTGACAATGACGGTATCTTCTAGTTGTCCATTTGCGGGTAGAATTGAGTTGATCGCTTGTTGTTCCAAAATTCCGGCTCCTTGAAGAATTTCATGTAGAGGTGCGTTCTGCATGTTGAAAATGTAGCTTGAAATCTGATGAATGTTGAAATGTCGGACTTTGTTGACGGTGATTTGAAATCGAAATCAGTTCCTTAAATGCTTTTTTGGAAATTCGAATATTTGGAATTAGTTCGCCATATTGGTTATAGATGGCAGCACCAGAACGTTACCGCTTGAAACCTATTAGGTAATAGACAAAGAAAAATATCCTATCTGTAACTCCGAACTGCTAGACCGTAGCGCTTCAAAACCGGCGCCAATCGATTCCTCGTGGCCAAAAACCCCAGACCCCCAAGTTTACTGGAGTTTATTAATTCTGGGGCGATTTTCGACTTGGCAACCATTCCTCATATGTACCTGGGGACCGAGCCCACTCGGTTAAAAAAAAAAGAGGTTTGTAAACTCGTGTTTTTTTCTAAAATGCGAAGTACTTATTTAGATCAACTTGAAAAGCATTTTTAAGCCTTTGGTTGCAATTACGCATTTAAAACAGCCGAAATTTGTTTTAAAAAACACAACCTTATTTAATCCATGCTCACCGTAAAATCACACCTGATTTCATTTCATTTGGCGCCGAAGGTGCGGGAGGGTTTGATGAGAATGGATGCAGAGTCCCTGTTCTCCAGTACGCATTTGGTTCCAGTTGGTTTTGACTTCACTTCTCGCTCCAGGTTCCCCCCCCCCCCCCCGTACATACCACAACTCGCTTTTTAACCGGGATGGGGCCCTGAAGATCGCTCTGTTCATTTTTGAACCAGGCCCAAGGGCCGAGAAAACCCTTGGCCCAGCACCCCCCCCCCAGAGGTTTCGTTTCACTTGGAGGATTTTGTGACCACGAACATTTTTAACGTCCCCCAGCCACCATTAATGAAGACGGTGGATCTTTGATCGGCTGTGCTCCCTCTATATGATCGATCCGGGACCCACCGTTTACGAGTCCGACGACTTACCGATTGGACTACCGCGGCCTAAGGCCCCTATATAGACTATATAGGGGACTACTACTATATAGACTACCCTAAGGTCTATATAGCGGCTCTACCGCGGCCCACACCCAATTCTAACTTTATTTTGATCGATCTCTTTTAAATTTCAAAAACAATAACAATTCTAACGTGTTGCCAAAAATTATTTGCCAAATACCATAAAAATATAAATTTACGCTGATGTGATTAAATATGAAATCCATTGTTAAAACGTGGTTGCTATGAAACAGTAACAATAAGAGTAATCATAAAGAAAATGGCGTAGTAAGAAATCTTCTCAAACTTTTAATGAATCCTATCTGAAACTCCGAACTGCTCGACCGTAGCGCTTCAAAACCGGCGCCAATCGATTCCTCGTGGCCAAAAACCCCAGACCCCCAAGTTTACCGGAGTTTATTAATTCTGGGGCGATTTTCGACTTGGCAACCATTCCTCGTATTATAGTATAGGATTTACAATTGAGAAAAAACAAATTTTCGGAAATTGAAATTTTTGTTTGAGAAATGATAAAAATGGCTTTCTAATAAGAATAGGAGAGCACTGGACAACAGAAAAATGCATAGAGTTGTATAAAAAGGGTAACACTGCATTAAAATATTATTTTCATAATTAAAAAAAAACGTTACAGGTAAATTTAGCTCAATGTTTTTCTTTTTTTTTTTTTTCTTTTGTGGGTCTTTATTAGCTGTGGTCTTATAGCTAAGCTGCAGGAAAAGAATGTGGTCTTTGTTCTGTCTCAAGATGTTTGTGTATTTTCTTCATCTTCGAGAACTGAAATGGCAAGGAAGTTGTAACAACTCCTTCTGTATTTAAATAAACATCTGTATCCAAAACACCTTCTTTTTCTGCAGCTTCGCAATAAGACCACAGCTAATAAAGACCCACAAAAGGGAAAAAAAAAAGAAAAACATTGAGCTAAATTAACCTGTAATGTTTTTTTTTTAATTATGAAAATAATATTTTAATGCAGTCTATGTCTTGTAGAATAGGAATTTATGTTGATATTTGGTGCAAAATATGATCGAAGCATAATTTTTTCACTTTTCGCAAAAAAACTCCATTTTTTGAAGTACGATATCTCCTAAACTATCTGTCCTGCAGAACTCCACTTGAGCTTAAATTGTTGCAAATTTAGTGTTCTTTAAAATGGTGTTTCTTAATCACATGTATAATCAAAAGTTGCATAGTTTAGGAGTTATAAAGAAAAAACTGAAAAATGTCCGAAAATTTTGCAGTTTTTCGCGAGTTTCGCAGCGAGCACAGGTTTTAGAAAGGTGCAAACTTAGATTTACACTACCCTAAGGGACCCAAACAACATATTAAAAATTCAGAACTACATCGCGATTTGCGATTTTAATGTCTAATTTGACTGGACTAATACTGTATATTGCTCCATTTGAGCATGAAGCAATTAAAACTGTAACTACTTAATACCTTGAGTTTCTCTAATACTGATTTTTTGAGATGTGTCACTCAGTATGATTGACGATGAGCTAACCCTTATTCGCGTTTATTTATTATATGTTTTTTAAAGGTTTTGTTTAGAATACTTTACAAATTGCAACTTAAAATATCTGTGTTGATAAAAAACAGCAGATTATGGCAAAGGTTTTGCAATGGAAATTTCAGAGTTTTGATAGACTGTTAGCAAAATATCAATGACTTCATATAGGGTCAAAAAGGATTTCACAAGAAAAAAATAAACCACAAAAGCTTAGAAATTTTACACTTGGGTTTTTTATATGCCAAGTCGCGAATATTGTTTGAGAATTCAACATAACATATTTTTTTACAGGAAAAGGTACACCAAATACACCAGCAGCACCAGGAAAACCAGATACCCCGGCAGCACCAGCAGCAGCACCAGGAAAACCAAAAACACCAGGTGCACCAGCTGCACCAGCAGCACCAGGTAAACCAGGCGCACCAGCAGCACCAGGTAAACCAAGTACACCAAATGCACCAAACAAACCTGGCAAACCCGTTGCTCCCAACACTCCCAACGCTCTTCCTCCTCTCGCTGGACCTCCCCAGACTCTCAATGGACCTCCACAGACTCTCAATGGACCTCCACAGACTCTCAATGGACCTCCACAGACTCCCAATGGACCTGCTCAGGCTCCGAACGGACCTCCTCAGGCACTGAATGGACTTCGAGCTCCCAATGGACCCCCTCAGGCTCCCAGCGCACCTCAACAGCCTGGATCACCAGGTAATTTACTGCTAGAAGTATTAATTATCTACAACTTAGCTCGTAATCAAGTTTAATAAAGAAATCACTACAAATAAATCGACGCCTGAAAGCAACAGAAGGACATCTTACTGGGATCAGATGTCTTACTATAACAATTAAGTAATGCACCGTGTTTCTCGTCATAAATCATAGTAAAAAGCCAGCATATGGGACGAGCAGGTGCGACAGGCACTTTAGGTCACATTTTTCATTGTTTTTAAAGCGAGGGTTGACAGAGCGGAGTTGCGAGACATTGCCGGGTCTCGATAAAATGGTGAAATTTAAATACCAGAGAAAAATATACAGGGTGTTCCAAGTTAACCTTCATGACCTCTATTTCCTCAACCGTTTGTCCTAGATGCATACTTCCATTTGCAAAATTGCTCGAAATGAGAAGGAGAGTTAAGATATGGAAAGTTTAAAGCGAAAAAATAATGGTTAAGAAATAAAAAATTTAACTTTTTATAGGGGCTCCGGACCTCCAAACTTATATTTAGGGAAATAATCTCCATTGAAAAATAATACTAATACGAAAAAAAAAATAACATTTGTGCGATCAAAATCCATGGAGAAATGAAACATGAAACTTTATGACTTATACCACTTTACACTAGCGTTATTTTAAGTGATTTTGGGGGCTATATACACGCGCATATCCAACGATCCAGTAAGTATCAGGTGCGATGGTCTGTTAATGTTTGGTGCGGCATTTGGAAAGGAACGTTAGTGGGACCCTTCTTTTTTGATGGCACGTTAACCGCTGAAAAGTATAACGATATATTATGTGGATATTTATCTGACTTTCTAGCAGGGGCGGCCCTAGCCCCGGACATTCCGGATCCCTGTCCGGGGCGCCAAATTTTAGGGGTGGCATTTTGGTACGAATATCTAAAATAAATTTTTGTTTTAGAAAAGAAAATGTACAAAACTATTTAACAAACATCATTCTTTTTGTAGCTTGAAATCTTGAAAAGTATGAATGTTGCGATATTTAAGTGTGTTATTTAAATGTATCCACTTCAACACAAAATTTTTGACTATTGCAACATTGTCTACTAAAATAAACGAATCTTTAGAAACTATAATATCAACTTAGACATTAAAAAATAAAAAAAAAACTACAGTAGACACCTTTTTTAAGCATGTAAAGTTTTTGATGCCGAATAAGAAATGTTTTTAGGAGATCTCAGTGTTCTCCCATCAGGAACCCCGTGATGAAATATTTGGAAATTATATTGACTGATAAAGGAATCACGACATATAAATGCGCTTGATCTAACACAGAGGTCGTACACCTGTAGGTTCTGGGAACTCCTTAGGCTTTCCTAGCTAAAAATAATCTGCAGAAAATGTGAAGAGTTTTTTTTTTAAAGATTGCTGAGCAATTTTAGAAGACTGAAAAAAAAAAAAAATTTGCATTTTATCTTCAATATAATCCGCAAAAAATCCAATGTTTTTTTTTCTTTTAGTTTTTTCTGAATATTCTGCAGTTTTTTTTTTTTTTAACTTGTTCCAAACATGGTTAAATTTTCTGCCGATTTTTAAAAACTTTTCAGTAGATTATTTTTTTCAGGGTTCTTGGAAATTCGAAAATGGCTCATCTAGTGATCAATATTTTCTCAATCATAGAGCCGAACTTTAAATAAAATTTCAATTTTTATGAACGATCAAATATTTTTTAATATTTCCAAATCATTTTTTAAAGATATTTACCTCCTCAGAAAGAAAATTTATCTTGAATCGAAGCTACTTTTCACAACTAACACATCTGAACTCTTGATAATTGAAAGAGAACAACAAATTGATGCAACTACTAACAAGAGGACTGGAAAGTGACTAACATATAGTTTTTTTTATAGTCATTGAAAGTAACTAAATCTTTAAAACTCCTTAAAAAGTGCTACAACTTTATTTCTCATCAAGTGTATGAACCATTAATTTTCCGAATTCTCGGGATGTTACTCTCTTGATTTCTAAGTATTTACACCGTTTCTTTCCAACCATTTATGCATTTTTTTCCTATTGATCATGTTACCTTGAGAACAGTGCTGTCTTAGTCGGTGGGTTGGAGTGACGATCAAACATTAATTATATACCGAAAGAAGATGTGAGCAAGAGACGATGTGTTTTCTTTTCTCCTCCCAAGCTCTTTTTCTCTGTCGATTTATGTCAACGATTTGCGGAATCACAAGCACAAGCAATTTCTATTTATATTGATTTTAATTTGCAAAAGAAGGTAAAATTTTTAAAAAGTTTTTGTTTGTATATTTTTCTCCTGATAATTTTTTAGTCTTAATTACTCCTCATACGGCCTCAAAATGCAGAATCTTAGATATCTTTTCAAATTTTTTCTCGGGTGAGAAACCCCCGAACACCCTGAAATTGCAAATATTCTATACTCCATTTAAAGTGGTCACTGCATCATTTTCTTCATTCTGATCTAACTTCAAAGTTTATGAAAAACACACATACACGAAAAGAAAAAGAAAAGACAGCTTGAGCATTAAAAAAAGAAACATGAGGTTCTTTATCAACGAAAAAGATACACTTAGATGACAAAAATGGCCAGTTTTGCTTACAGTAAAGTTTTCCAGACTACAAAAGGGGTCCCATATCTAAAACAGCATAGGGTCCCGTTCGGTCCAAATCCTACACTGAATATCGAATTTTATTTCGTCATGCTGTTTTTATTTCACAACATCTATTTATTGGCTCGTATTTATGAGCAATTTTTTTTTCTTTTCAAGCTTTAATCATGAAGAGGGGCGGCATTTTGCATTTTTGTCCTGCTTTCTAGATAATCATGTTTCGCTCACAGATCTTAGTAAAATTTGGTTTCAACATGACGGGGCACCGGCACATAAACCAGCAACTACCAGAGCAGTAGTATGTTTAAAATTAATATCATTGGGTATGGAGGTCTTTTGGAATGGACCCCTCGATCCCCAGATCTTAGTCCTCTTGGTTTTTTCCTTTGGGTTTTTTTAAAAAGTAAAGTCTACGAGGTAGATTCATTGAGCAAAATCTATTTGCAGAACCGCATTTTATGCGCAGCAAAATGTGTCACTAATGCTTCAAAACGTACAATCAGAATTCTTATCACGCATTCAACTATGTGTTTTAGTAGAAGGAAAACATTTTGGGCAGCTATTATAATCGATTAAAACAAATGATATTCATTTCTAACACATTGTTTTCGCAGATTTTGTTTTAATTTTTATTTTGATTTGCAAGAAAGCAATGTAAAATTTCTGTGTTTAACTTTGTATATTATTTCTTAGATTTCACATATTTCGTGTGTTTAATATCTTTGTATAAAATTGTATAATAATTTACCTTGTCTTGTTATGTTTTGTAATCTTGTAGCATCTGTATTTATTTTTGAATACAATGAGAAGCGAATGTTTTCTGACATGGACGAAACAAATTTCATTATCGTACCTAATCTAAAAGCTCGTTATTTCTCTGGCAGGGCGAAAATTTTCTTTTGTCAATTTGTTTACGGGCTCTGCGCATTTAAAACTCGAATATCTCCGCGAATTTTGATCGCACAAATGTAATTTTTTTTGTGTTAGTATTATTTTTCAATGGAAATTATTTCCCTAAATATAAGTTTGGGGACCCGGAGTCCCTATAAAAAGTTAGATTTCGTATTTTTTGACTGAATTATTTTTTCGCTTCAAACTTTCAATATTTTAACTATCTATCTCATTTCGAGCAAATTTGCAATTGGAAGTATGCATCTAGGATGAACGGTTGAGGAAATAGAGGTCATGAAGGTTGACTTGGAACACCCTGTATATCCCCCATATTGGATCAGTAGATCATATTCTTTAGTTTTAGAACGAGGTTCTCTGGTTTTGTGTAAAATGCGACTGGTTGCTCATCTCCAAATTGTTCAAGTACTATAGAGAGCGCGTTAACGCCATTTTGCAATAGAAAGCAGAAGGTATGCATCGTATGCCGTCGTAGCTCTTCAATACGACCCTGTGTTAATAAACCAAATGGGCGGAGGGTTATTATTTCATCAAGCAGAGAACAGAATAAATATGCAATCTACTGATCGTATATGCAAAATATTTCAATCGTATTTGAGTCCATTCACTATGCCAATTGACATGGACGGACTTCTAGAAAACATGGCACACTATTCAGCAATCCTTCGTGAGGAAAAAGTTCAATTTGAAAAATACATTAGTTATTATTTTATTATTTTTTTAAAAAAATTTAAATGTTTTTAGACTATACAAAATTGAAAAAAAAAGAAAAAAAATGCTTTTCTTCTTTCGAATTTTACCATTTTTAATGACTAGCTTTACTGCCAGGCGTTGCCCTGGTGCTTATTAATACAGAATAGGTTATTATTTGGATGATTTCTATCCACACGGCCACGGGAGTACAAAAATTAAATCAATATCTATCGCACAATTACTTATTTGCAATTAACTAAATAAAATTCTTACGATAACAGGCGCAAATTTAAAACATCTACTTTTCTTTTAACTCAAAAATCTATTTTTTTTTCTTACTGTTGCCCTGCCTTAAGTAAGGTAGAAAGGATGATTAAACAGAAATACTACATGTATTTCTCGTTTTAAAAGCTTATCTCCATTTCAGTAGTAAACGTCGTTGAATAAAAAACTTTAGAGCTTGTATTTTTTTTTTTTAATTTCAATTCTATGTGAGTTTCTGAGCATTAAATTACGTCTGCCCCGTTTGATAAAATTCCGATGAAAACTGGATTTGTATAAGGAACAAACCTGCATACATACATACATTTTTATGTATGGAGATTGGGGAAAACTTTCTAAAATGCAGTTTATAAAAAAAAAAAAAAAACTGTAATAGAGCAGCAGTGATTTCCGCGTTGATTTCTTTATTTTTTACGAATAAGGACTCGTTTTATTGTTTGAAATGGCGCAATAGCCTTTATCGGCTATACTGCGCCACAAGTCATAAGTAAGGACTACCAAGGGCATTTTAAAGTCCTTTTTGTTTTGAATTTTCGAGGAGGCTTATTGTTTAGCATCAACAACTGAACGATAGAAGAAATTCAAACAGTTGTTTGTTGCAAGTGCGGTTAAAGAATAAGCACGTGAGATTTAATTCGTAATTTTTTCGGATCAGGTTTGGCTCGTTGCTTTAGATTGGACGATTTCATTTTTTTCGAGCTAAAAAGGAAGCTAAGTTGTACCAATTGAGTCGAATCTTACTTGGTTCATTCGTACGTGAAGTTTACATCAAAAATGTAACTTTTTTTAGAAAAACTTTTTGCTTATGTAAAGCTCTTTGTTATTTGAGTGTTTTCCCATGATCACAAATTATTCCCAACTTGCTTAAGGCTATCACGGCCGCCGTCAATATGCAGATAATCCATTTCCAGGCTCTTTGGCCGTGGTTGGAATGGAAAAGAAAATACAGACGTTTCGTCGAGCACTGCGGCTGACATCATCAGTGGTTGAGTTTGTTGCTGCTGGCCGCAGAGCTTGACGAAACGTCTGTATGTTCTATTTTCCATTCCGACCATGATCAATAAGCCCGGAAATATTATCTCTTCATATTTCCAACTTCTTTCAGTGCATAATAACTAGGAGCTACCAAATATCGAAAAACAAGATTAAAGCTAGGCAAAAATAAAAGTAGGATTCAGTAGGACATTAATGCACAACTTATCTTTTACTAAAAGTAATCCATAATAATCCAATAAAAGTAATCCAGTAATAATAAACGTTTATCCAAACAGACTGATTTTCAATGACAGGAAAAATGCTTCATACTTCTCCAGATATCAGTATCGCTGCTGTAAAGACTTATTTTCTTTTTCCAGGTTATTTCTACGACGATGATTACCAAGGGTCTAGCGCTTCCAGCGCCGCGAGTTCTGACGGCAATTACGACTATAATTACGACTATAGTCCACCTGTTAACAGTCAACAAGGTACAAAACTTTCATTTACTTTATTTCATGTGTTATATTTAATAATAATAATATTATTATATTTTTGGCTTTAAGGCTAGCAAACAAAGACTCCTTTTTTATTTTTAACAGCTAAATTATGTTCAGAACAAAAATGAGACCCTGCAAAAAATGAGAAAATAATATATACTATATATGTATGTTAAAAAAGTCCTTGTAGCAAGGTTTGAAATTTTTTGTATTTGTAAATTTTCAATACGTGCACCGCGGTTTTTATTAAATCTATAAAAAAAGAAGCACCATATTTTTGAAAACATTTTTAAGACAAATTTCAAGGGTCGTTAACAGAGCTGGAAATTTTTGAATTTCTGGAAAAAAATAGAATCTATCTAACTTCAGTTATGGGTCATTTTCACCATATGCTTACATTTCAGAATTTTTAAGTAATTTTTTTTAACTTGCTATTTTTTGTTAGAATCACTAACAGATGATTTGTCACATATTTTAGATGTGTGAAAAAGCTATTGGTTGTACACTTTGATGCATAATTAAGTATTAAAATGCTGTTGAAAAACTGTAAGTTGCAAAGAAAATTGTCGTCCGTTAACATACAAAATCGATATGAAATCTCACTTTAAAACTATATCATAGCGCCTAGAACCAACTTCAATTGAAATTATTTGTGTCCCTGAAGCTTAAAACGATGTTTGCGATCATTAAAATATTGATCAAAAACTGTATGGTAACGGACTTGACATTTGGTAACGGATTTGACCAGTAACGGACTTGACATTTCAACCAAAATGTCAAATTATGGCTAGGTTGTCGAATTTAAAAATTGAACAACAATATGCATTTTCTTAGAGTTGTATAATGAACAATATTTCGGGGTAAAAGTTGAGAAAAAGTAAAAATTAATACTAAAATATTTGGTAACAGACTTGACAAGGAATAAAAGTACGCACCTGGAAGAAATCTTGTGCGAAACGCCACAGCAATACCTCTCGCCTCAGGAAAACAAAATGGTACGAAATAGTTACGTCATTAGTTTGTTAAGTTAACTGAATACGTGTTACCATCTTTTGACTGCAATAAATACCTTTTTTAGCTCAAATAATCTTAAGGTAACGGACTTGACAAGAACTGCCGGACAAAATATATACATACATTTCTTAATGAAAAAAAAAATACTATTGACAATATTTATTATGAATATCATACACTAATAGTCAATATATAAAAATAATTTGTTGTATATACTTTTTTATACAATTAAGTATATCAAAAAAATAGTTGAACTTGCGAAAATTGGAAGTGGACAAGCGTTTTTGCCTTGATTCTCATTTTTAAAGACTTATATAAAAATAAACAAATAAATTTTAATAATTTTTTGAGTGATAGAATTTTTTTGGGGGTATTTCTTGCAGAAAATAATTGTTCGCATTGCATTTTAAATATAAGTTATGCTTCAAAATCGTCTTTTTAACCTCCGGACAGCAAATGTAAGCAAATTTTGAAAATAACCCTTATACTTCTATTTATTAACCATTTTATACAATTTACAGTCAATGAAATCTACGAAGTCAGAAAACACCTTAAATAAACAAAACTTCAAACGTGAATTAGAAAGTGCAGTATAAACTTGTAAAGTTAACCAATGACCACCTTCGTAAGTTTTGGCTATCGCTTTTGGCAGCTATAGAATGAGTTCTGTATCATATATGCCAACCTCTATAAGTTGGCCATCTGCCTAATTTGAGCAGCAAAGTACTGTACCGCCGGTGGTTAACTTACGCAGATTTTACTGTATTATCTTTTTTGGCAATAAAATACAAGCTCGAACATTTATTTCTAAGTTTCTCCACTAGCAGCAAAATGTACTGCTTTTGTTCTTCGCCTTTTGTATGACGTTTATTGTACTCTTCTATCACTGTCAATCCGTGCTTTGACAGGAGAAGCTCTGATGTCGATAGACATATTTGTAATATCACTGAAGAATTAGTGTTATGTTGCTTTTCCAGATTATTACGGCGACTATTACGGCGATGGAGGGTCTTCTAGTGCTTCAAGTGCTGCCAGCTCCAGTTCTTCACAAAGTATTAACTGTTTTTTTTCCCGTTAGAACAGTTCCACCGTAAAGTGTGGCACAATCCTACTCAAAAATCTTACCAGCATTTCGTTATAGATTTTTATGTTTTAAGTTAACACATTTTTTTTTCTAAATTAGATGCAAAAATACGCACGACAGTTGTTTTTTTTATATTATGTAGTGGTATTTAAAATTTAATTTATTTTCTTGCGACACATTCTTAACATCCGAAATTAACCTTTTGTAATGTGCTGTGTGAATTAGCTAATATATTTGCTCTATCAATATAACAACAACGACAAAATTGTACGTTTTGAAATCTAAGAAATGTGAAAGAAACATGTCTCAACTGTTTAGAAATTATAATTTAAACCGGTGCAAAAAAAATATGCATTGCACCATTTTGTCCCGCACTTGACGACTCGTGTATTTCATTAAAGTAATAATTTTGAAAAGTAACGATAAACTTTTTTGCTTAAGAAATCACTTATACGTTTGTGATGTCTTAAGTGACAAAATTGAGGTCATTACTTTTCTTAATTGTTATTTTTAATGAAATATATAAGGCGTCACGTGCGGGACAAAATGAGCATTTCCCGAGGAATGGCACATTAACATATCTTTATAGTATTTGTAATACTTATGCTTGAAATACGAAGCTCTCTTTTGTTCATTGGTTGACTTTTCATTGATAGATGAGGAGAAAAGTGATTTGAAAGGTGTAGGGTAGACAGGGGCACGTTTACGCAGTGCCCTTTTTTTCGTAATGTGTCATAGTTGGTGTGTCACCAGTCGAGACCGATTGATGCTTGTCCCTAGCAAGTACTCTCACAAGTTTTTAGCTTCCGTCGAACTTTGGTATAGCATCTGGGGAGGATAACCTATTTTCTGCCAACTTGAGTAAATTTTGTGTTTAACTTATTGAGTTTTATTATGAACTAAGAATGCTTAGATAAAAATAAACAAATATATGATTATAAGCAGAACTTTATCCTTGTTTGAGAACAGTATTCTTCGTATGTGTGTGTGTGTGTGTGTGTGAACAAAAATGTTATTAAATTTCGTTGCACGTTAAAAATAAATCCGAACAAGGCGACGGGGCACGATTACGCATTAACAACGGAGCACGTTTATGCAAGTTCTTACTGCGTAAACGTGCCCTTGAAACTTTTTTGCGTCGTACTGTGTCAAACCTTTTTGGCATTTTCAGGCTATTTAATTTTGCAAATCATCATTTAAGGTTCAATTGAGTAAGAAATTCGTTTCTAGTAGCTTGCAATCATAGTTAAGTCTTCATGTCTATTCGTCTTTAATTTTATAGACTATTCTGCCCGTTATAAATGTTCTTTATTTTATGGATGGTAAGACATAATTTTTGAAGAACTAGCAGAACAAAGTTAGATGGCAAAATAATGAAAAATGCCGCTCTGTAATGGAGACTGGGTCAATAAGTGAGACTGTGCAACGTGCCCCGCGCACGGGGCACGTTTACGCAGCAGACATTAACCAAAAAATTATTTTTTTTAACGCTTAAATACTCAAACAGGGCAAAAACTGAATGCACAAACTTCAACTTTATTAACTGCTTTATGAGACCATAACGTCGAAAATTTCTTAAATTAAAACATAAAAATGAGAAAATTCATTGAAAAAAAAAAACAGCGTAAACGTGCCCCGGTCTATCTTATTGGCGGTTACGACTAAGGCTCGAGCCTTTGGCTCTAAGCGCCGAGGGTACTTCAGAATTAAATTATTGCTCCCATTAACCACTCTAATTGATGGGCAAGCTTACTTCATCAAAATTTTTGTTTGTTTGCATTGTTTTTGTTATTAATATTTCTGCATTATAATATTTCCTAATTATGAGTTATAATAGATGTCAACAAACTTCAAGGAATATAGACTGAGACATTATTAACCTTTTACTTGTTTTTACACTTTCCATTGCACAGTTTTTCATATTTTGCTTCTTAACGTTTTACCCAGTTGCAATTTCACCTTTTTACATATTACGCTCTGGTTTGCCTCTCTTCATGTGTTTGTGTTGAGTGTACCATCTATGCACATTCTAGTCATTGATTTTTTCCTGTATTCAAAAGCTATTACTAAAAGTTATATTTAAAAAAACGATGTTATTCAACACATTCATGGATAAATGTATTTAAACTGTTATTTCGATGTTACTAAAAATTAGATTAAGCACAAATTTCAAGATTGATAATGTAAGAATGGTGTCCCTGTCCCACTGGATTGTAATCAATCCTAGATACCGAGGAATTTAGACCCATCACCCATCCCCTCATATAGGCTATTTTTAAAGGAAAAGAAAGAGAAGATTTTGTGTCTCTGTCATGTTTTAGTCCAGTAGTAAATGTTGGGAGCAATAAAGTTTTTGAAAAAATGGCAAATGTTTCAATACCAGTGGTGCCCAACTTTTTAACCCAAAGGATCACGTCTCATATTGAGATAAATCTCGCGGGTTATAAGACGTAAAAAAGCTAAATATACTTAATATTCTTTCTAAATAGCATGAGAAAATGCGAAAAAGGAAAGAAAATTTAAAACCAAGACAAAATGCTGTTATCGTTACTGCAAGCTTCTTTCATTGATGCAAAGTTTCTAACCTGCTTTTAAGAAACTAATTTCTGACTATTTGGCTCTAGAATGACTATTGTCTAATAAAGAGGATTGGTTATTTTGAAAAGTTACATAATATATTTTTCGATTCCTATCATTGAATATAATAATGGACCATATTGGCCAGTTCTGCGGTTCTTATATGGTCAGAAGACGGTAGGTTGGGCACCACTGCTGAAAATAATCATACAAACCGAAATTAATTCTGATGAATGGATAATTGTAGTTATCTTTATGCACTTTGATTTTGTCATGCTATTGTTGAATTAACGGCAAAAATATTTCACTCATCTCAAAGTGCCTTTTTTGATACAGCTTTATTTACTTTTGTTAAGAGAAAGATATCACCAATAAAGCATAATAATTTAAAAGTCAAATAAAACAACACATAAACGGTATAAAACTCGAGAGAATTAAGAAACAAGATACAGTCGAGCCCGCTTATTAGAATATCGGTTAAAGGAATATCCCGCTTAATATAATACATTTTCAATGTACTAAACCGATGCAGTGCATTATTTTCATCCCGGATAATGGAATATCCTGCTTATTAGAATACTTTTTCGTGGCAAAATGGCTATTCCATTAAGCGGGTTCGACTGTACTATTATTGGACTTTGGTTTTAATCTACTGGAATCAATTCTTCACCTAATGAAATCGAATTTTTGGACAAAAATAATTCATATTTCATCACTTTTCCTCCAAAATGTTTTTGAGCAGTTTTTGAGTACGCTCCTTTTGGTATAATTCAGTTATTTTATCAGTTATCGAGTAGATCTCAAAGCTAATTTTTGTTTTCTCTTTTCCTTTGACAGGCTACCCAAGCTCAAATGGGTATTGCAGCGCTGATGGTGAGTTTCATTTTTTGTAGTAATAAAAAATAATATTGATAATGATAAGCTCTGATAGTCCACAACAAACGTTTATAAATTGTATTTTTATCGATGAATGCCTCATGGCGCAAAACTTTGTTGTTGCTGAATTATTTTTTGTCCTTCTTCATCGGGTTAATTTCCGTTTACTTCTTGCAGAAATTGTCGTCTGCATGCCTAGGCAGTCGCAGCCAGTATACCAACAAAGTAAGTTTCCTTTTTCTCAGCAAATAAATACCGATAAACGAAAATACAAACATTCCCTTGAAACAAGTATCAAACACAAAACAACCTTTACAAACGAAATATAGTACCGATTAACGTGCGAAAGGAAGTTTTTTTCGTTTTTATCGTTCGACGAGCGAGAGGCTAGTTCCTTTTTGGGAGACCCGATCCGATACATCACCTTTTTGATTCTGCACCCTCTTTTGAAACTGATGTGAGGTTACGCCCGTCCCTATTTGCGTTTCCACCATTATATTCAGTACAAGTAATACAATCGGCATTGGAATTCGAAGTTGAGTAGTCTAGCCGAAGTTGGCTATTATGAAAAAAAAAAGAAAGAATAAAAAGAAAATGAATTAATACTGCATATAACTTCATTTTGAATGTATTATTGATTGGAACATATGAAACCAATTTATCAAAAAAATAAATGCAAACTAAATTAAAATAATTTGGCACATAAAAAACGTTGGCAAAAAAAGTTGTCACTTTTGCAGCATAAATAGGACGAGAGGGTGGCCACTGTTTGTCCTTGACACGTTTTAGAACTTTTGGTAATAGCTCTGACAGATCACACCTTAGCTTACTTTTAATTTCAAGTCTTAGTTGGTATTTTGACTATATACAGGGTGTTCCGTAACAAATTGTACAAACTTTGAGGGGAGTTAGAGGGGATGATAACAAGCAAGAATCACCTAGGAACATAGGTTCGGAAACGCATAGTTGACGAGCTACATATTCACAAAGTTGTCAAATTGTGTCAGAATGGTTCGTTATTACGACGGTTGGTTATTATCATTTCGATGCATTTTTTGGGGCAACAGGCAGCAAAATTTCAACAACCGCTTTAACCTTTCTTAAATATTTAATATTATGCAAAACCTTTGTTGGATATTAAATTAGTGACCACAGGTTTTGTGTGTCTGTAGTACTTGAGCAATGAGCATCGCTTTTGCGACCCTAATGTTCCCATGCGATTTGCTTCAAATTATCGTCCCCTCTAACAACCCTTAAACTTTGTCCCAATATTTAAGGGATACACCAGGGTGGTAGGGGACAAAGGGAAGTAAGGGTTTAAGGGGAGGTAGGGGACATCACAAGCAATCAAAATTGCAGAACAATCCGTAGTCAGGAATGCCTTCATTAGACGCTAGGCGGCGTTGTTCACAGAAGCACACGTGCTCTCTCTCAGTAGTCATTTTAGCTGCAAGCGCCCACAGAGAAGTATGGAACGTTTCACGGATGCGGAGCTTGCACATATGCACCTTATTTATGGTTTGGTAAACGGAAATGGAAGAGCGGCTCAGAGGCTGTATCGGGAAAGGTATCTGCAGAGAGAAACACCGGACCATCGAATGTTCAATAATTTGCATCGCAATTTGTGTCAATATGGGTCCCTACGAAATCATAGATATGGTCACGGCAGACCACTACATAGTCATAGTCTAAGAATGGAAGAACACGTATTGCGTACTGTTAGAAGAAATCCGAGTACCAGCGTACGAGCCGTAGCTACTGCTGTTGGAGGATCTACGACGTCTGTTCATCGTGCTTTGCAACGTGCACGCTTACATCCATATCATCTACAACGCGTACAGTTACTGCTCCCCGCAGATTATCCTATTCGTGAAAGTTTTGTACACTGGTATCTCAATCAATGTAGCCAAGATGTAAATTTCTCATCCTGCGTTTTAATGACGGATGAAGCATACTTTACGCGAGATGGCATGTTCAACTGCCACAATGCTCATTTGTGGGCTGATGAGAATCCCCATGGCGTAAGATTACAGGCTGCTCAACATCGTTTTTCAGTAAATGTTTGGGCTGGTTTGGTTGGTGACGTCTTAATTGGACCTTATTTGTTGCCATCTCCATTACTAAAATCTCAACAATATCTCATCTTTCTGCAAGAGGTTCTACCAACATTACTTAACTCTGTGCCACAACAAATCAGACGCTATATTTGGTTTCAACATGATGGGGCACCTCCCCATTATGGAACACATGTTCGGGATCATCTGAATCGTGTGTTTGGTCACCGATGGATTGGTCGTGGTGGACCAGTTCCCTGCCCACCACGCTCTCCTTATTTAAACAGTCTCGATTTCTTACTTTGGGGTGCTTTGAAAAGTGCTGTGTACGCAACTCCTGTGGATCGTAATAACGAGCCATTCTGACACAATTTGACAACTTTGTGAATATGTAGCTCGTCAACTATGCGTTTCCGAACCTATGTTCCTAGGTGATTCTTGCTTGTTATCATCCCCTCTAACTCCCCTCAAAGTTTGTACAATTTGTTACGGAACACCCTGTATATGTCAATGCCAAAAGCCAAAAATCGAAATTCACAGAGATATGTGAATAAAAATCCCCCCCCCCCAAAAAAAGTTTTTTCGTGCAATTTTTTTTTTGTCACAACATGAGAGAAGAGGTGGACGATGTCTTCCCCAAGTTGAGAACCCATTTAATAGACTGCGTTCTCAACTTGGTACTCAAACTACACCAGGGGTGGCCAACCTTTTTGGGAAAAGTGCCACTTTCGGGAAAAGAAATATTTCGCGTGCCATTTTGAATTTTTCAATGACAAAAAATTGATTTTTTTAATTTATGGGCTGATTGTGTAACTTTTACTAAAATACTATATTATTTCTTTAAGTTTGAGCAGTGAAGAAGCTCTGTGGAGGGAAATCTCGTTTTTTGCTATCTTTGATCAGGTTATAGAAACGGTAAATTGGTAGGGGCTCTCGCTCTCTGGAAAATTTTCAACATTGAAGTTTGAAAAGTACAATTGTAGACTGTCACATAGAGTGAAATCTTAATGTTATCAAGTTCATCTCTTCTAAAGCTTATTCGAAATAGTCCCAAAAATGTGACTTTAGCTTTTATTTGAAAACGATAGGAGAAAGGTACCTTTCAGGGTTTCCATTGAAATTTTTCGCTACATTGTGTAAAGTCATTTTTGAGTAGTCATTGAGAACAAAAGGTTCAAGGTCTAGGTCATATCTGCAGACTTTAAATAAGAGGGAGAATGTCGAGATATCCCTCGGAGAGTTTTCAAAACTGAAATCGTAAACACGTATGGTTGAACCGCAAAGAGATGGTGGATCGACTGGAAGCGGAAACGGACCACTTCATTTTGAGATAGATTGGATCTGCTGGAACGCGTAAGCAGTGAAGTTATGCTTTCTCGCTAATCCAACCTATTTTTAAATGAAGTGGCCCGTTTCCGTTTCCAATCGACCCGCCATCTCTTCGCGGTTTAACTTTAATTTCACGGCATCTTTTGTAGTAATGTTTGGGAAACTGTGAGTTCGGCAGCCCTTCACAAGAAAGTTTTCTAAATTAAAGTCTGTAAATAAATTTTAGACTATCTTTAATAACTTTGAAAGGTCCGGGATTTGGAGGATGTCATAGGAAACTTTTTTAAACTGAAGTTTTAAAAATGGAGTTTTAGACTATATTTTGGGATATTGGAGGAAGTAGTGCTTGCTTTTCCATTAATAATTTCAAAATTGAAAACTAAAAGATGCATTCTTAGATTGTTTAGGAGAGTTCGGGGGTCCCTCCAGAAATGTTTCCGTCTGTAGGCTCTTACCATGCAATTCGTGTAATAGTTTGTGATGTTAAGGAATAGGTTGGGAGATTCGAAGGCTCCTTCGTTTAAAAACACAGACACAAAGTTGGCGACATCAGGCAAGGAAAAGGGTAATCCGCACTGCAATCTTTTTGAAATAGAAATTTCAAAAATGTCATTTTAGGACACACTTTGGCTAATTTAAGAGAAGAGGTAGAAAAGCGACTTTTCTCTGGAAATGTTTACAATTTATGCACTAAAATGCATTTCTAACCATAGGGATCTTAGGAAAGGAAGTGGAGGTCGGAACACTTCTCCAGAAATTTTCTGCAATAAGAGGGTGAAAAACGTAATTTTAAGAATTTTTTGGACTCCTAGGGAGTTTATGACACATTTTTAGAACCGCATTTGGACTTTCGATACACTTAAGTTTTGCCGTCCGAAGCTAGGATCCCCTTGCTCTCTCCTAGATCCTACAGTGGCTAACAGTTAAGTTAATTTAGAATTTCTGGTCATTTGCTGAACCATCTTTGGTAGAGCGTGATTAAGTTGTGCCATCTGTTAAAAAACCATCCGAGTCTGAGTCGGAATCCTCAGAATCACTTAGGGTTTTGAGAACGTCCCCCCCCCACCCTCCCCAGCTCCCGCTTTTTGGATTCTTGCCCAAATCATTTATGAAACGCACGATTAAAAATCCAGATTAAGCTTTTGACCATATTATAATGTATTATATTTATAATTAAATACAAATGAATTAGCAGTAAGATTTTAAAGGTATTTTTTCAACTAGAAGAATAAGGTTTAAAAAGTCCATTAAAATTGCTGAAAGCCATTATTTTCTCAATTTTGAAAAAGTTCAATAAGTCTTCGCGTGCCACTCTAAATACTCTGCCGTGCCACACTGTGGCACGCGTGCCGCGGGTTGGCCACCACTGAACTACACAGTCCAATCACATTAATGTGACCACCTGTCAAAAGCCAGAATAGCCACCTTTCTTAGAACGGACTGCTGTGAGACGTGCAGGAAGAGAGTCAGTTAGGTACCTGAAGGTGTTCACTGGGATGTTGAGCCATGCCGACTCCAATGCCGTGGTCAGCTGCGCTGGATTACGCGGGTGAGGATCCATGGCGCGAACAACCCAACCGAGAAGGTCTCACAGATTCTCGATTGGGCTCAAGTCAGGTGAGTTTGCTGACCAGGGGAGAACGGTAAACTCATCCTGGTTCCCTTTGAGCCACGCATGCTCACTGGCAGCTGTATGGCACTTCGCATTATCCTGCTGGTAGATGCCATCATCCTGAGAAAAAACAATATTCATATCGGGGTGGAGATGGACCACAAGGGCAGATGCGTGCTTGTATTGATCCATCGTGCCTTCCACAATGCGGAGTGAAACCATAGAATCCCAGGAAAAAGGTCCCCCCCCCCATTCCCTAGACCATAATGCTCCTGCCTCCAGCTTGGACCGTTCCGGCAATGGTTACAGGGTGTTTGCTTCCAGAGATTTCACGCCTTCTAATCCAACATGCGTCTGTCCGATATAGCATAAAACATGATTCATCAGTAAATGATACCTGTCGCTACTCAATGGACGTCGAGTTGCGGTACTGGCGTGCAAATTCCCGAAACCGGAAGTTTGGGCGCGGCAGATTTGGCGCCGGCGATTGGGCGCGAGGTCTTTAGGGCGCAGGAACATTGGGCGCAAGGACTTTTGGGCGCCCGGAACATTGGGCGCAAGGACTTTTGGGCGCACGGAACATTGGGCACAAGGACTTTTGGGCGCCGGGCACATTGGGCGCAAGGACTTTTGGGCGCACGGAACATTGGGCGCAAGGACTTTTGGGCGCCGGGCACATTGGGCGCACGGAACATTGGGCGCAAGAACTTTTGGGCGCCCGGAACATTGGGCGCGAGGACTTTTGGGCGCAAGGGCTTTTGGGCAACCGGAGCATTGGGCGCCAGGGCTTTTGGGCGCAAGAGGGAACTGCCAAACTGCCGGGAGGGAAATGAAAATTCACCTATTTTAGTGCGCCTAAAATTATGGTGCGTAGGTTCACTGATCCACTTGACCGTGTGTTAATCAGGCCCTGTTTAAAATTAACGGTTTTAAAAAGCGTTTCGAAGCTGCCTTCGAAAGTAAAGGGTAAGGTTCGGGGAACTCCTACATTTCCCCTTTCGTAAATATGCTTCCTTTTGTTTTATTTGATTAAATTATTGATAAAAATGCTGTGGAAACGCTACCCACAGTTTTTCTGCTCTAAAACCGCGTGAATTCTCTCTTTTAGCTTTTTCACAATAACATTTGCAATTTCCAGCCTGATATTTTTCCTATTTTGAAATACAAGCATTTGCGGCTCTAATAATAAAATAATAATAATAATAATAAAATAATAATAATAAAATAATAATAATAATAAAAAATAATAATAATAAAATAATAATAATAATAAAATAATAATAATAATAATTGTAATAATATAGTAATAACAAAAATAGTGATAATAATAATTACATTTTGGACGGATGTGGTACTTTTCATTGATAATTTATTTTTTTCATTTTTTTTCATATCGCGGATCTTGAAGCTCTTTAGTTTACTTTCGCTTTTTAATTTCAAATACTTAGAACTACCAGTGAGGTTATATTATTCATTACAATATTTAGTACAGCAGATATGTGACCGAATTGTGCCTTTAATGATAGAAACATAAAACTTGGCACACGTGTAATACACATCAAGAGATATAATTTTGGATACGAGGCCATCTGAGATTTCGTCTATTGGAGTAATGGCAGCCGTCAAATAGCGAAATTTTTGTACTTTTTTCGAATTTTCCCCATTTTGACCATGAAAGAGCACGTTTTTGACAAATATCATATCGTACATATTTAAACTACATTAAATTTGCTACAAGTTGGTACCAAAATGGACTTGTTAGCTATAATGGTTCTTGAGATACAGCTTCTCAAAATTTCACAAATTCTCCAAATTTGGACATTTTGGGCCCTGCTCCACATTGACGTAAAGCAGAAAAATAAAGCAGAAACGTAAAACGGATTAAATGGTTATTCCTATGGAAAGTACCCGGATTTTCGGTTTCTGCCTTCGGTTTCGGTCGCGTTTTCTGCTGATGTCGAGCAGGGTCCTTTTAGTTTTTCCTTGTTTTATCATATATGCAAATGTCTTTATATCTTCAATAACCTGTATTGTATAAGTAGTGAAGTAAACATTTATTGAATTTAACATTTTGAAGAGGGTGGGAGAAGGAGTAAACGCTTTGAGGGGGGGGGAGGTTCCTGTTCCCAACCAGAGAACTGATATCCAAAAGAGAGAGGATATTGAAATCCATAGCTTCCTCTGAATATATTTAGAGTCAACCTTTTCAAACTTTTTTCCTTCAAACCTTTTTAAATCATGTTAAATGACAACTGTTAAATATTTTCAGAGTTATTGTTGTTTCATGCATAAAGAGTGCGCTCCTCGTAATTATATATATTATAGTTTAATTACAATACAGTCGAACCTCGTCAATTCGAACACGCTTAAAATGAATTACGTCTAAGACGAACTGCCGATCCCGGTCCTATTTTAATTACACATAACGTTATTTATTGTTTTTAGGATAAAATGAAATGCGCTTAAGACGAATTAATTTTAAAGGTCCATCTATGTTCGTTTTTCCGAGGTTCGACTGCAAATTTATTTAAATATTAAAGAAATTAATGTGAAGTATTTAAAGAAAAAAAAGAACATTGCATCATTTGTTCTCTGTACTATCTTTGACTACTAGATACGCAATGTGTTGCATATAACTGATCATAGATTGTTTTGACTGATGAAAAAACGTTCACTTTTATTTTCTCAGTTTTTAAGGAATTAAAACTCGGTAAATTATAAAAATATCGTATAAGGGTGAATATCAGGAAAAGTGCCAATTTGACCATGGAAATTTTCAATTTTTAAAGATACTTAGAAAATAAAATTAATAGGGTATTTCAAGTACACATTGGGAACAATTTTTTTTTAATTAGGGGCATGGTCAAGGTGAGCATTTACCCCCATTTTAGGGGGTTGTCTTTGAGCGTTACCGACATGATGAGAATGCTACCGATCTGACAAATATTACAGTTTTCTTAGTGTACAAAAGTAAACACATTCACTACCTTTTATGTTAGAAAAGAAAATAAGTGACATATGAGAGACTTGACTTGCTTATCGTGTTTACTGCCCTCCACATTTCCTGCGAATTCCATATTTTAACTCTTCCGACGAGCGCCATCAATATTGAGCCCTACTTCACGTGCAACCATGTTTGTTTTTTTTTTCCTTGCATTTCTCTCGCAAAAAATACCGCTGTTTACGGAAAAGAACCTAATCAACTGAAAGTCAAAAGTGGGCCGTGATAGCCCAATCGGTAAGGTGTCGGATTCGTAACCGGAGGGTCCCGGTTGTGATCCCAGCCTGTCAAAGATCCACTATCTTCATGAATGGTGGCCGGGGGACGTTAAAAATCTTCTACAGAAAAATACCGAAACGATCGAATGCAGTTGCCTAATCTAAGCTTTCATATGCAAGCTGTAGAATAGCATTGTGCATATAAGTGATATAGAAGCGGATGCAACCAGATCCCGAAATACAATAAAAACGAAATATCACCCCCCCCCCCACGCACAAGAAAAAGTAGAATACGCATTACGATTCAAATAGAGCTAAAATACCGCTCGCCCTTCTAAAAAAATAATTTCATTTCGAACCGTCCACCATTACCGAAGAAAAACTTATTGGTAGCGCTCAAACACAAGCCCGTTACTCAGAGGGGTTAATTCCCCCCCCCCTTCCTCCTAACCAGACTTTGGAAAATCAAGATATCTTTATTTAATTGGACGTGGTTTTTTGGTACAATTTTCATGGAGCACATACCCTTTGCCCCCCACCTTACCCGCCAGGAAAAGTGAAACGTTCGCTCTGCCCAAAAGTCACCCGCCGAAAGATTTGGACGTTCTTACTTCTAGCGCGCCCAAAAAGTCGGGAACCCGAAAAGTCACCTACGCCCCAAAGCCTTCGCGCACAACAATCCGGGCCCAAAAGATCTCGTGCCCGAAAAGTCTCTCACGATCAAAAGTCCCCCGCTCCCATCAATATGGGTGCCCATAGGTCCGCAAGCTCATATGCCCAAAAGCAGTTGCGCCCAAAAAGGCCTACGCCCAAAAAGTCTCGCGCCCAACAGCCCTGGCACCCAAAAAGACCTCGCGCCCAAAAGTCCCGGCGCCCAAAATGCCTCGCGCCCAAAAGGTCTTGCGCCCAAAAGTCCCGGCGCCCAAAAGGCCTCGCGTCCAAAAACTGGGCGCCCAATGTTCCCGGCGCCCAATGCTCTTGCGCCCAAAAAGCCTCGCGCCCAATCGTCCGCGCCAAAAAGCCGGCGCCCAATCTGCCGCGCCAAAACTTCCTAGACCGCAAATTCCAGGGTTCGTCGTCGATGGACAGTTTTCAGCATCGATGCATTAACCAGGCTTCTGCTTCGGGAGCCCAGACGCAGCAACGTTCGCTAAACAGTAGTTTGGGAAACAATGTTGGTCGCCCCTTGGTTCCTCGGGGGGGGGGGGGGGGTCAGTTGCTCAACGGAAGCCTGTCTATTAACCAGAACGCATCTCTGCAGCCGTCATTCACCTCTGTCATCTATGGCTCCTGAAGCATCATATTTGCCATGTCGCCGATTTTAAACAGTCCCATTTCGCCATGCACGGTACACGTTTACTACAACAGCAAGTGAACAGCTCAAAAACTCAGCCATTTTGGAAATGCTTCCGCCCTTGACCCGAAAGCCAATGATCATGCCCTTTTGTACGTCGTATAAATTGCTTCGTTTTTGCATTACGCCAACGGTAGAAATGTTTTCCAAAGCCCTCACATACCCTTTATATACCCTCAACTGCACTGTGTTACCAAGTGCCTTCTGTGATTAGTTATTTAACGTCGACGTCAAAAGTACGTGGTGGTCACATTAATGTGACTGGAATGTGTAAGAATGTATTTAAACCGGAGATAGGCGATCGGCAGCGAGAAATGAGCAACAGCCAATTATAGGCGAACACTCTAAATATTGTTTTCTTTAATATTCATCACACCTTTCTAAAACTCAAAATAATTATTGAATATGACATAAATAAAACTTTTTGACAATTTATTTGTAAAAAAAAAGTTTTTTTTAAAGATTTATTTAGTAAAATGTCCCTATTTTTTGCAAAAATCTACCATTTCCTTAACACTTCCAGTTTTTCACTTTTTCATATTTTCAAAAATTTGTTGTCTATCCCTTCGTTAGGTAGCGCAGAAGGATATGACCCTCCAAAATTAGAAACAATGAACTAAAACTATGGTTCACTGTTGAATGTTTGAAAATTTCCCTCAAAAAACGTGATTTTCGTCACATAACTTTTGCACATCATTGTTTAAAACCCACATGCCACATTTTGCATGTAGACTTGCTTTTAGAGCTTTATATCACAGCAATATAATCAATATTCATTTTTGTAAAGTTTCAAATGTATAAAGTAAATACTTTTTTTGCTAGAGCTGTTTGCGCAAATGAACACTTCGAAAATGTGGTTTTGAGAAAACGCAGAAAGAAAAAAATAAATTTCAATTAAAAGCAATACATTTGCGTTCATTAAATTGCTTCTAGTTTTCTGAATAATTCATCGATTTCAAAAAATTTTGCGGATTTGGAAAGAAGAACATTGGGACTATCTAAATGCCACAAAATATCAAAACAGAGTTTTTCAAAAAAATAAGGTGTTCGCTTACCTAATACATTTCGCAATGTATGTTTTGTTCTTAATATAAGCAGTAAATATCAATGAGTATTTAAGATTATTCTTTTTAATTTCCAAAGTAAAAGGAAGAATGGCATATGCTCAATTTCGGAGCGATTATATTTTTTTTCCATATTCTTGTAATGGTGGATTCACCATGTCGCAACGGCTACAATTGCGATGGGACCCCTAAAAAGTTCATGAAAAACATTTTAAGTCGTTATGATCAACTCTAAGGGTCCTCTAAAAATGCATTGTGACAGACCCCCAAACTTGTGAATCCACCACTGCATACTTGTTCAATCTTATTTTGTTATAAGGTTTTTGATCAACTCAACTCAGCTTATTCAGTAGGCAATATTTGTTATCGTTTTTTTTCAGATAACGCACCAGTCATAGCAATTGACCCAGTGCCCTATCAACCTGCGCCCATCGTTCAAAACGCACCAGTTTACGGTAAAGTTGCATTTTGATCATTTATTTCAAAATTTATTCAAAAGTTTTGTTTGAAGTTCGCCAACTTCAATAATATGATGGTACAAAATTGTATTTCGAACCTTACTATACTAATCGACTTGGCATGTCTCAAAAATATGCCAGTTAATCTTGGTTTGGTTTAACTTCTGAGATATAAAGAGAGCGGAGCTCAGAGTAAACGAACTAATTTTGTAAATGGAGAATGAGATTACTGAAAATGATTTTTACTTTTGGTTATCGTTTTCATGTGACAAAATTAAGTTTGAACTTTAACCTGAAAATATATATTGTTTTAAAACTCCTTCTGCTTGAGATGCCTTGCTATGAGTTACAAAATGGAAAATTAGGTATCGAATTAGATAGTAAAGGTATCCGAAAACAAAACTTAATTTTGAGGAATAATAGCTACGAACAAGTTGTCTTTCTGGTGATAAATTGTAATCATGTTTAACTAAAAATACTTTACATTAACCCTGTCTCGTCTTACAGAACAGAAAATTTCTTAATCTTCCTAAATTATTAAGTAGGCTTATCAATCTTGTTTTTGCCCTGTGTCGTTCCAATATTTTATTTGCCAGTATAGAGCGGAAATATAGTCAAAAATTGTATTATGAGAAAGCAAAAACCTTTTGTTATAGCAAGTTTTTGAAGTAATTCTGTTTTCAGATACAGCACCGATAGCTATTGACCCAGTTCCAGTTCAAAGTGCACCAGTTTATGGTAAAATTAAGCCTTTATTCTACATTAAAAAATATGATTCAATTTATTGTAATTTTTTATCCATTGGATTTATAAAACTTTTCAACTAAAATGTAAAAAATAAGAAGGCTGCTTCAAGAGCGTCAACATAAAAAAATTTCAATAGAAAGTTGAAAGCCAAAGCCGAGCTAGAGCGTTAGCTGATGGCGAGAAGCTTCGGAAATGAATAAACTAAATTTGTTTAAAACAAAATCGGTGCTTTTCCGTTGAACGTACGTCACTTGGGGTGGCAACTTGTTTACTTTCTCTCTTGGCGACAACAGAAAAATTGCTTATTGCGATTGCTGATGTCTGCAAGCATGTGGCATCCCTAGAATTTAGAAGTTAAAGCAGTTGAATGGCTGCAACTACAAAATTTTCAGTTTGCAATAGCAATAAACTTAAAACGCCAAAAATAAAAAAAATCCGCCAAGTGACGTACTTTCAACGGAAAAGTAACTCAAAGTCTGTAATATGGAGGGTTGATTCAATCTGTCGGAGTGGAGAAGCCAAAAGGAGAAGGTATGATTGCAAAGAAGAAATTAAATCTATGCACTAAGTATATTGCTTCGACGAATACTGTCGGTTCCAAGAAATATTATCCGTTTAAGCGGGATATTTTCTTAAGCGGGGATCTTTAACATTGGGTCTATGGCATAGGGACTATTCAATTCAGTTCCGGGATGTTTTTTTCTTATAAGCGGGGTATTCGTTTATCCGTTACCCGATTAAGCGGGGCCGACAGTACATACATGTTTGTGCGTGTACGTATGCATGTGACGTAGGTGAGGACCTCCCTTACATGAGATATTTCATGGAGATTGTACACGGCTGACCAGTTAGCTGCCACTCCACCTCGGAACGAAATAATTTTAGTTTTAACACTTCTAAAGGAGTGCTTCTTACCAGGAAAGTACTCGATCATGGAATAATGAATTTTTTTTAATGAGTACTAATCGAAAGAGCATTGTAAAACATGTTTCTAGACGCACGCGTTTTTGCCCTCGCGCCCCCGTTATCGAAATATAAGGTCCTAAAGTCAGCTATTTTTTTTTTTTTGAAAAATCGCCAATTTTAGCGAGTTATAATGAAACTGGAAGCTGCGGTGCGATTACACTATTTGCGTCCAACGGGAAACTTAATTCCCATTTTTGGTCATCTGCAAAGCTTTTGAAAGACGGCTTTACAATAATCTTTTACTTTACCTGTGCGAGTTAAAGCAAAAAGCTACTATCAAGCCTATGACATGGAAAACAGAGAGCTTTTTAAAGAGGAAAAACAATTTAAACAACACATCAAAATTAAATTTTATCTTACTATTTGCGATTAAAGCAGGTCTCTTGTTTAAGGGGCCCAGGAGGTGACAGCTGAACCTCCTGTTTTTTTTTGTTTTTTTTTAATTATTTTTTTTAAGTGTTCGTACAATTCTGTAGCCCGAAAGCAGAATACTGCTAAATCGGCGACGTACGTCGCAGAACAGACATCGGGGCTGCAGAACAATTCTGTTCAAAATTGAGCAACCAAAAAAAAAAAAAAAAGAAAACGTTATAGTTCGAAAGCGCGCGCAAAAAAAAAAAAAAAAAGTTATCGTTCGAAAGCAAAAAAAAAAAAAAACGTTTCGTTCGTAGCCACGCAGAGCAGCAGGCAATAATACCGGCGCCGGCGCCGTAGCCAGTGCCGTGAAAATTGCCATATAGACCACAGCAGACGTGAGGACGACTTGACTTGAGCTTCTGAGGACCTCCCTGTTTTTTCCGCAGAACTTCAGTGATGACACTTGCGCAGGCTTCGTTTGAAGTTCTGCAGTCCTTCTTATTTGGACCGCAGAACTTCAGCTACGAAACTTGCAGTACACATTCGTTATTCAAATAATGTTTCCAACGATTATTTTTTTCCGCATGAGAATCGCAGGGACGCAAACTTAGTCTAAAATTCTGCGAGCCTTCACATTTTGGCCGCAGATCTTAAGTGACGAATCTTGCGGTAGGTACACAAATCAGTTCTTCAAATTATGTTTGAAACAATTTTTTCGCAACAGAATCGCAAGGCGCAGGTTTTCAATTGAAGTTTTGCAGGTCTTCACATTTTATCCGCAGAACTTCAGTGACGACACTTCGTAGCATATATTAGATATTCAGTTATGTTTAAAACCAGATATTCAGTTATGTTTCCTTATGACGGGATCGCGGGGACGCAAGCTTCGCTTGAAATTCTTCGGGCTTTCACATTTTGGCCGCAGAACTTCAGTGACGAAGCGTGAAGTACAAATAGTTTTTCAAATTATGTTTAAAACAATTAATTCTTCCGCGTTAAAGAGTCGCGGGGAGCTGGATTCGTTTGAAGTTCTGCGAGGGGCCTACACATTTTATCCGCAGAACTTCAGTGACGAAACTTGCAGTACAAACTAGTTATTCAAATTTTGTTTCAAACAATTAATTCTTCCGTGTTAAAGAATCACGGGAATGGGAAAACGGGCTTCGTTTGAAATTCTGCGGGCCTACACATTTTATCCGCAAACTTCAGTGACGAAACTTGCGGTACAAATTAGATATTCGAGAATGTTCAAAACATTTTTTCCTCGTGAGAGAATCGCGGGAGGGGGGGGGGGTACTCGCCTGAAGTTTCGCGGTCTTTCACATTTTGGCCGCAGAACTTCAAAGACGAAACTTGCAGTGCATTTTTTTTTATCAGTTATTCAAATGATGTTTAAAACTATTAACTCTTCCTGTTGAGAGAATCGAGGGGCGCAGGCTTCGTTTAAAGTTCTACGGGCTATGCACATTTTGGCTACAGAACGTCAGCAACGAAACTTCCAGAACAAATTAGCTTTTCAAATTTTCTTTAAAACAATAAATCGTTACTCATCAATAAATGGCGGGAGGTGGGTGTTCGCTTGAAGTTCTCATTACGTTTTGACCGCAGAACTGCTGTGACGAATCTTACAGAACAAATTAAGATTTAAAATAATTTTTCCTATGGAAGAATCGAGGGGACACAAGCTTTTTTTATTGGTTCTCCATTTAATTTTGTGCCATCAAGAATCAATTGTTTAGATATAACCCACTTAGAAAGGACACAACAAAAATTATCTTTGTCAGAAGAAGGAGAAAATGACATGTCCCAGCTTCAAATTGCTATAATTTTAAATGTGATTTAAAATTAAACTGAAATGTAACAACAAAATAAATGACACTGCAGTGCACAAAAGATGCTTCTGACACCATTTCTGCAGTTTATTAGGGTCATTTTCACCATATGCTTACATTTCAAAATTTTTAAGTAATTTTTTTAACTTGCTATTTTCTTTTAGAAATACTAACAGATGTTTAGTCATATATTGTAGGTGTGTAAAAAAGTAACTGGTTGTACACTTTGATGAATAATTAAGTATTCAAATGCTGTTGTGAAACTGTAAGTTGCAAGGAAAATTGTCGTTCATTACCATACAAAATCAATATGAAATCTCACTTTTAAACTATATCATAGAGCCTAGAACCAACTTCACTTGAAATTATTTGCGCCCTGAAGCTTAAAACGATGTTTGTGATGATTGAAATATTGATCAAAAACTCTATGTTAACGAATTTGACATTTGGTAACGGATTTGACCAGTAACGGACTTGACATTTCAACCAAAATGTCAAATTATGGCTAGGTTGTCGAATTTAAAAATTGAACTACAATATGCATTTTCTTAGAGTCGTATAATGAACAATATTTAGGGGTAAAAGTTTAGAAAAAGTAAAAATTAATACTAAAACCTTTGGTAACGGACTTGACAAAGAATAAAAATACGCACCTGGAAAAAATTTTGTGCGAAACGCCACAGCAATACTTCTCGACTCAGGGAAACAAAATGGTACAAAATAGTTACATCATTAAATTGTTAAGTTAACTGAATACGCGTTACCATCTTTTGACTTCAATAAATCCTTTTTTAGCTAAAATAATCTTAGGGTAACGGACTTGACAAGAACTTCCGGACAAAATGTATTCATACATTTCTTATTGAAATAAAATTACTATTGTCAATATTTATCATGAATACCATATACTAATAGTCAATATATAAAAATAATATGTCACATTTACTTTTTTTGACCTTTAAGTATAGGAAAAAAATAGTTGAACTTGCGAAAATTGGAAATGGACAAGCGTTTTTGCCTTGATTCTCATTTTTAAAAACTTATATAAAAATAAATAAATAAATTTCAATAATTTGTTGAGTGATAGAATTTTTTTGGGGGTATTCCTTGCAGAAAATAATTATTCGCATTGAATTTAAAATATAAGTTATGCTTCAAAATCGTCTTTTTAACCTCCGGACAGCAAATGTAAGCAAATTTTGAAAATGACCCATTACGCAAATGAAAAAAAATTTCCCCAAAAAACACTATTATTTATCCATGTCCCTAGTTTTTCTGTTTCGAATTTTCCACTTTGTTACAACATTTTTGGAAATAAAATAAACAATTGCATTCAATCTGATATATATTTTTTAAAAATATAGGTAGTATAACTGCCGTGATTAGCTTGCTACATTGAATTATATCGTCAACAACCAGAGTGAGCCTCATTCTTTTCTTATGGTAGTTAATTTGAACTGTTGGATGTCCACTCTGTTACAGTCGATTTCATGATGAAAAAAAGAGATTTTTTTCTTGAAATTGCAGACAGACTTACAGTTTTAGGCTGTTTATTCCACTTTATGCTTGTTCTGTGATTCTAACTTTTCTTTGTGATTATGAAGATATTTTAAAGGCTTATTTTTGTCCACTCTGTTACATGTCCACTCTGTTACACAAAGTGATCAAAATATTTAATATCCTTCCATAAATGAGTCATGTACTAGTTATTTACACTTCATTATACACAAATAAATTGGAACTCAATAAAAAAAATGATTAGTTGGTGGAAATTATTTAAATTGATAATCTTAATATAAGTAAAGAGTTTCAGACATGATTTGTACCATTTTTGCTGGAATGACCCATATATATATATATATATATATATATATATATATATATATATATATATATATATATATTTTCAATTTGGTTGCGTTTCATTAAATTCTAAATTGCACTACATTATATGAAAAAATAAGAAAACACTTTTTAGTAACATTTTGACAGTAAATATATAATGCATAAATCTATCATGCAGAACAATTTTGGGCAAATAATTTTGCGTTGCAGAACATCACTAAGTATTCTGCTTTGGGGTTCTGTAGTATGGGGGGGGGGGTTATATTTAGGGTTTTTAATTGTAAAAATTGCAAATATAAATTTTTTCAAACCACTTTTCTTTTGGTGGGTCCCTGAAACTCAAAGTGAGTTCTCCTAAACATTTTTGTCAATTGTATCACTGGATATATAAGAATGGTCTTTCAAAAAAAAAAAAATGCTCAAAATTTAATTAAAATGTGTCTAAATAAAAAAAATCAAACAGGAATGAGGTGTTTTCTCTGAGATATTTCGAAAAAAAAATTGTTCGCTTGAATCGAACTTGTTCCCTCGAAAGTTATAAGTGAGGACAGGGGAAAAAATCGGAAATTCGACATTGAATGAAATATTAGTCAAATCAAAAAGTCGAACATGGCAATGTATCGACCTCACTGAGATCTTTCGATCAAAAAAAAAAAAAAAATCGAATCGGACTATGCACTCAAAAGTTATTGCGGGGGGGGGGGGGGGCAGAAAAACTGACCAATAGACAGACTGACAGGTACACAGTTTCCGCAGCTCAAAACCCAACTTTCCTATTTTAAATTTATCTGTGTATTTAATTGTTTTTATTAAGTTGTGCTTTTTCGACTCAATTGTTTTGAGCGTTTTTTTTTTCAGTGCATCAGGCCTTCTTTCATGATTTTTTTCACCTATTTTTTACTTTTACAGAAAAGTAAGCTAAAACTTGTATTGATTTACAATTTTGTTAGTCTTTTCCTACCCGTTGAACATATAGCAGAACTAGTAAAAGTTATTCTAATGTTTTTAAACAGTACGAAATTAACATGCAATATGTTTTACATTTACGTTACAGAGACTTTTCGGTACAGTGACCAATTTGTTTGAACGGCAGGAGTTTTTACGATGAATGCCGACTCTATTTTAGTATATTTTAAGAATGGAAATAATTATTTCCCTCTACCCTTAATGTAATTTCCGACGTAGATATAATTTTGCAGCTATTGATATTTACTAATTCGTTTTCTTTTTATTTTTTTTTCTCGATTTTAATTTAAAAAAAAGAACTGATATCATAATCCATGACAATTTAATTTCTACCCCAAAGATTATTTACCGTAAAGTCGGGTTACTTGGACCCACAAGGAGGTTATTTGAGCCCACAGTAAAATGATAAAATCTGGGTTTGGTACTAGCATTAGAGACTGCAGAGTGCTTCTACCTAGAGGAGAAACGTGGAACTACGTGCAAGTCTTCAACTAATAAGTACCAAACCTAGATTTTATCATTTTACTGTAATGGGCTCAAGTAACCCCCTAGGGTCCAAGTAACCCGACTTTACGGTATTTCATTTTTTGTACATGATCTCATATTAGCTGCTTTTCATACTTATTTAATTATCCCGAATTATTCATTTAGAAACACGTGCAATATATTTTAACTTGTCTTCAAATTTGGCTACTTTTCGGCCGACTTTAAGACCCCTTATCTCGAAAACGAGGGGACGAGGGCACTTGATCTTTGGGTCAAAGACATGTCTTAGTATGCTCTTTCGAATGGTATCATTTTTAACTTTTTTCATTATTACTTAAGTCGAGTACTTTCCTGGTTAGCTAAGTCCACCTAACTTTCTTCGTTACTATAAAACACCCAATAAAACTACACGGACATCCAAAAATTAAGCACAATAGATATTTATGAGAATACTTAAGGATTAATTGAAGAATGACCAAAAATTTGATAAACGAGGTTATATTGTAAAAAATATGCGGAAGGAATAATTCGCTTTTATCATTCAAAAAACTTTGGGGGAAAACAGTGCGAACTATTGGTTTATAATTTAGTGGAATCAAATAGAAACTATAAATTAGAAATATATTAACATTTTAAAATAATATTTTAATTCAAGTTTTATTATAAACTATACTGTTCTTTTTTATGTATTGTAATTTTTAAAACAAATGTCTGATTTTTTCACTTTGAAAAAGTTATCTGAACTATTTCATTTTTCCCCACATTAACCTACATTTTTATTCTTGTGTATTTATTACAGCAGATCATTCAGATTTTAAAATTAATCTGTCGACAGAGTATAAATTATTTTAATTATTCTCTGTTGCAGGTGGCAATGACTATGACAACAGTGGGCAACAACAGTGGAGCAGCTACGACAACAGTGGGAACAATGGGCAGCAACAGTGGAGCAGTTATGACACTAACTACAACAGTTAGGCCGAAGCTTATTTGACCCCTTTAGCTTTATTATGGCTATGTTCTAATTTTATTAAGTCATGATGTGTTTTCTGAAGTTAACACGAACAACCGAATACTCTCTGACGTATTTGTCCTCTTACAGATTGGGGAAAATATTGGTTAAAAAACAATAACAGGTTTACTGAAACGTGATGTTTGACAGTTTGAAAGAACAGTTTTATTTTAAAACTGTTTCCGATGCGTAATTTCCAAAAAAAAAAAAACTTCAAATAGCATTCAAATAAGCTTGATCAGTCCATTCGCACAAATGAAACATTTTTACGCATGCATTTGCATTTTATACACGGACATTTAAGCATGCATTCGAATATAAGGATTCATTATGTAACCGAACATAAAGTACCCTTTCTAAAAAAAAAAAAAAAATCATTCACTTGAAAAATTATCTTGCTCGTGCTTCGAATGTTACCATTCGGTCACACCCGCAACACGTACAAATAATAATAATATGGGCCATTTTCACCATATGCTTACATTTCAAAATTTTTAAGTAATTTTTTCAACTTGCTATTTTCTTTTAGAATCACTAACAGATGTTTTGTCATATATTTTAGGTGTGTGAAAAAGTAATTGGTTGACACTTTGATGCATAATTAAGTATTCAAATACTGTTGAAAAACTTTAAGTTGCGAGGAAAATTGTCGTCCGTTAACATACAAAATCGATATGAAATCTCACTTTTAAACTATATCATTGCGCCTAGAACCAACTTCATTTGAAATTATTTGTTTCTCTGAAGCTTAAAACGATGTTTGTGATCATTAAAATATTGATCAAAAACTGTATGGTAACGGACTTGACATTTCAACCAAAATGTCAAATTATGGCTAGGTTGTCGAATTTAAAAATTGAACAACAATATGCATTTTCTTAGAGTTGTATAATGAACAATGTTTTGGGGTAAAAGTTGAGAAAAAGTAAAAATTAATACTAAAATCTTTGGTAACAGACTTGACAAAGAATAAAAATACGCACCTGGAAGAAATCTTGTGCGAAACGCCACAGCAATACTTCTCGACTCAGGAACACAAAATGGTACGAAATAGTTATGTCACTAGTTTGTTGAGTTAACTGAATACGTGTTACCATCTTTTGACTGCAGTAAATACCTTTTTTAGCTCAAATAATCTTAGGGTAACGGACTTGACAAGAACTGCCGGACAAAAGATATTCATACATTTCTTAATGAAAAAAAATACTATTGTCAATATTTATTATGAATATCATTTACTAATAGTCAATATATAAAAATAATTTGTTGTATATACTTTTTTATACAATTAAGTATATAAAAAAATAGTTGAACTTGCGAAAATTGGAAATGGACAAGCGTTTTTGCCTTGATTCTCATTTTTAAAGACTTATATAAAAATAAATAAATAAATTTCAATAATTTTTTGAGTGATAGAATTTTTTGGGAGGTATTTCTTGCAGAAAATAATTGTTCGCATTGAATTTAAAATGTAAGTTATGCTTCAAAATCGTCTTTTTAACCTCCGGACACCAAATGTAAGCAAATTTTGAAAATAACCCATATACTAGTTGCCAGGGCAGCTAGATTAGGTTCCTGCGGCATGTTGATGCATTATGTCCCCCCCCTCCCCAACTTTTAACTCATTCTAATGTTATATAATTTGATATAATTTAATGTTCATAAGATTTCAAGACTTACTACGCACGCGGGGCCCGCTAATGCCGCAAGCAGCTAGCTGCGTGGCCCGGTTTGCACGGGCGCTTCGCGCCTTTGAAGTAGTAAAGAAAGTTTCAACAAACTGCTCGCCGCTTAGGCGGCTTGCAAAGAGGCGCTTCACGCCTTTACTTTTTTCCTGCATCAAAAATTCATTCGAATTATTGAGATGCTTCGCGCCTTCAAAATGGTGAGGAAAGTTTCAGCAAGTTCAGCTCGCTCAAAGGAAAGAAGCAGACATAGATAGATACTCAGTTTTTAATATAAGTAGATGGCTTTTCAACTAATTTATATTTCAAAAAACTACAAGTAGCTAGCGATAAAAGTACTACGTACGTGGCCCGCTAATGAGTGTCATGTTTGATTTAGTTCAGCCTTCATTGAAAATTCTCATTATCATTATTATTACTGTTTCATATCAACCACGTTTTGTAACAATGGATTTTATATTTAATTATTTAGGACAAATCGCTTTAAATTTAACTACTTATTAATTGATATCTTCGTTAATTAAAATCATATAATCAAATAAATTAAAACTAATGAAGCCTGAAAAATTACCAATTTATCGGTACCTGGTTCGACTTTTAGTTCACTGGCGTTTAGGAGAAAGAAGCATGACATAGAAAGAGAGAGAGAAAGAAAGAAAGAAAGAAAGAAAGAAAGATACTCAGTTTTTAATATAAGTAGATTTTGAATACTAGATAGCTTTTTAGAAAGTTGGTACTTCATATTATAATACGTAATGGCTCCTTATATTCTGGTGTATCTCAATTAAAAGCCGAAGTTTAAAAGTCTGGGTATAAAGTGCAAATACATGCGGAAAAATATTTTATTTGCGCAGATGGGTTGATCAAGTTAAGACTTAGTCACAATGTTGTCTCATTGATGACTGATGGGGGTATTACGCGTAGGATAATTCGTTCAACTCAACTTCCAATTCGCTCATAACTTCATTTTTTCGCTGAATTATCTACCAGAAATAGCATAGCATAGCTCACGGATGTTTTTTTGGCAGAAGTTGACTGGAGAGTAGAAGTTGCGATTGAATTGGGAGTTGCGTTGAACGAATTATCCTATGTGTAAAACCCCTTTTAATTTATATTTAGAGTTCACTAAATGTCCGACCAAAGTTGCCCTAAATTGAAGCTCTAGGTTACTTTAGAATATATAAAGATCATATTTTATCATAAATGAGAAATCTCAATAGTTTTATTTAATTATTATTTAATTTTTTCCCAATTGTATTCGAAATAAGAGCACACGAAGAAATAATATACTTGAATTAAAATTTTGCTAGAATAATTCATTTGTATGATAAAAGAAATTGAGAACGTCGGATAAAATAGCTGCAAATTTAAAAAGTGAGGACCATCCTTATAGCTGACATATATTTTTTCCTTACTTTTTAACGGAAATATGAATTTGTTACCAGCTCTTTTTATTAACAGTCAGGTGTTTTAGGACAACTGCGCATTACATTTATTTGTAAATTTGTCATCAGGGTGTATAATCCGAATAAAGAAAGCAATTTTCAGCACTAATAATGCTTCTTAAAGCAAAAAACTCTCAATAAGTGTCTGAAGTTAACATTAGTTGTTAGCGTGTTTACAATTTTTAGGTTGATTCAAGGTTCCTACATGTTTACTTTGTTAAAAATTTATAAGTGTTTGCTCTTAAATTAAAAAAAGATGTATAATTTTAGAACGTTGGAATCAATATCAGAACTTTCGGTTTAAAACGATTTTTGAATGCATGCAACGTTTTGCTTTGTCTGTTTTATTTCTTCAATTCATCCTTACACAGAGACTAAGTTGTTAATATTGTTTCCTTCATTTTTTGCAGGGTATAACAGTGGGTGGCAGCAGAGTTCTGGTGGTAACGGCGTAGACATTGGTAAGTGCTCAGAAATCTATTGATATTTGATCTGACTTCTACAAATTGGTTGCAAATGAAAAACTGATGCTCCTTTTCTGCTTTTGCTTTAACACTTGTTCACTGTTAAAATCACCGTTCGATAGATTCTGATAATATGTAGTGCATTTGTATTCCACAAAATTTTGCCATATTTTTGACAGGAAATTCTTTGTTCATTATGTTTTTGTCGAAGAAAATATTTCACTAAAAAAGAAAATGGAAGTTAAGAAAATATTTTATCTTATCCACCCTGGTTTGCAGATTTGCTTCACATGCTGAAAACCAATTCTATAGATGATCTATGAGAATATAGGAGGAGCTCTATTTTTAGTAATACGATTTTTTAAGATATAATGGTTTCAAATTTAGCAGTTTCAGTTTTATATGGTTCATACTGATGGTAGATCAATCAGTTAAGATTGTCTCCATTTTATCATTATGAAAATCGTTGATATTATCAATACTTAAAGTTACGATTTTAAAACGCTCTAATCTAAAAATTGCTGGTCAGAACGTCTTGATAGTTGACCAAAACAATCGTGCGAGCATCAAATTTCGTTAGTGGGAGGAGGTAAAAGTTTCTAAATGTTCAAACAGATGACTTTATCAGGGTAATTTGAACCAAAAATCTTACTTAAAAGATTCGTTAAACACGGAAATCTTAGTCGCAAGGACAATAGATTGTAATGACTTACAAAAAAAAATCTATCATTTAATAGATAAAATTACGCATTACAAAGAAAATAATTGTGGCAAGAGAAAAAGAGGAGCTTAGTGAAAAAAAAAATGTGTTGTTTTTTCGACATTCATATAGTGTCATTCCATAGAAATGTCAACCTCAGCCGAAGAAAAAAAAAATACCGAAGTGAAAAAAGTGTTAAAAATTGAATAAAATTAAAAAAAAAAAAACAATCATACAACATAAGAAGTTTTAAAAAAATGAAAAAGTATTGTAATTATCACTGAGATTAGCCATAATAAATAGTTTGTAGCGTGTTCACTGCTTGTTATTCGATGGTTACGTTAGTCACGTTACTTTAAGCCTTGGTTTCCTAGAACACGACAATCGTCGCCGACGCCGGAATCAGAACCAGTTTGATTGGAGCGTGGCGTGAAGCGACGTCAATCTGCGGCTCAGGCGCATGCGCAGAAGAAGACGGCGACCGTCGCCTCGCCAGAGATCGACGATTTCACTTCTAGGAAACCAGGGCTTTAGTCACACTCCACCTTGAGTAAAAGTGACACTTAAGACTAAAAAAAAAAAAATTTAATAAATGTGTTTTATGTTTTTAAAAGCCAACACTTTACACATGTTTCAAATATATCATTCAATTTTTCACATTGCTTAACTTTGAGAAATTTTTCCCTCACAACATGAGCATTAATTTTCAGGGTTGCAAAAATGTTACGTTAGTCACGCTGCTATTTTGGTTGAAAAAATATCTACTGTCAGTATTTTTTTTTAATTCTTTGCAGAAATGATACATAGATACCATGTACATTGTAAATCCACCAGCAATAGCTAAAAAATATTTTTAATCCTTTAAGTTACAAGTAAAAACAGTTACAAAATCAGGTCTGAATGTTACGTTAGTCACTATGGAAGGACCCTATATATATTTTTTTATTTGACCTGTTCACACTGATTTAATTGTTAATTTCGTTATATTTATCTTTTGCAGTGTACACCGGTGGCTTTGAGAGTTCTGGAGGATTAGGTGAGTGATCAGAAATGGCAGAACGAAATGAAAAGTTTTATTTTGTAATCAACGACTATTTCTCATTGCTGCATTAGAGAAGAACTATTCGTGCAAATGAACACACTACGCTTATAGCATAATTTAGAGTTTTCTTTTTAAATAACCGCAGAAGGTATAACTCTAAACTATTCTTTTGATAGCACAGTTATTTAATGACATGTGCTTCGTTCACTTATTTGTACATTTGTTATTAGGGTGTATGATGCTAAAAAATCAAATAAGTGAATCATCACTTTTTTTGATGGTTTTAGTACTTTAAAGCACCTCTTGTGGCAGGAAACTAACGTATTCACAAATAGGAATGTGAACGTAAAACTGCTTAACAGCTATTTTAACTACGCTTTTATTAGTTTCACATGTCGCATATAACATTGATGCACCAATATTCGAAATGTTTACCTCTTTTTCGGACAACAGGGAAGGATAACTGGCTCGGATTTGAATTTGAATACTTTTGCAAAACTACTACTAGTTTGCAAGAAATGAACTGTTGTTTTTTGCAGTATAATACTGGCAGCCAAGGTTCCAATTTAAAACTGTAAGATGCACAGTAATAAACTGTAAAACTAGTGATTTAACAGTTTCTTACTGTAAAGTTAGAAATTTTACAGTTTATGGCCGTAAAATTTAGCTGTATTATACTGTAAAAACAATCGTATAATACTGGCAGCAGAGGTTCCAGTTTAAAACTGTAAAATGCACTGTAATAAACTGTAAAATTAGTAATTTTACAGTTTATCACTGTAAAAGTAGCAATTTTACAGTTTAGTACTGTAAAAGCAGCAATTTTACAGTTTATTACTGTAAAATTAGCATATTTTACAATTTATTCCTATAGAATTAGCTGTATTATACTGTAAAAACAACATTCATTTTTTAGTGTACGAAAGTATCCCAACTCCAATTCAGCGCCGATTACACTTCCCTCTCCCCCCCCCCCCCAAAAAAAGAGGTAAACATTTCCAATGTCGAAGGTCAACCTGACAGAGCAGCATTACGATCATTTGTGTAGTTCAAAATAATTAAAACATTCGCCATGTAAGGTCTCATTAACAAACTTTTTACTTTAGGGCCATTCCGCGGAGAAGCCGTCGTCTTGTCCCGCACGTGACGCTCATGTAATTAATTAAAAATTGGTGATTTTGAAAAGCAATGAGCGAAATTTTGATGCTTAAGAAATCTCAAACCAGTGTGGGACTTCTTAGGGAAAAACTTTATTCATTACCTTTTAAAATTACTACATTTTGATGAAATATATGAACGTGCCGTGCGGGAGAAAATGGCGGCGTTTTCGTGGAATGACCCATTAACGTTTCACCTACAATGTCTTAATTAACACAAAATAAAGACGCATCTTTTTAGTTTCCAGTAATGAGTCATTTAATACTCCGCCGCCGTGTAATGCGCAATTCCTGAACAATTTACCTTTTACGCATAGCAGCAAAGTTTTGCTTCGATTTCGGCAAAAGAATGTGCAACTAAATGAACGTACCTCTTTAATCAAGTTAACTATTCCAATATAAGGGATTGCTTTAGATTTTAATACTGATTTAGTTGCTTAATACAATACAATTTTTTAAATTCCATTTTACTTTTATTTTATAGGCAGTGGTGATCAAGGTCTTTCAGTAGGTAAGTGGAGGATTAAATAATTTAAACCCAAATACTGGTAAGTATCAGAAAGTTTTAGTATTCAGTACAATTGCCGCTAAACAAAAGTGATGCGTTCCCATGAATTTGCTTGAACTGATGTCACTGGCCAGATTGTTACAGAGCAGAAAAGCACTACCAAAAGTCCCCAGAACCAACTTCACCAGAACCCTTGGCCACAAGAAAACTGGAACACATCTTAGTAGAGGAATATGGGCCAAAGTGAAATGGAAAAATATTTTATAGTGCGCAGTTTCACCTATCTAGCAATATTTTAACTAATTCTCTAGATATAGGGTTGATTTCAATTAAAAAATAAATAGTTCAAAAGATCAACGAAAATAATTGTACAAGTCATTTTCAAAAGTTGATACCTTTATTGTAATATTCGTGGCTTTCAAAAATATTTCTTGTTATTACGAAACTAGCGCTACCCGCCACGGCTTTTGCCTTGGTAAAATTTAAAGGATTTTCGCTGCTGTCAATATATCTAGAATTCAAACTTAAAAACCTAATTGCAGCAAATATAATTTTAAATTAAAGCGTAATAAAACAGGATTTTACATACGTAACGAAAACATTTAAAAAGAAAGTGATTGCAAAATAAAAGTAATACGATCATTTACTATAGGAAAAAGTCAAAATAAATAAAGCATTTTGCGCGGGGGGGGGGGGGGCACCTCTAGCATGAATGCACGAGCTTTTTTGTATTTGAGCTTTTTGGATTTTTTAAAAATTTCAAAACCCCACCTATGTGAATTCTAGTGCGTCAAAGAACCTCTGTGCCAAGTTTGATGAAAATCAGACGAAAACTGTGGATTTGCATAAGGAACTAACATACATACAAAACATACAATCCATTTATATATATATATATATAGATTTATTTATTTATTTTGAGCAAATATTTTTGTTAACGCTAGGTGAGCAAAAATCTCTAAGGACCGCTAAAATGTTTCTGCAGACCGGTGTAGATTCGCGCGGTACAACTTCTGGTTGAGAATCGCTGGTACAGTCCAATAATGATTTAGCAGCGCCTTTCACTCTATCCAAGCTAGAAACCGACTGTCAAAGCGAAGATTGGTTGGTAGTTGGACTGGTTCTTCATTTGGCTCTTTTATCACTATCACGATAAAATACAATTACTTCTACGCAACTGCTAAGGAGAATAATCATTATCAGAGAAATAATGGGCTAAAATAAAATCTTTTAATCTCGCCAAATGCTTACTTGATTGTATTTCTAAATGGCATTCATGGCCGTGGTGGCCCGATCGGTAAGGCAACGGACTCGTGTCCGGAGGGACCCGGGTTCGATCCCAGCCGATCAAAGATCCACCGTCTTGATTAATGGTGGCTGGGAGGCGTTAAAAATGTCGTGGTCACAAAGTCCTCCAAATGAAACGATACCTCTGGGGGTGCTGGGCCTAGGGTTTGCTCGACCCTAGGTTCTGGTTCAAAATTAAGAACAGAGCGCTCTTCAGGGCCCTATCCCGGTTAAACCACGAAGCTGTGGTATGTACGCCCTGGTGTGTGAAATGAAATAAATGAAATGGCATTCATGTTATTAGTCTCTTCGTAGACTTCTTCCGTAGTCATATATAATCAGTCTGAGGCTTTCGCTCTACTTCGATTTTATGATTTTGTCCAGATTTTTGTAATCCGAAATTACGCAAATTTTTAAATTGATGTATCGGTATATTTTATATTATTTATTCGTTTCTTTCTTCTTTTCTTTTAGGGCAAGTTTTTAACGGACTTGGCATATGAAGCAGGTCCAACTTTGATTTGATATACGTAAGTTCACATTTAATGCAAGATAATACAATTGCTGTTTTAACTAAAGTGATTTGCCAGTAATTTAATATTTAAGGGAAGTTTTTGCAAATTTTCTTTCGATTACTTGATAAAATCACAGAAAAAAAAATCCATGTGTCAATTAATGTAAGAATTTATGATTGTTATACTTTTTTGTGTTTTATTTACTGCTAAATTATTTTCAATAATCGTTTAAAAAGGAGATTGTGTTAGTACTCCTTAAATTCAGAAAATGACCAATGTCACTTAATAATTGATCTCCTTTTTTACACAATAAAAATTAATATCTATGCAATTAAAATCCGATCATATGCCCAACTTAAACTAAAGGTTATTCTGATTGGTTGTTGAGAGGATGACGTCATCACACGTGACCTTGATGATAACAGGAGCTAATAAACATCTATAAGATTCCAAAACATTTGCCAAATGCTCCAGATTTGGCTACATTTTCAATTTCAAGCCAAAATGGGCGTCAAAAAAAGTCGCCATGAAATGATACCAACTTAGTGATAGCTTGAATTTCTTTTTAACTTTTAAAGGCTAGAACCGCTATATAGGCAGGCCGACGCATCACGGTTAAGTTTCACCATTTTGGATCCAATTCATTTACTTTTACTTTCAATTTTTCATTGTTGCGGAGTAGGGTTACCAGAAAAAAGTTTTGGCATAGTACTAAGCTTTGCCAAATCCACGTGCCGCTAACAATTGCTCACAGTTAAAAATTACCAAAACGCGATAACTGACCGGAAAAGACAACCACTGAAACACTCAAACACGCGCTGGATCCAAAGTGGTGAAACTTAATCTTGATGCGTCGCCTTATTAAAAACTTTTAGCAGATATGACGTCATCCCTTTGTGAGTGCAACTATTAGGGGCTAGTATACTGCCTAAACATCGACACACTACTAAGAAATACTATATATAAAACATTTTAAGTAATAATATTTGCTTTAAATACTTTAAGGGCAGTGAGTACATCCCTTAAAGTATTTAATGCAACTCCCGTTTGAAGTTTTTAAATACCTTTGTGCTATTGATGTAGAGAAGGAAGCACAAATACGCAGGGATACTGCAGACACGTGTTTCGGCGTTACAAGGAACGCCTTGTTCAATGCACAAAAAAATTGTGAGCTTATGGATGCAGCGTCAGGTTTAACATCGAGGCCCTTTTTCATAACTTTATTCTCTCCAATCTACACTATTACAATTTCGAACCAGACACCACGTTTCAGAGTTTCAGATTTGGTTAATTTGACATACCCTGTCGGAGGCCTTGATAGATTTTCCTACTAATGGCGAATACTATTTTTGGGAAAAAATCATTTATAAGTTATAGAGCATCTGAAATTAATTAGTGATAAACCAAGAACATGGATTAACTAACCGCACTAGTCAATAATACAGGAAAAAAACTTTTTCTTTATGAAAGTTCCATTATATTTCATCTTGTAGCTTTTGGTGTGTTTGGTATTTCAATAACACAACTATCTGACTCCAATTATTTTATAAACTTATAATACACAAACTCTAATGCAACATTCGAACACTGAACTCTCAATTCAATTAACTAACTGCCAATTCTCTCTCTGTCGAGTTGAGTTGTCGCCTCACAGGAATCGGTGATTTCACTTCACTACACACTTCCCTCCTAGCGATCGCGATCCGAACTGGAGGATTCCAGAAACTTTGCCGGGAAATGGACCCTACGGCCTGCTCTCGTTGTTATCGCCGAAGGCGGAGGAGGTGCGGAGTCGGCATGGTCGGGAACAACCGGTGGAGGAGGAGCAAGGTGAGCTTGATCAGGAACAGCCGGTGTAGGAGAAGGAGCTGAAACCGGAACGACCAGTCCTGTTGAGCATTCATCCTGCAGCATGAATGCGGGTTTTAACCTGTCCACTGACACTCGCCGCGGAACCTGGGATCCGTCAATGTCAAGATCGAAGTATTTTTTACCATGGGCACTAACTTTGTACGGCCCTTTGTAGGTGGGCTGCAATGGTATCTGTACAGCATTTTGGTACACGAAAACATGTGTACAAGTGTTCAGCTCTTTTGATTGAAAGATGGCCTTGGTTCCGTGGGTCGTGGTTGGTGTTGGTTTGAGCGAACGAATAACATTCTGTGACTGCTCGAGGAAAGCTAAATGTCTCGCGTCTTTTGACTGTACAAATAACTCTTCCGGAGAGGGGACCCATAAATCATCTCGGCGGACGAACAACTCAAGTCTGCCTTGAGGGCCGTTCGAAGTCCCAGCAACACCAACGGTAGGGCTGAAACCCAAGATGAATTCCGAGACATCAAATGACACTTCAAAGCTGCTTTAAGGGTTCGGTGCTGTCGTTCGATTAAGCCGTTTGATTGGGGATGGTAAGCTGTTGTTGTGTGGTTCTGGGACCCTAAGTACGTTGTCAAACTCCGGAACAATTGGCTGTCAAATTGTCGGCCCTGGTCTGTAGTTATTCTTCCCGGGATGCCGAAGCGAGCAACCCACGACACTATCAGAGTTTTAGCGACGGTGTCAGCAGTTTGGTCCTCCATTGGCGTTGCCTCGATCCAACGGGTGAAACGGTCCACGGCCGTTAAGAGGTATCGAAACCCCTGACACAGTGGCAGTGGTCCCACGATATCAACATTGATGTGCTCAAATCGCTGACTGGGTACCAGAAACGTTGATAGAGGTGCGTGAGTATGCCGATGGATCTTGGCAGCCTGACACGCTAGGCATGTCTTTGCCCAAGTCCGGCAATCTTTTCTCATACCCGAGCAGACGAATCGTGCAGCAACCAATTCGGCGGTTGCCGCAATGCCTGGGTGTGAGAGTTCGTGGATGGAAGTAAATACCGCTTTACGTATTTGTTGTAGAACGTAGGGGCGAATTCTGTCCGTGGAGATGTCGCAAAAAATGGTCTTGGTTGAATTAGGTAATTGCAGCTGTACGATTTTCAGACTAGTGTCTGTCTTAAGCTTGGACAATTCCTCATCTTCCTGTGTGTCTGCCAAGGTTTTATAATCAACGGATGAAGGAAAGGTGATGGAGTCGATGCGCGACAACGCGTCAGCCACCACATTTTCATCTCCGCGTATGAATCGGATGTCCGTTGTGAATTGGGATATAAAACTGAGTTGCCTGGCCTGACGTGGTGAGGCTTTATCTGAATTTTGTTTGAAACAGAATGTTAAAGGTTTATGATCGGTGAACACAGGAAACGCACGTCCTTCTAGATGATGTTTGAAATGCTTGAGCGCACTGTGTATGGCCAGAAGTTCGCGATCGTACGCACTGTACTTCACCTGTGCAAGAGATAGAGCTCTTGAAAATAAACTAAGAGGTTTTTTAACTCCGGCGATCTCTTGTTGAAGGACGGCTCCGATGGCCGTGTCTGAAGCGTCCGTACTAAACTCAGCTGAGCCTCTGGATCTGGATGTGTTAACAGTCACCGAGCATAGGGCATCCTTGAGTCTGGAAAAAGATTCTCGACATTCGTCGGTCCACTGAAGAGGTTTGGTGCTATTCTTTTTGTGGCCGGCAAGTATCTTAGTGAGTGGTTGTTGTATGCTTGCGCAAGAAGGAATGAATCTGTGGTAAAAATTAACCATTCCCAGGAACCTTCTCAAACTGGTAGCAGAGTGAGGTTCTGGATAATTTTTAATGGCATCCACTTTAGAGGTGCAAGGCTTCATTCCCTCGGAGTTGATTTCATATCCAAGAAATTGGATCTGTGTTACACCAAATATACATTTTGACAGGTTTATTCGTAGACCATACTCATTCAATCGCTCGAAAAGAAGGAACAGATGTTTTCGATGTGTCTCTTCGTCTTTCGAAGCGATAAGTATGTCGTCCAAATAACAGTAAAGGAAATCTAACCCTTGTAACGCCGTGTTCATCAGACGTTGAAAAGTCTGTGCGGCGTTGCAAAGCCCAAAAGTCATAAAGGGAAATTCGAAGAGTCCAAAAGGTGTTATAATGGCGGTTTTTGGGATGTCCGCTTCATGTACGGGTATTTGCTGGTATGCCCGTAGTAAGTCAATAGATGAAACAAATCTTAGCTCCATGTAGTATGTGGTTACAATCTGTCAGAAATGGTATCGGATAGCGATCTGGAACCGTAACATTGTTGAGGGCCCTGTAGTCCCCACAAGGTCTCCAATTGCCTGACTTTTTCTGGGTTAAATGCAGTGGGCTGGTCCAACTGCTCTTGGATGGGCGGCACAAACCTTGTTGCAGCATGTAGTCAAACTCTTTTCGAGCGGCTTTTAATTTCTCTGTTGAAAGTCTGCGCGCCTTACTATATACAGGTGGCCCCTTCGTGGTGATAAAATGCTCTATATCATGTTTAATAATTTTAGTATTTACAATATTGGGTCTGAGCAGATCAGGAAATTTTGAGACTATGTACATGTATGGCTGTTGCGCTTCTGCCATAATGATGACTGGCCTTCTCGTTGAAAAAAACGTTCCCCTTGTTGACAGTTTTGTGTTTCCATCAATTAGCATTTGATTTTTCGTGTCAATCAAAAGGTTGAAGTTTGCCAAAAAGTCTATTCCAATGATTGGTTTGTCGACATCGGCTATTATGAAGAGCCAAACGAAGTCTCGCCATAATCCAAGGTCGAGTCGTAACAGCTTCTGTCCAAAAGTTTTAATTTTGGAATGATTAGCCGCGAATAGCTCAAATTTATGTACATTTTTTCTTTCCGCGAGCGTTGGAGGGATTACAGAAATTTCCGCACCGGAATCAATCAGGAAAAGGGCCGCTGATGCTTTGTCACTACCCAAACAGCACTACTTTGTCCTTTGGACGTCCTAGAAATGTCATTTCAGGACTAACTCAAAATATTAACTCATCCTTCGGACGTTTAAATTTCATCCCGCGGTGATCGAGGGACAGCCTAGGGACCGTTCAATGTCCGCGAAGTGTTCTTCCCCAGTTGGTTCCTGTGTTGTCAGCAGCCATCCCAAGGACTTAAGCCTTTCGTGGTCCTCAGGACGTTCAGAAAACATTATCCCCAGGTTGTTCAAATGATGTCAGACGTTCTTTTATTGGCTATGTATAGGACCAAGCTTTTTGTGGTTGGTCCTTCGGACGTTAAATGGACTAATTAAAATGAACAAAAGACGTCCTACGAACTATAGCCGTAAAAATTTTGGTTCTCTTTAGAACATTAGACGAACTATACATCAAGTGTTCAACTTATTATTTCATTAATACTTTGGCTGTCTACAAGTACTCGAGGGATCTTTTACATGCCGCATAATCATACGACATGAGTGCTGTCCATTTTCTGCATCATGAAAATCCACCGACTGGTGGTCGGGTTCGAACCCGCGCTGTTGGGCGTTAGAGACCAGCGTCTTAACCACTATACCACTCTGTCGGTGATATAGTGTCATAATTTCAATCTTTTTGGAATTAAAAAAAGCCCTTTTGATTTCAGAAATAAAAAAATAATGTTAGCTATCTTTTCGGCATTAGGGCATTTCTTCAACCGGTACGAAAAACTATTGTTTTGGAAAACTATTTCAGAACTATTTTTAAAATTTTAATAATAAAAAATATTGCATCAGTGAACGATTTTTAAGTAATACTAATACAATTAAAATATATTTAAAAAAAACCCCGTATTTTTGCCCTAAAGTAAACTATTTAAGAATGATAATAACAAATTTCAAATGTGTGTGTTTATAACAGAAAATGGTGTATTTACTTATTTTTATTTTTATCTCTTTTACAATTAAAATATGTCATTTTTTTTTAATCGTCTAATAAATTTAGGGATAGTTTGTTTTTATAATAATTTAAAACTAAAATTTTCATTTTAGAGGTTTAAAGAGAAAAAAAAAACGTCAGTAGAATTATATTTTACATTTTATAATAAATTTAAAAGAAAAGAAAGAAAAAAAGTTTAAAACAATCATTATTTAAAAAAAATTCTTCAGGATATACTGTAGTGTATTAATATCAGGTCATTCTCCTAGTATAAACGTTATTAAATCAAGTTCAAATTTTGATGTTTTAAATTTGAGAGAAGGAGAGCATTTTTGGCAAAACTTTATTTTTTTTTTAATTCTGACCTTTATCAAACTTTGCAAGAATTTTGACTATCATGAACGTTTTAAAAATGTATGTTCATTTCCACACACAAAAATTGGAACTAAATCATTTTTGACTCTTAAAATGTTCTTCTACTTTTTTGTTTATTAATATACTTAGAAAATACTTCAATTTTTATGTAACTTGGTTCATTTCTCAGCTTTATAGTAGTTAAATCTTTCAACTTTACTTTTAAAAAAATCCAAGTTCTTCGGAACAAATCGCCCATTTTTCCATTTAGAATAAAGTATATTAGAAGTCCAAAAATTTCATAGATGAATATGGAAAAAAAAATCACTTCGTACTCACCACTTTCACTCAAAATAAGAATTTTCGAAGTTTAATAAGTCCTATAATCGACTGATTTGACTCATTTGCAGGACATCCTAAGAATTAAGACCGCAGGATGTCAGAAAATAAAGTCCTTCGTACGTCCTGAAATGTTGCAGTTTACTTCAGGCTATCCGGAGGACAATAATAAAATTTGTACTTGGCAGGGGTGCCCATCCCCCCCCCCAAGCTCAATGGCGCAAATTCCCCCCCAAAGTTTTTCTCAACCATTTTGTGCTTTTTATTTTTTTATTTTAACCCCTCTTTTTTATTTTTATTTTTTAAATGATATTAATTTATTTTTTAAATTTTATTTATTTATTTATTTTTAAAATGTTATTTATTTGTTTATTTTAAATGTTATTTATTTTTTTAAATATTATTTGTTTATTTTTTTTAATTATAACTATTATTTTTTTATATATTAATAATTTTTATAGACGTACTAATTATGCGCAGAATAGAATAGCTTTTTTCCTATTCCAGACATTCCAAGCCACACACAGGCACAAAATAAATAAATAAATAAATAAATAAAATATTAATAAAGAAATAAAAGAAATAATTTAAACAAAAAAAAAACAAATTCATGAATAATTTTTATTTAAAAAAATCAGAAAATAATTTAAATTAAAAAATAAATAATTAAATGATTTAAATAAATAAATAAATTAGTTTAAAAAAATCCCCCCCCAAAAATTTTGATGGCGCAACTTGCGCCATAATCCCCCCCTGTGGGCACCCCTGGTACTTGGGACGTCCTATGTGATGCTCTTTAGGATGACCTCATGTCATCGAATTTTACAGTACACCATGACGTAATTTTAAAAAATATTTCGGACAAACACAAGCTTGTTTTGTATTTATTTGGTTTTTAAAATTAGTTGTAGAGCTACTTTGAGCTTCCCTTTCATATTTAATTGTAAAATTTAAAAACATTGTATTTTTTCAATTAGTTTTTTCCTTCAAAAATTTGTAGCATATTTTTATGTTTAGTTAGTTTAAATATTATTTTCATGCTTCGTGTAAGTTTTGTGTATCATAGTTTATTGTCATTTGTAGTAAATTTCATTGAGAAAATAAAAAATATAATTTCCCCTACAACTTGAAAATAATGTCCTAAAACAATTAATTTTGTTGAGACTTGGGACATCCTTAGAGATAAGTTCCCAGGACATCTGGAAGAAAAGTCCGTGGTACGTCCTGAAAGGATGCGGATCACTTTTGGTCATCCTTAGACCTAAAAAAAAATAGTCCGTGGGACGTCCTGTGAGGCGCATCTAAGGATCGCCAAATTTCATCGATTTTGACGTCAGACCTGATTCGGACGTTCAGGACATAAAATGGACGTCCATTGGACGTTTCGTAATAAAGAGGCGACTCAGCTCTGCCCCTAGGCTTCCTGTCGCCGTGGAAAGCCGGGGTGTTAGTTTTCCTGCACGTCTGGGCTCTCACGCCGTCGTTGGAGAGTCATACTACACGGTTGTAAGCATTTGTACGCTTTTTCTCCCAACTTTGTATGATAGAAGCATATCCCGCGCTGATCGGAGGCCTTGCGGCTGCCGGACTTGCTGTTGGCCTTCCCTCAATAACGCTGACGTGAGTTGGGACGTCCCCTACAGCTTAAATTCTCCACCTGACTTCGAAGATCTGTTATTTGCTTTTGGAGGGATTCCAAAGTAACCACCGACATATTTGGTTGTGACACAGATGCCAAATTGTAATTATTTGGTGGGCGGATATCCCAAATTTTATCAGACATGGTAACCAATTTATTCAAATCATCAGAACTGACGGACAGAATGCTGCGCATGTCCATCGGGAGCCGTTGTAGCCATAAGGTTTTCAAAAAATTTTCACTAACCTTTTGGTCGGCGAGGTTCCTCATTTCGCAGAGCAAAATCGAAGGTTTGCGATCCCCTAGTTCGATTTGATTCAAGAGTTTTTGTGTTCTTTGTGATTCACTATCCGCGAAAGTTGATATAAGGCGGTCCTTTATTGCATTATATTTGTTGTTTGTTGGCGGCGTAATTAAAATGTCCGTTACCTGTGCCAGGATTTCTGCGTCCAACGAGCTAACTACGTAATCGAATTTTGTGTCATCACTGGAGATTTTAGCTCGGCGGAATTGTGCTTCGAGCTGTAGAAACCATATCCTGGGATCCGGCTTTCAGATGGGCGGAATTTTAACTCCAACATGGTCCACAAAGCGTGCTTGCTCTGTATTTTCAGTTCCGGCAGCTGAATCGTCCGTAAGCAAATCTTGTCCTTGAACTTCTGTATCGTTATGCATTATTCCTGCACAAACCAGTCCGAAAGTCACCACTGTAGCTTTTGGTGTGTTTGGTATTTCAATAACACAACTATCTGACTCCAATTATTTTATAAACTTATAATACACAAACTCTAATGCAACATTCGAACACTGAACTCTCAATTCAATTAACTAACTGCCAATTCTCTCTCTGTCGAGTTGAGTTGTCGCCTCACAGGAATCGGTGACTTCACTTCACTACAATCTCATAGAAAAATGTTTGTACTTCCTTTGGTTTCGAGAAAAATTAACGAAGTTCATTAATTCGCCGTTTTGATCAATTACGAGCACTGATAATATTTTAGACAGTTAGTAGTTGACCAACCCTTAATCACAATATAAATGACTATGTTTTAAATGAAAATTCATTTATTTACTTAATACAAATATCTGTGAGTTACATAACTCTATAATGAACCTGTAGAATTACCTTTAATCTGAGCACTGCAAAAAATAAGCTGTTGCTTTTACAGTAAATACTGGCAACAGAGGTTCCAGTTTAAAACTGTAAAAGCACTGTAATAAACTGTAAAACTAACTATTTTACAGCTTATCATTGCAAAATTAGCAATATCACCATAAAATTAGCTGCATTATACTGTAAAAACAACAGCATAATATAGGCAGCAGAGATTCCAGTTTAAAACTGTAAAATGCACAGTAAAAAACTGTGAGAAACTAGCAATTTTACAGTTTATTACAGTAAAATTAGCTGTACTATACTGTAAAAACAATATCTATTTTTTACAGTAAGCGTATAAAGTAAAACAATTCATCTCATAACACAGCTAGCTAATACTTGAAGGAAACTTTCTAAATGGCTTTTAAGTGTTCCATCCTTACTTCTTTATCAAAACTTTAGTTACAACTGAAAATTACTACTGAACCTTTCATGGTAGTTTAGAAATTTGTTATCACAATCAAATAAAGAATATCTACTTATTTATTCTTGTTTTGTTCACTTTTGTGCTCCAATAGTAAATTACCGGTAGATCACTTCACTATTTGCGTTTTTTTTTTTTTGTAAATTTTTACTTATTTCTTTGATTACAGTTGAATCAAAACGTTCATATTAATCAACTTTTCTCGATTACTGGGCGCATCCCTAGTAGCAACATTACACAGAAATATTTACAGGACAATTAAACAGAAAAACATTGTTTCACATTATTTTTTTTTAGCAAAGTATGCGTCCACTGTCCTCTCTTTCAACTACGTGTGCCGTTTGAATGAAACATGGTCACGTTACAGGCATGTCATTAATCTACCAAAATAGAAAGCGAATGTATAATGTATTTATAGTTACATTCTTGATGTCACACTCTAGTATTACGAAGGGCAAAAAATTTGATATGGATAAAACCTGAGATGAGGATAAACGATTGCCGAATAAGTCAGGTTCAACTATACTAAATGTTACACGATGCCTATTAAGACTGGAAAGTAATTATTTTACAATTGAACAACTTTGTGCCGAGTGTGCCCACAATAAAATACAAAAATGCCTAAACATTGTATGTAAATATGCAACGCGATTACGTATAACGCAAATATGTAACGTAATATCAATTGAATACGGGTTGAATTCGTGTTTTGCATAGTTTCAATCAGCAATGTCTTCAGAGTGCTTTTTTTCTTTTTACTAACTGGGGTTTATTAACGTAATGAAGTGTATAGCGAAGACATTGTTATTTCAACTTCATATATGTTTACTGATATTATGTATATACATATTTTATTTTAGGGAAGTATTGTAGAGGAAAGACTTTGAAAAATGGACTGGCACTAAAGTGACAAAATTTTAAAGGCATTTCTGTTAACTAAATTGATGTAATGTATCAGTTTATTTGCACTAATGTGTTTTGAAAAAATGAACCTCCAAAGTATATGTATTTTGTATTCATCAAGAAAATAAAACATTTACATGATTAAAAAAAGTTGCTCTTTCAATGTGTGCACGGAAACAATTACGTTCACATGAATTCATATTACTGCTAACAGTTTCTCCAACTAACTTATACCTTTGTTCTCTTGTGTGTTTCTTTATTATAACTATACTTTTACTCTTATCCACATATTTAGTTCTGAATGAATGCACATTTATCCATAAGACTGCCTTGAACTACCTACCCACACAACATTCTGAAGCAAACTTAACAACAAGTTTGCAAAATTAGATGCATGAAAGGGGCTAACCAATTTACATACGACACGACATAAGATTCGGAATTGATTTGCTTAAGGAAAAACACAAAGGAAATATTTACACCCTAAAGAAAAGAAAATAAGGTCATTCCATGTGAGGATGACCAAGGAGTGTTCTTCCATGGTTACAGGTTCTTTTTCTCAGAAAAAAACCCCCACTAAAACTTATGATAGTGAAACCTCCAAATATTAATTTGTAAAATATTTTTTACATTAGGGGGCTCGATGAGGACAGCTGAAAACAATTATGTTTTCAAATTTAGGCCATCATGTATTTGGCATTATTATAAATTGTAATAACTTGAGACATATCGGTTAAAATTCGTAGCAATTTTGATACCCGTTTACATAAGGAAAAGAAATCAAGTGTTTTAATAAAGTTAAATCTACAATTTATTCTATTTTTACGATGAAAAAAAAAAGAAAGAAGAAATTATCTTCAAAATTTAGCAAAACTTAACGAGCTGTAAAAAGTTTTATAAATATACTAGCGGTACCCGCACGGCTTTGCCCGTGGTATAAAATTAAAAGTTCATTTGTAAAACAATTGATATAGCAGAAAAAATGCTCTATTTTAGTTGTAATTCAACTATAATTCCTTCAAAGTATGATATAAAGATCTGATATGGACCCCACACTACTTAATTTTACGTCTAAATTTCTTAGTAGATGCCTTAAGTGCTAAAATAGTGCTTGGAGTGAGCAAGATAACAATTCAAACATTTGTATCCCTAGTTTGCTACGAAACAATGCAAAAAAATGTTTTACAATGATTAATCTCCTAAATATCGTCGATTTTAACATCATTCAGTGGATTTTTCGCAAAATATCGCCAACAGCGCCAAATTGAACCTAAATAAAAAAAAAAAAATTTTTTTCGCCAATTGGCGTCAAATACTTGGCGATCAAAAGCTTGGCGATATATCGCCAAGTGGTCGCGCCAATTCATATCACTTTTGTTAACCAATTCATATCACCTTGCATTGAAAACACTGATTTACCCGATAAATGGGGTAAAACACCCCCTTGGAACATTCGAATGCAACCCCAAGGGAGATGGACAAAAATAAGCCAAAAGAGAAAATAAGAACAATTTTGTTGATAACAGGAACCAACAGAAATCTTACCAAAGTTTAAAAGAAGAAGAAAGTTTTCTTTCCTAGCTTAAAAAACAAAACAATACATTTTCCGAAATGAAACACTTTAAAAAAACGATGCAATATCGCAATTGATACGATATTTCGTTAATCTGTGCTTTAGGTACCCTTTTCTCGCTAAATGAACGATAGGCGCGCCAAGCGTGGTAACCCTAGCTATTTTGCGTAGTTGACTTTTTGAAAACGCGCCAAGCAGGGTCCCAAAGCATCTTCACCGGGAAAAAGACAGGGTTGCCAGAGAATTGGAACAAAAAAATACTACGCCTCCTCTAAAAAAAATATTACAAAATACTACTGTTTCCAAACGTTGCCAAAATCAATGTTGCTGAAATGCGAAATCTATGAAAATGAAAAAAAAAAAAAAATCCGCCAAATCTTTTAATTAAGTCATTAGTGTATTGGAAACAGGGTTGCCAGAAAAATACTACGCTCCTTATTTGGGCCGAAAAAATACTACCGTAGAATCAAAAATACTACGTCTGGCCGTAGCCTACGAAGATTGACGCTGGCAACCCTGGAAAAAGAACGAAACAAAAATAAGTATGAACACGTAACCATAGTAACAACATGAAAAGTTGATTTCCGTTGATAAAATAATTCATTTTATCTCTCTTTTCAAACAAATTTTATTATAGAGCTCAACCATTTTAGAATCGTTTGGCTTGCTTTACTGAAGGTAAGCCTTGAATTTCGGGATTCTAAAAACAATTGTTACAGCTCTCCTGATGATCGTAGAAACTTCGAAAAAACTTCATTTTGTGCAGAAAATTTCAAGCTTTCGAATGACATAAGACTTGAAAATGTGTGTGAAATATTTCTTCCCTATTTTATCGAATTTCCGCTAAGAATTCGAGTAGAAAAAGAACGAAATGGAATTTTCGAAAAATCGCTTCGAGGTGCAAAACTACATGCTACAAACTAATTTTGTGCCAAGTGGCATGAAAATCGACCGAACGGTTTTGGCGCTACGCGCGTAACAGTCAGACAGACAGACCCACCTTCAGCTTTATTATTAGTAGAGATAGAGATAGAGAAGAGATAGAGATAGAGATTTTTCATCTGAAACTTAGTAGAAACACTGCAATGGGATCTTCTAGTATAAAACAGTCAGGAAAGAAACATTACTTAACAGCTAAAAACATTTTTTTTTTAATCCAATTTATCAAGGTTTCAAACTTAGAGTTTGCTGGCATATACTAGTAAAAAAGTTTCTGATAAATGAAATAATGTTTTCATTTTTTATTTAATTATCTTAATTTTAAGTGTTAAAAAAGCATTACCTGTGCTCAAAAAATATATTTATCACAATTATTTCATAAATTATATCGCTTACAATCGCCTCCGAATGATGAACGTTCTCAAATGTTTTTTGTCTGCCTCAGTGGAGAACAGCTGAAATGAATTTAGTATTAAAACAATTACTAGGGATGCACCGATTAATCGGCGGTACCGATTAATCGGCCATAATCGGCCACTTTGCCGATTATTAATAATCGGCAAAATTGGGCAGATTAATCGGCTGCAAAATATTTTTCAGATATTATTCTTTAAAGTATACTTTCACTAGGAAACTATGATATATAATTTTATTAACAGTAATAATAATCCTCACAGTTGATAGAAACCTGTGTATAACGATACTGTACATAACGATAAACCTGCCTATTACGATATTTTGGTTTGGTCCCAGCCAACAGTTTGAGCTTTTTGATCAAACCGTCTGTAATGATAATCTGTCTATAACGATATTTTTTCTCGGTCCCTTGAGTATCGTTATACACAGATTTCACTGTATAAAGTTTTTTTTAAATGAATTCTCCTACTTTGAATAAATATACATAGACAATGATGCAACATTTTTCATGTGGCGATAGTTTTCTCCTTAGCACAGTGCTTTCAGATAACCTCTAATTTTCAAAGAATAAAAGTATTGAATTAAATTGCTACTGATTACTAAAATATATGAATTAAAAGTACTCCTAAATTGGAGTGTTCACCACACACTCCCCCACCCCTCTTTTTTTTTATAAACTTTTATTTCCAATTAACATAACTAACAATGTGTTAATAATATTATTGAAATTAATATGAAAATTGGTTCTAAGAAATTTGATAAAATATTGAAATTATTTTGTGAAAACTAGGAAAATGGAAAAAAATCTTCTCCCAGAAATAAATTACTTACTATTTCTAAACTTGGAATTGTATAAGAGATAAAAAACAGTGATGGTAAAATTGGTAGTAGAAAAACATTTATCCTTATCATTAATCGGTTCAGCCGATTAATCGGCCGATTATCAACAGCCGATTAATCAGTAATCGGTAATCGGCCAATTTGCTTATCGGTGCATCCCTAACAATTACAATTAGTATTTAAAACATTTCATTGCATAAGGAGTGAATAAATAATAAAAATAAAATTTTATAAAAAAAAGTAAAACCGACTTCAAAAACGCAGCTGAAAATTGCTCTAAAAAGTAAAAAATAAATTTATTCTTTGAACACCATGGATACTACTTTTAAACATGAGTTTTGAAGTCGGTGCCGAAACAGTTAATAAAATCATTCGTACCCATTGATTGTACCATTTGATTGATTTTTCCTCTCAAACAACACTTAAAATTGATTATGAAACATTTATGGTTGTTTTTATTATGAAACATGTAACCGAAGAATGGGCACGAATGATTTTATTAACTGTTTCGGCACCGACTTCAAAACTCATGTTTAAAAGTAGTGTCGATGGTATTCAAAGAATAAATTTATTTTTTACTTTTTAGAGCAATTTTCAGCTGCGTTTTTGAAGTTGGTTTTACTTTTTTTAATAAAATTTCATTTTTATTTCATTCTTTTCAGTGTAAATGTATACCCGGAAAAGTGTCATGTTGCCATCACGACGCTTCATCTCACTTTATTAACGCGTCCAAAATGTTAAACGATTGCCAATAAAAAAAATTGTGTTAATTTCTGGGATTTAATTAAAGTATGTTTAAAATACAAGTTTTCAGCCGATTATACGGATAAAACTGGCCATCAGGTTAATCTGCAAAGTGGCCATTTACTGCCGCTTCATTATTAGTGCATCACTAAATTTAACCTTTAAAAGTTAAAGTGATGGGACCTGATAGGAGCCTGGAAATATATTTTTTTTAAAAATTGGGGAAATCAGGACTAAATATTTTCTATCAGTAAAACTGCGGTTTTCATGCAGCATAATCGTATGACGTAGACGCTGCATTTTTTTTCTGCAGCTTGAAAATCCACCGACTCGCTCGAGGGTAGAACTGATGCTCTTGCCAATGAGAGTTCAGCGTCTTTACCGTAAAGCCACTCTATCGGCGAGCGACATAGCAAAGAGTGTGCGCATGAAATTCCGTTCATGATGCGCAAAGAGTATGCGCATGAACGGAATTCTGAAGATTTCCCTCACAGGATTGCGTTCTCAAACCCCGCATCATGGGACTATGAGACTACCAGGAAGGTGTAACCTTTCAAAAAAAAAAAAAAAAAACCAAATCGGACTATTCAGTAAAAAGTTATGCGTGGTCATACATTAAAAAAAAATATACCGGTCGACTAGAGAACCTCCTCCGTGTTTTCGTCGGTTAAAAAAGATATTCACAATGTCCAGCTAACTTAAGTGAATTGTTAAAAATTGGCTAAAAGGTCTTTTAAGCTTATCAGAAATAATGCATAATTTGAATGCTTTAAATATAAAAATAATATTGAAGGTGTGCAAAAATAAGTTAATCAGCAAACACGTAAAAAATTAGTTATTCACGTAGGTTGGTAGATAAACTGACATTCTATGGGATGTAAAAAAAATTTCAGCAAAATTCTCTATTACTGTGCCATCTAAAAACAAAATGTCAACCCCGTTCCAAAAAACTAGGCAGCGTTGGGGAACTATTAACTCAATTTCCTCAAAACTACTGCTTGCTGCAGTAGTTTTGAGCAGTTGTTGCGCTTTAGTTGTAACAAGAAGTTCTGTCAAGAAACTAAACCAGCCTACTTTCCCGTACATGGTCATCGGCATTCTAGCATCTGATCATTGTTCTCTTAATTATCTGAGACTAAAAATTATGTCAAACATACCTTTTTAGCACTTAAAGCTGATTTCTAAAAGCAAAATATACCCCTCTCATCAGATGAAATAGACACATAAAAAGTAAATAAATGAATAAATAAAGTTTTGTCGCACCTTTTAAAGAATGTAACTGTTACAGTTCTTCCGTAGAAAAATTCCTCAATTGTTTTCAAAAAAAAAAAAAAAAAATTAAAAGTACAAAGTACATCAAAACACATTTTATCAAAGAAAGGAAAAAAAAAAGAAAAAAAAACTCGTCCGTTGATAAAATGTCTCGAATTTCACTTTTAATCCGTTGCCAGTTGTTAAATACAAACAAAGAATAAAACACCCTTGTGAATGAAACATTTTTATCACAAAAAAAAATCGTCTGCCAAAAATAATAATAATAATAAATAAATAAAATAAAACAAATGAATAAATAAACAAAAAATCGTCTGCACAGTCAGTCATTTTTTTCTGAGCCTGCATTTCCGCCATGTTTGCGGAGTCGGAGTCGGAATCAGAGTCCTCACAGAAGATTACTCAGAAAAGTACTTTGCAAACATTATTTATCAAAACCATTTTCTTACAAAGTTAGTTTGAAGGAAATCCGACTTTAAGTTCAGGATTAACATTCAACTTAAATTCCCCGTAGGTGCTAATGTTAAATTTTTTTTCTGAAAGCATCGTGGGACAGGTTGTTTGAACGGTTCAAAGTTGAACTAAAAATTGTTCAAATCGAAAAATCAAATATGGGAATGAGCTGTACTCTCCGAGATCTTTCCAACAAAAAAAGTTTATTCCATTCGGATGGTTCACTCAGAAGTTATTAGGTGGGGAAAGGTTGCTTGAACGGTTCAATGTTGAACGAAAAAATGTTCAAATTGAAAATTTAAATACGGTAATGAAGTATCCTTGCTGAGATCCTTCGAACAAAAAAAAAAGTTTATTTAAATCGGACTGTTCACTCAAAAGTTATTAGGGGTGACAGCTTGCTTGAGCGGTTCAATGTTGAACAAAAAATTGTTCAAATCGGAAATGTAAATACGGGAATGAAGTATCCTTGATAAGACCTTTCGAACAAAAAAAAGTTTGTTCAAATCGGACTGTTCACTCAAAAGTTAGCATCGCGGGACAGGTTGTTTGAACGGTTCAAAGTTGAACCAAAAATTGTTCAAATCGAAAAATCAAATACGGGAATGAGCTGTACTCGCCGAGATCTTTCCAACAAAAAAAAATTTGTCCAAATCGGAATGTTCGTTCAAAAGTTATTAGGGGGGGACAGACAGACCGACAGACCGACAGACCGACCGACAGACAGACAGACACACAAATTCCCCATCTCAATACCCTACTTTCAAATTTTTAATTTTTCGATATTCATTTTACCTTTTTATTTTTTTAACTTGGCGATATTTTTTTTTACTTGGCGATATTTTTTTTTACTTGGCGATATTTTTTGGACTTGGCGATATTTTTTTTTACTTGGCGATATTTTTTGGACTTGGCGATATTTTTTTTACTTGGCGATATTTTTTGGACTTGGCGATATTTTTTAGATGCATTAATCTACTTTTAATACTTTTTTCGTCTTTCTTTTGTTTTTAACGGGAAAGTAGGCTAATAAAAAGCAGTTGACTCGCTTTAGTTGTAAAACGTTTTATAAACATATTTTTTCCTGAAACTTGGTAGAAAGACTACAATGTGATCATTAAGTATGAAACAGTCAGGAAAGTAATATTACTTTACAATTGAAAACATTTTTAACCGACTTCGAAAAAGGAGGAGGTTCTCAATTCAAAGCGTATACTTTTTTTTTTTTGTTTGTTCGCACATAACATCTGATCTACTGAACCGATTTGGACAATTTTTTTTTAATCGATAGGAGATGGTGTAACTTAGGTACTATGTACTCATATGACGATATTTGTTCACTAGAAAAAAAGTTATGATCGAAAAACTAACAGTTCATGTCATTTAAAACAATATCTGCTATCGTAAATCCTTACTTCAATGAGCGACCCGATGGTCAAGTGGTTATGCGCATCAGGTTGAAGTTCCTGATGGAATGAGATCGAGTCCAGGTCTGTAAGGATTTTTTCGAATAGCTGCATGTTTTTTTTTTTAATGATTTTAATGATTGTAATGTCCTTATGCAGGTACATCCTCCCATGGGAATGTGCCCCATATTTTTTTATGGTACAAAATGACAGTTTTGGTCGGATCTTTGTTAAAATTGGCAATGGGTTCCTTCGATGCTGTAGAATTTTCTTATGGACGTTTGCGCCATTTTTGGGGGCTTTGAATCGATTGTGGCAATAAATGGTTTTTGATTTGCGGCACCTGTATTATTTTTTCAAAAATTATATACACAATCAATTATATTATGTTAATTTTTGTACCTTTATAAAATTCTGTATTTTATACCTTGCATTTACGTCAAATTCAAGGTAAAATTAAAAGTCAAAAATTCTGAAGATGATAAATATATGTTAAAAATTAAAGTAACTATTTTTTGTGATTTTCATATTGGTTGTGACCAAAAAACATCATTACAAACAAATAAAATGTATCAAACACCATGAGTGTTGAGTTATTGGGAAAAATCTGCTGTGTAATGTTTTTTTGCACTGCGAGGGGGGGGGGGTATGAACGATTATTAAAGTGACACACATTTTTAAAAAAAAGGATTTTGATTTGTGGTGTTTGAAAAAAGCTAAAGAGTCCACTTTAGTTGAAAATTATTTTCCATGAAAGGCAAAAACTTGCACCAATTTTCCAAGTCTTACTCTAACTCCTTCTCTCACAATTCAAATTACTTACTTTTACTTTCAATTTTTAACCGACTTCAAAAAAGGAGGAGGTTCTCAATTCAAAGCGTATGTTTTTTTGTCTGTTTGTTCGCACATAACATCTGATCTACTGAACCGATTTGGACGATTTTTTTTAAATCGATAGGAGATGGTTAACTTAGGTACCATGTATTCATATGACGATATTTGTTCACTAGAAAAAAAGTTATGATCGAAAAACTAAAATTTCATGTTATATAAAAACAATATGTGCTATCGTAAATCCTTACTTCAATGAGCGACCCGATGGTCAAGTGGTTAAAAGATTCGGGTTGAAGTTCCTGATGGAATGAGATCGAGTCCAGGTCTGCAAGTTTTTTGAACAGCTGCATGGTTTATTAACTATATTTTGATTATTTTAAGTGCATTTACGCTAAAAAGAATGAAATAAAATATTTTTGGAAAAAAAATAGAACCGACTTCAGTTGGAAATTGCTCTAAAAAGTAAAAAATAATTTTTTTCTTTGAACACCATCGAAACTACTTTTAAACATAAGTTTTGAAGTCGGCGCAAAAACAATGTATAGAATCATACGCAACTACAATTCAACTATAAATATAAATTTTAATGGATTCATTTCATTGATTACCACACATTCGTATAATGGTACAAATATTCTGCTCTTGATTTTCAATGGTTTCTTTGAAAAAATGTTGGCAAAATATGGTTAAATATCATTTTACCTATCGTTTTTGCGCCGACTTCAAAACTTATGTTTAAAAGTAGTTTCGATGGTGTTCAAAGAAAAAAATTATTTTTTACTTTTTAGAGCAATTTCCAACTGAAGTCGGTTCTATTTTTTTTCCAAAAATATTTTATATTAATCCAATTTATCAAGGTATCAAACTTTTAGTTTGCTGGAATACGCTAGAAAACGTTTCTAATAAAAGTTTCATTTTTCATTTAATTATCTTAATTTTAAGAGAGAATTTTAATTAAAAAAGCATTAACTACATAAACTGCATAAGAGAAAATGACACGAATTTAGAATACGGTCGACAAAAATACATGAATGAGAAAACTCGCCTTTTCTTATTACCATGTTTATATTCACTTACTTTGGTGTGCGTCTGTTCAGGTGAAGGCCTGTAACTCAGTTTTTACTCACATCCTGTGATCGGCTTCTTTAGAAATTTTGTATCTAATCTTGGGCCGGAGGACAATGCAATATTCTGTAATCAAGATAATTAATTAACCATTAATTACTAGTTTGTTTCAACTTTAATCGACATTTAGCATAAAACCTCTAATATGAGGGCGAAAAGATGCTGTAGGAACCCCTAATATTTTTGATTCAGAAAAAATTTGTTCCAATGTTTCAAGGTTATTGGTACGTGAATTATAATTGTTTTTAACTGCTTTCACGCTAAAATAGGTGAGCTTTCAATTGAAAATTCATTGTTGATTATAGTCATCGTTGAACAATACTTTTATACTTGCGGTATAGAGGTGAGGTTTATGATAAACGGGCAGCTGTGTGTGTGTGTTGAGGCAGATTAACTAACGGATAAAGTCAAAAGAATATGAAATAAGCCTGAAGTGTATCGCAAGTCTGTGTCAATATCTCATTAAAGTGTTTAAAATAGATTGTACATTTCACATACAATATTGTAAATCAGAAAATAGTTATTTAAATAAAAATATTTTAAATTTACCATGATTTTTTAAAACTGACCAAAAATCAAAAAATAGTTATTTAAATAAAAAATGTTTTAAATTTGCCATGATTTTTTAAAACTGACCAAAAATCAAAAAATAATTTCTGCAATCCACATGTAGATTTAAAGTTCTATAGAGATTCAGAACTTACAAATAGTACGGAAAGATTGTGATTGGGAATTTTTAATAGCTGTTTAAAAAATTGGATGATTTAAAGGAAAACATAGGGCAAGATTTCTACGTAACCAAAAGAAATGTTAAAAGAATAGCAATCAGTGTGAAAACTTGCAGCATTATTTAATATTAATTACAGAGCAATAAAATTGTAAGTTAAATTTTAATACAACTATTAATATTTACTCGCGCCCCAGGTTTTTTCTTTTAACCATACAAGTATTTTGACAGCTATTAAAAATTTCCAATTACAAACTTTTCAGAGAATTTGTAAAAAAAATCTAAATCTCTATGGGGCTTTAAATTTACGTGTGGCTTAAAGAAATCTGCGTTTTTTGAACCTGCGTTTCATTACGTCAAAGGGAGGATCGGGGATTTCCAGGGGACATTTTTTTGAAATTTATAAGCCTAAAAACGTACTTATACTCTTGTGATGTTCAGGAGAAGAAACCGGGATGTGGGGAAGGTATAATGTTAAAGTATGTATATATGTTAAAGTAAGGAGAAATTTTCAAAATTGACATCGAAAATCGCAATTTTTGTTTACTTAAGGAAAAGAAAGAAACTTTAGAGCTTCCTCCCATTTTTTTTTCAAAATGGAAATAAAGCTTAGGCAATCTCTGAGGACATTGGGGGTCTGGGATCCTCTCGGAAGTTTTCTGAAATTAAACTCTTGAAAATGCAATTTTCGGCAAGGTTTGCTAATTTGAAAGAAATAAGGAGGAAAAATTGTTCTAAAAAAGTTTCGTTATTGAATTTTGTTATCTAAAAATCGCAACTTTATGTTATCTTTGAAGACGCTGAGGAAATTTGGGTGTTCAGCTGTGCTTTCTGGAAAATTTTCGACATTCAGATAAAGAAAAACACAACTGGTGGATGTCTAAAGGAGCAACTGTAAAAGAGTCCTTTTTGCCGAACAACGTTACAGACATGGTATAGGAATTGCTATGATTTTCTGCTTTTCAATGAAAAATATTATTCTTAAATATAATTTATTTATAAAGCAAAATTAAATAAATAGCACCTAAGTTTTTTACAACTCTAATTAGCGTTTATGAAATTTTTTATTTTGACAAGAAACTTAAAAGATCAGAAACTAATAAGTGAGGACTAGAGTTTGTTTGTCAGATTGCTGAGCCTGTCAGTGAAACTTTGCAGAAGTAAATTGGGAAGGAGGTGTACAAGATGAGGACAAATTTTCAAAATTGACTTCAAAAATCGCAATTTTTGGTAACGTGAAAAAAAAAAAGAGAAAGTTGTTCCCTCTCGGTTTTTTTTTTTTTGCAAAGTAAAAGTATAATTTAGTCTATCTCTGACGACATTGGTGGTCTGGGATACTCTCGGAATTTTTTTATGCAATTAAAATGCAATTTTCAGCCGTTTTTGGAGATTATTGAAAATGTTCACCGGCTTTCTCAGAAAAAGTTTCGAAAATGAAATCTGAAAATCTCAATTCTAGGTTATCTTTAAGACGTTGAGGAATGGGGGAGAGTTCAGCTGCAATGATTTAACGGAGCTCCCAATTCAGATATTTACAAAGTGGAAGGACCGATTTCAGCAGCTTAAGACTCCTCAGAAAAGTTCCAATTTTCCTATACAATAATAAGGTTACGAAAGTATCTTAACAATAGAACTATTGAGTTATAATAATCGAAACATTCTTTTGCCGTTAAATTATCTCCCCCTCTGTCATTCCCCCTGAGTCTCTTGCAACCATCAAATCAAGCATTGTTCTTAACTTCCAACTCTCTCCCCCCCCCCCCCACCTAAGAAATGTGTTACTGTTATATTGAGCCATATTGAGATATTGGAGAACCCTAGGCCGAACATTTTCTTTTGAGCACTCTGTAAAAAAAAAAAAAAAAAAATAGAACCGACTTCAAAACTTAAACTGGAAATTGCTCAAAAAAGTAAAAAATAATTTCATTTGATCACCATCGAAAGTGCTTTTAAACATAATTTTTGAAATCGGCGCAAAAACTATAGGTAAAATGATGTTTAATCATATTTCGCTAACTTTTTTCAGAAAAACCATTCAAAATTAAGAACAAAACATTTGTACCGTTACACAACTATGTGCTTATCAATGCAATTCCTTAAGGTGTTATTACATGGAGATTAACTGACAACTTTTCCTGAAACTCCATATATTTCTACGGGACAAAAGATGCCGGTAGTGACGCCGGATTCACCGCGGCATCTTTTATATAATTAGTGGATTATACAATCAGAATTTTTCAGAGTCACATGACGTCAGCTTTTTTTCTGGCTGAAGTGAGAAACGCTACTCGTCAATTTCTAATATTAAATCAATTGAATGGGCGGAGCAAGATGCCGGAGCTACCAGCAGCAGTGGCATCTCCATGTCATTAGATCTTTCGAATGATATTGAACAAACTGGATCCAATATGCACTTATGTATGATTCTGTCTGTTGCTTTTGCGCTGATTTTAAAAATCAAGCTTAAACGAAGTTTTGATGGTGATCAAATGAAATAATTTTTTCCTTTTTAGAGCAATTTCCAACTGAAGCTTTGAAGTTTGTTCACTTTTTTTCTTTTTCAAAAAATTCTTTTATTCGAATACCATTCTAATACATTACATTGATAACCACATATTTGTGTAACGGTACAAATGTTTTGTTCTTAATTTTGAATGGTTTTTCTGAAAAATGTTAGCGAAATATGATTAAACATCATTTTACCTATAGTTTTTGCGCCGACTTCAACTAGCTGTCGTGGCTTTCTTCTATATCTATCTTATGAATTCCGGTTACAAAATAAAATACGTACTCGCCCGAGTAATTGGAGACAGCTCCAATTTCCCAATTATCGTAATAACCCTGCAAATACAGAATCAATGAGCGAAATTGGAAATCATTGCAAAAGCCTTGTTTAGATTAATTCGTTTCGTTTCGTTTCGTTTGGGGCTATATGCCCCGGTTTTTTGATGAGGACTACAATCTAGTGTATTGCCTCCATTACACATGATTTTTATTACAGATATCTTGTACAGACAATGTATGAAAGAGTTACACCACAAAGGAAGAAATTACATCCGGAGCGAGGGTGGGAGTCTTTAGATTAATTGCAAACATTTTATTTGTTAGTAAAAAGAAATTGGCAACAGTTAAAAATTTCAAATCATAGAAAGTTTTCAGCTGTTTTGATAATTAAATAGCGTGAAAGCGATTTTTTAATGAATTAATTTTTCGCATTGTTGACTAAGCGCAAAAATCACCCCACCCTCCCCCTGGGGCGATTGGCGCCAAAATTTAATCGATGCTTGCTTCCATATTGGGTTAGTGTTATTCCAAATTTCATTCAAATCGCAGCAATATTTCTCGAGATACAGTAGGTGCAATAACAAAATAAGCACTTTTGATTGCTCCACCCCCTTTGAGATATTGACACACAAATTGAATCAGCACTTGTACTCAATAGGGTCTACCTAGGGACCAATTTTCGTTTGATTCCGCCGGTTACTTCCTGAGATATAGCAATCACCCTCGCGCAGAACACGTGCGATTGCTCCACCACCCTTCAAGATATTGACACGCAAATTGAATCAGCACCTGTACTCAATAGGGTCTACCTATGGACCAATTTTCGTTTGATTCCGCCGGTTACTTCTTGAGATATAGCAATCACCCCCGCGCAGAACACGTACGATTGCTCCACCCCCTTCGAGATATTGACACGTAAATTAAATCAGCACCTGTACTCAATAGGGTCTATTTATGGATCAATTTTCGTTTGATTCCGCCGGTTACTTTCTGAGATATAGCAATCACCCCCACGAAGAACACGTACGATTGCTCCACCCCCCTTCAAGATATTGACACGCAAATTGAATCAGCACCTGTACTCAGTAGGGTCTACCTATGGACCAATTTTCGTTTGATTCCGCCGGTTACTTCCTGAGATATAGCAATCACCCCCGCGCAGAACACGTGCGATTGCTCCACCCCCCTTGGAGGAATTCGCTAAAAAAAGTCAGGTGCACCAGTTCACATGGTGGTACATATGTGCAAAAATTTTTGTTCGATTTCATGCAGTAGTTTTTGTTCTAGCGCGGCCACAAAAACTGGTCACACACATACAGACTCACACACACACAGACACACAGACAGACACACACACAGACAGTCATTTTCCAAAAATGGTCGAAATGGACTCAGCGCACCTCAAAACGTGCAAATCCGTCAAAATTCGACATTCGAAAATTTTCACGAATCCAATACTTTCTTCTATATATTAGATATAGAAGAAAGTAAAAATTATGTTTAAAAGCACTTTCGATGGTGATCAAATGAAATTATTTTTTACTTTTTTGAGCAATTTCCAGTTTAAGTTTTGAAGTCGGTTCTATTTTTTTTTCAAAAATTAATTTATTTCATTCTTTTTAGTGTAAATATCAATTTAAAAGTCGTAAAAACTAAGTTAAAGTTCAGAAAAATGCAGTCACAGCAGCAACAGTTCATTAAAAATGCAAGTTTTATAAACAAAACTCTTGGTAGAGGTTTAAATTTTTTATTATAGGTCAAGTAGGTCATTATAGGTCAAGTAGGTAATATTATCTTGCAAGTGATCCTAATCTTCGCATTTCCAAGTAAGTTCTGATGTCATGCGGTTTATTCAATATTTTGGAAGGTTCAAGATTCGAGACTACTATACCATCCAAGGTTTTAACTCTGATGAGAGCCACGTATATTTGACTTTTTGCAAAATTCTTTTTTCCTAAGTCAATGACTGCCTTATTAAGTGTTACCCCCTGTAGCTTGTGTACAGTTACTGCCCAGCTCAAAATAATTGGCAGCATTCTGCACTCTATATCTCCAAAACCTTTGTTTCCTTGAAAAGTTGTAATCGCTGGAGCAATAGCAACACATCCTTCTGAATTTTTAATATTTTTGCCAATCGTGTCGTCATCGAATTTAATAAGAATTTCATCTGGTAATTCTTCATCTTCTAATTGATCTCTCCGAAGTGCTGGCCATTTGAATCCTTTACGATGCCCATAGCTCCATTCACTAGGCCAGCGTTTCTTAAACTGTGTTCCGCGGAACCCCAGGGTTCCACGAAGATCACGGAAGGGTTCTGCGAAACTTTTCCTCCCTTCCTTTCACCAACCCTTTTCTTATTAATGATCGACCTGTAACTATGACGCTAAAAGAGTACGAAAGTTTCATTGAAATAACTTCTGATTCATCTTTGCAGCAGAAGTTTAAACAAATGTCACTTGTAGACTTCTGGTGCAGCCTAAGGGTTGAGTATCCCCAATTGTGTGAAAAGGCAGTATTGGCACTTCTGCCATTTGCAACTACGTACATGTGTGAAACTGGGTTTTCGACTTATGTCTCAACAAAAAATAAATACCGAAACCGACTCGATGCTGAACCAGATATGAGGATACAACTCTTTTCCATAAAGCCGAATATTATACGTATCTGTGATAGTAAAAAGCATTTCCACTCATCTCATTAAAATGTAAAAAAAAAAAAAACATTATGCTAGTTAAAGTATTTTATAAAATTTGGTAATTTCTGCAGTTTTTTTCAAACAATAAATGTGTGTGATGTAAATTTTGATTTTGCTGTTAATAAACCGTTTCTAAAATGAAACACTAAGTTATCGTCCTTAAACCAGGGCTAAGAATGTTGCATTCAAGCTGCTGTGTGTGTGTGGGGGGGGGGGGGGAGGATAGAAATAAAAACAAGGGTTCCGCCAAAAAAGTGGGCAGCAAAAAGGGTTCCACTTGTAAAAAAGTTTAAGAAACGCTGCACTAGGCCATGAGATATGGAAATATTGCGCCTTAACATAACTCGAGAACCTATAGCAAAACTAGCTGTCGTGGCCGTCACGAAACTTTCTTCTATATCTATCTTATGAATTCCGGTTACAAAATAAAATACGTACTCGCCCGAATAATTGGAGACAGCTCCAATTTCCCAATTATCGAAAAACCCCTGCAAATGCAAAATCAATGAGCGAAATTGGAAATCATTGCAAAAGCCTTGTTTAGATTAATTGCAAACATTTTATTTGTTAGTAAAAAGAAATTGGCAACAGTTAAAAATTTCAAATCATTGAAAGTTTTCAGCTGTTTTGATAATTAAATAGCGTGAAAGCGATTTTTTAATGAATTAATTTTTCGCATTGTTGACTAAGCGCAAAAATCACTCCACCCCCCCCCCTGGGGTGATTGGCGCCAAAATTTAATCGATGCTTGCTTCCTTATTGGGTTAGTGTTATTCCAAATTTCATTCAAATCGCAGCAATATTTCCCGAGATACAGTAGGTGCAATGACAAAATAAGCACTTTTTATTGCTCCACCCCCTTTGAGATATTGACACACAAATTGAATCAGCACCTGTACTCAATAGGGTCTACCTATGGCCCAATTTTCGTTTGATTCCGCCGGTTACTTCCTGAGATATAGCAGTCACCCCCGCGCAGAACACGTGCGACTGCTCCACCCCCTTCAAGATATTGACAAACAAATTAAATCAGCACCTGTACTCAGTTGGGTCTACCTATGGACCAATTTTCGTTTGATTCCGCCGGTTACTTCCTGAGATATAGCAATCACTCCCGCGCAGAACACGTGCGATTGCTCCACCCTCCTTCAAGATATTGACAAACAAATTGAATCAGCACCTGTACTCAGTAGGGTCTACCTATGGACCAATTTTCGTTTGATTCCGCCGGTTACTTTCTGAGATATAGCAATCACCATCGCGCAGAACACGTGCGATTGCTCCACCCCCCTTCAAGATATTGACAAACAAATTAAATCAGCACCTGTACTCAGTAGGGTCTACCTATGAACCAATTTTCGTTTGATTCTGCCGGTTACTTCCTGAGATATAGCAATCACCACCGCGCAGAACACGTGCGATTGCTCCACCCCCCTTGGAGGAATTCGCTAAAAAAAGTCAGGTGCACCAGTTCACATAGTGGTACATATGTGCAAAAATTTTTGTTCGATTTCATGCAGTAGTTTTTGCTCTAGCGCGGCCACAAAAACTGGTCACACACATACAGACTCACACACAGACAGACACACAGACAGACATTTTCCAAAAATGGTCAAAATGGACTCAGCGCACCTCAAAACGTGCAAATCCGTCAAAATTCGACATTCGAAAATTTTCACGAAACCAATACTTTCTTCTATATATTAGATATAGAAGAAAGTAAAAACATTACACAGCAGATTTTGCCTAATAACACTGTTCGACAAAAAAAAACCTTGAAAATGCTTCTGGTATTTTGAAGGCTGATTCTTATGTAAAATGACCCCCTGAATCCGAATATGACCCCCGTTTTCCCCCATCACGTCCCAATTTTTTTTAAAACGCCCCCCTTTTTTTTTCATTTTTCCTTAGTTTCAGGGCTATAATATTTTTTTTGGAGGGGAAAGGAGCCTTATATTCACCAATAAATTTTTTTGGATGTCAAGAGAGACTCAAAGTTTAAAATCATGAGCACCGAGAAAAAATCTTGGAACTTGGGGGGGCGTGGCCCCCCAAAATATTTGAAAAATCACCAAAAACGATCTTTTTATTCTAGTTTCTTTAAAAAGACCTTTGAAACATTTTTTTCGGTGCAGAACCAGAGTATAGGATCCGCTCCTATGACTCCTGGGTCAGAAAAAATTTTCACGCTGTAAATTTTTTTTTAAAAAATAAAATAATGCTTTAAAAATCGCACTTTGCACTCGAGTTTTAAAGCAGGTCTTCAGCCAAAAAAAAAACAAAATTGTGGCTGATTCTTATGTCAAATGACCCCCTATTTCCAAATATGACCTCAGTTTCCCTCCTCCACCCCCTCTTTCCAGAGAGTCCCCCCCCCCCAATTCAGAGTCATTTTACTAATTCGGAGGGGAAAAGTACATTACGTAACCCGTTAACATAATTCTAAAAGGCAACAGAGGTTCAAAGTTCAAAATCATGTACATGTGTACCAAAAATATAAACTATGGCAGTGTACCCCCCCCCCCCCCAAAAAAAAACCTTCCTTTCTTGTTTTTCTAAGAGACGTTTTAAACTTTTTTTTTTTTTTTTTGTGAAAAATCAGAGTATTGAATTTTCTTTTCTTTTTTTTGGGGGGGGGGGGAGGGGGAGGTATACCGCCCTAGTTTATATTTTTGGTACACATGTACATGATTTTGAACTTTGAACCTCTGTTGCCTTTTAGAATTATGTTAACGGGTTACGTAATGTACTTTTCCCCTCCGAATTAGTAAAATGACTCTGAATTGGGGGGGGGGGACTCTCTGGAAAGAGGGGGTGGAGGAGGGAAACTGAGGTCATATTTGGAAATAGGGGGTCATTTGACATAAGAATCAGCCACAATTTTGTTTTTTTTTTGGCTGAAGACCTGCTTTAAAACTCGAGTGCAAAGTGCGATTTTTAAAGCATTATTTTATTTTTTTAAAAAAATTTTACAGCGTGAAAATTTTTTCTGACCCAGGAGCCATAGGAGCGGATCTTATACTCTGGTTCTGCACCGAAAAAAATGTTTTAAAGGTCTTTTTAAAGAAACTAGACTAAAAAGATCGTTTTTGGTGATTTTTCAAATATTTTGGGGGGCCACGCCCCCCCAAGTTCCCCGATTTTTTCTCGGTGCTCATGATTTTAAACTTTGAGTCTCTCTTGACATCCAAAAAAATTTATTGGTGAATATAAGGCTCCTTTCCCCTCCAAAAAAAATATTATAGCCCTGAAACTAAGGAAAAATGAAAAAAAAAAGGGGGGCGTTTTAAAAAAAATTGGGACGTGATGGGGGAAAACGGGGGTCATATTCGGATTCAGGGGGTCATTTTACATAAGAATCAGCCTTCAAAATACCAGAAGCATTTTCAAGGTTTTTTTTTGTCGAACAGTGTAACTCAACACTCATGGTGTTTGATACATTTTATTTGCTTGTAATGATGTTTTTTGGTCACAACCAATATGAAAATCAAAAAAAAAAAAAAGGTACTTTAATTTTTAACATATATTTATCATCTTCAGAACTTTTGACTTTTAATTTTATCTTGAATTTGACGTAAATGCAAGGTATAAAATACAGAATTTTATAAAGATACAAAAATTAACGTAATAGAATTGATTGTATATATAATTTTTGAAAAAATAATATAAGTGCCGCAAATCAAAAACCATTTATTTCCACAATCGATATATAAAAAGTCTTATTAATTTACAATGCATAAAAAATTAAATTTGTAATCTTTTAGTTTTGCGTCATCCATTACCTATTTCGTAACGATATTGCATTGTTTTTTGAAGTCGGTTAAAAATAAAAACAACCTCCTCTCCATGGGGGTTCAAAGCCCCCAAAAATGGCGCAAACGTCCATAAGAAAATTCTACAGCATCGAAGGACCCCACTGCTAATTTTGACAAAGATTCGACCTAAACTGTCATTTTGTACTAAAAAAAATATGGGGTAGAACCCCATGGGGGGGATGTACCTGCATAAGGACATTACAATCATTAAAATCATTCAAAAAAAAAAAAATACCATGCAGCTGTTCAAAAAAATCCTTGGAGACCTGCATTCGATCTCATTCCATCAGGAACTTCAACCTGACGCGTTTAACCACTTGACCATCGGGTCGCTCATTGAAGTAAGGATTTACGATAGCACATATTGTTTTAAATAACATGAAATTTTAGTTTTTCGATCATAATTTTTTTTCTAGTGAACAAATATCGTCATATGAGTACGTGGTACCTAAGTTACACCATCTCCTATCGATTAAAAAAAAATCGTCCAAATCGGTTCAGTAGATCAGATGTTATGTGCGAACAAACAAACAAAAAAAAAACATACGCTTTGAATTGAGAACCTCCTCCGTTTTTGAAGTCGGTTAAAAAACCTTTAAAGCGCGAACATTTACAACGAACCAGGTAGGGCGATTTCGTGCGTTCAAGTTTCACTCAAGCTGTTTTTTTTGGGGCACTCCCCGCGTTACGTAGGGAGAAAAACGGACAAAATTAAAAAAAAATATTTTTGGAAAAAAAATAGAACCGACTTCAGTTGGAAATTGCTCGAAAAAGTAAAAAATAATTTTTTTCTTTGAACACCATCGAAACTGTTTTTAAACATAAGTTTTGAAGTCGGCACAAAAACGATAGGTAAAATGATATTTAACCATATTTTGCTAACATTTTTCAGAGAAACCATTGAAAATTAAAAGCAGAATATTCGTACCATTACACGAATGTGTGGTAATCAATGAAATGTATCCATTAAAATTTATATTTATAGTTGAATTGTAGTTGCGTATGATTCTATACATTGTTTTTGCGCCGACTTCAAAACTTATGTTTAAAAGTAGTTTCGATGGTGCTCAAAGAAAAAAATTATTTTTTACTTTTTAGAGCAATTTCCAACTGAAATCAGTTCCATTTTTTTTCCAAAAATATTTTATTTCATTCTTTTTAGTGTAAATGTACTTAAAATAATCAAAATATAGTTAAAAAACCATGCAGCTGTTCAAAAAAAATCCTTGCAGACCTGGACTCGATCTCATTCCATCAGAAACTTCAACCTGACGCGTTTAACCACTTGACCATCGGGTCTCTCATTGAAGTAAGGATTTACGATAGCACATATTGTTTTAAATAACATGAAATTTTAGTTTTTCGATCATAACTTTTTTCTAGTGAACAAATATCGTCATATGAGTACATGGTACCTAAGTTACACCATCTCCTATCGATTAAAAAAAATTCGTCCAAATCGGTTCAGTAGATCAAATGTTATGTGCGAACAAACAAACAAACAAAAAAACATACGCTTTGAATTGAGAACCTCCTCCTTTTTTTGATGTCGGTTAAAAATATTTTTCCTTTTGTTAAATAGTGGACTAAAACTTAAATAAATTTAGTAACTTAGGGGTGCTTGGTCATAACTTAATCGGCCTGTTGGGTAATCAGACCCTGCTTATACAAGGTGTGACAATTAAGTAACTGGAGCGGGACTCGTCTCAAACTCAGCTTTATTGAAGACGTATATACACTGCTCGACATTGAAAATGCAACACCAAGAAGGAGTGGTCAGAAATTCATGCAAATTTTACCGTAGACGCACGTCAGTGAGTTATGCAAATGATATGAAATGCGCAGCTCTCCGACGCACGTGAAGTAAGATATAAGAGAATGAAGTTGAAAAGTGGGCTATGTTCATGTTGGTTTTTCTGCCAGACTAATTATCGGAGAAATTTGGTTTTTGTCTCGAAGGATACGTGTGATAGGAGGAAATGCCACGCCGTCCTCAACGAAGACACTTCCAGCATATAGACGACTTTACAAGGGGTATGGTGATCGGACTGAGAAGGGAAGGTTGGTCCATACGTCAAATTGCAGCTGATACCCACATGGATGCAAGCACTGTGCATCGGCTGTGTCGGAGATGGTTGGAAAGAGGAAATGTAGCCACATTAAGGGGTGCAGGTGCAGCCAGAGTGACGTCAGACCGCTTGGATCGACGGATTCACCGACAAGCTGTGGCGGACCCGCAAGTCACTTGTACGTCGATTCTGCAGCACGTGCAAGGTACCCTGGATGTTCCTGTGTCGACCAGAACCATTTCCCGTCGACTGGTTGCACGTGGCCTGCAATCACGGCGCCCGCTAAGAAGACTGCCATTGACCTCACAGCACAGACTCCAACGTTTGGAATGGTGCCGGACCAGAGCGACGTGGATGGCAGAATGGCAAACCGTAGTGTTCTCAGATGAATCCCGCTTCTGTTTGTCCAGCGATAGTCATCGCATACGTGTGTGGCGTCGACGTGGAGAAAGATCGAATCCGGCAGTAACTGTGGAACGCCCCACAGCGCGACAACGTGGCATAATGGTTTGGGGCGCTATTGCATACAATTCCGTATCACCTCTAGTTCGTATTCGGGGCACTATGACGGCCCAACGATATGTAGATAATGTACTGCGGCCGGTGGCAATCCCCTACTTTCAGGGTCTGCCAAATGCAATTTTTCAACAGGATAACGCCCGGCCTCACAGTGCTCGAATCAGCCAACATGCTCTACGAGGTGTACAGATGCTTTCCTGGCCACCATACTCTCCTGACTTGTCACCAATCGAACATGTGTGGGACGTGATTGGACGCCGTTTGCAGAACCTGTCACTGCCTCGTTCAGAGGACGAACTGTGGCAAATGGTTGAAAGGGAATGGAGTGCCATCCCTCAGGACACCATCCGCAGGCTTATTGACTCCATGCCTAGACGTGTTTCTTCGTGCATCGCTGTCCGCGGTGGTCCTACTTCTTACTGAGCCGACGCCGTCCTCGCTCTAAATTTTGCTTATTTATTTTGAAATAAATATCACTTATTGTTCCATGCTGTCTCTGTCTTCTTACCAAATTTCATCAATTTCTGACCACTCCTTCTTGGTGTTGCATTTTCAATGTCGAGCAGTGTAAATATCTGCTAGTACCCTTTAACCTACTTCCCTTCCCTATTAATACATGGCTGTATGAGAGATTTCTTCTGTTCAAAGAAGAGCTACTGGTCATTTGGTGTTACCATCACCAGTAAGTCTGCAATTTTTGCATTCACCCGTACTACATACTGAAAATGTGCTCCCTGAGTGCACTTTTCACTTATAGAAACAGATAGAAGCCGCATGATGTGAGATCTGGTGAGTACAGTAGATGATAGAGCGTTTTCCGACAAGAACTGTGTCACAGAGAATGCATTGAGCTCTCAGGACATTAGTTGTTTTTGGTAACAGTTATGCGCAAACATTCGCCTTGTGCAAATCTTGCATCAAAAATTTTCGCATTGTCTATCTATCAGTGCTAATAACATATGACCAGTTCTGAAATACTTAAACATCTCTCGTATGCGCACGATTGCATTATTATTTTTTTTTTATGTTATCATCCATTGTTGTTGTCACAGGTCGACCAGAACGTTCATCATTTTCAGCAACCTCTGTACCTTCTAAAAACCGTTTACTCCTACCAAACATTTGACTACGTAGCATGCCAAACCCATCTTTTAACCATTCAAAACCTTCAGATAGTGTTTGTAAAAAAGTTTGACGAGGAATTCCAAAGTTATGCCTTGCTCGATGCTTTAGCTCAGGGGTGCCCAACCTTTTTAGGGAAAGTGCCACTATCTGGAAAGAAAAAGCTCAGCGTGCCACATTGTAATGTTCCAACAAACTAAAAAAATTTTAAAAAGTTTAAAATAGATTTTAGGTTGACTAACTATGTAATTGTTACTCAAATGAAACTTTTTCTTGTAAATCTGAGCAATTGAAATCAAAATGATAATAAAGATAAAAACAAGTCCGAACTTAAGAGTTATCGTTAATAAACACTTTCATAAGTTCTGTCAGTTGGCTTATGCTTAAAAAAAAAAGAAAAAAAAAAATCAAACCAGTGGTCGGAAGTAGCGCGCTACAAGTAGCGAAACTACTGTAGTAGCTACACTTTTTAGCAGTTTGTAGTGCAGCGTACTACTTTTAAAAATAAGTAGAGTAGTGAGTAGCGCGATACAAAAAAACAGTAGTTTGTAGCGATTTCTGGAAACTACTTTTAAAATACTACGTTTTTGTCATTTTAAAAATTATTAAACATTTGAAGGTTGTATTCTTTGATCTTTTTTAATTTGAATTCTTTCTTGAAGCGAATATTCGTAAAATTATAAAAAAAATATCTTGAAATTACTAAATGGAGCAAAAACAAAAACAAAAAAAAAAAAAAAAAACAAGACTGAATAGACAAGTCTTCGTAAAATGCTAGTTCGAATGAACTTATTTGTTAATCTAACTACTTTTCGATTTTTTTCGGTCAATCCTCAAACGGTGTATGCTTCTTATTTACTTCTTAAAAAGTAGCGAAGTAGCGACTACATTTCAAAAGTAGTTTGTAGTTGCTACATTTTGAAAAAAGTAGTTGTAGATGTAGTTAACTACAGTTATAACAAAAGTAGTTGTAGTTGTAGTTCGCTACAAAAGAAATGTGGTTTTTCCAACCACTGCATCAAACATTCAATTCCGAAAATTAAACAGTCTGTACTTAATGTGGTTTATGAGTCTGTATCTTTTTTACCATGTCTTTAATTTTAGGATTATTTCTTGAGAATCCTAATAAGTTTAAGTGTTTTAAGTGCTTTCAATTAATATTCAACGGTATTTAGCTTTTTCAGCATTCATAACAAAAAATATTTGTTTAGAATCGTATTTTGAACCAAATCTACAACAGCATCAGACGGCTAAAGTGTGTACATGTGAAAAAGTAATTCTGATTTGGATTTCAGAAGGGTAACAAGTAGTGTCTTGCAGAAAAATAGACAAAGAATTTGAAAAGATCAACATTTTTTTATGATCCTGAAAATCATCAAACCTAACGCTGAATGTATACTTAAAACAGGTGTAAAATTTTCTCCATCATTGAAAAATTATTAAATTTGGAATGATACTTTTAGTATTAAATTTAATGTTTTATCCTTTTTTCTCCAAAGTAGAGAGAAAGAAACTGACGTTTTATCATAAAAGAATGTAGATGGCCTATACTGGTTTAGGAATTTTTTTTTGTGCTATCTTACGTTTAAATTACTTACACACCGGATAATAAGCGATGACATAGCTAAATTCATTTGCTATTATTCATTTCTAAGTAGCAAGTGCTCATTGCTTTCCTTCCAGACATTTTAAAAAACACACTCGCTAAAATTCTAAAATGTTACGAATATTTTTCCTACGGGTAACTATTGCACATTTCAATGAAGGAGTAACTTGCCATGCTCTCCTCTTTCTCCTGAGAAAGTAAACAATACATTCAGAGCTCTAATTCGTAGTTTGTTGTAATGTAACCAAAACAATTTAAGATCTTCATTTGTGCAACCATGCCGAATTTTGTCCAATCTGGTTTCTTAATTTAACTTGCAGAGTTAACTGTTTTTAAAATTTCATCACCCGTAGCTGAAACTATTGCAGATCAAGAATCCATTCTGCAGCATCGAAAATTTCATTCGTGTCACGCACAAATATGCTTTACAAAGCATTGTCTGTAGCGTCACAGCTTTCGTTGGATGTCCGAAGCTAACGCTAAGTACTTTGCAATATTGTAGTTAAGACAATTTGTGAACCAACCTCCAGACACTTAATCGTCGTAATATCCTTATATTTGGGCGATTCTCTGTAAACTCGTCATTTTTCACACGAAATATGTCCGGGCACGGTTTTTTAAAATGCTCGTATAATTGTAATACTATTGCTCAGAAAATGAATCTATTACTTTGGTTTGAAAGAGGGTCAATTGAAGTTTGTGTTTTTCTGATAAATCATGATAGGGGGTAAGTCACCCGCCTAGTATAACTAGGCAGGGGACTGTGCCAGGTGACTATGTTTTTGCTATTTGTTGCGTAATATCTGCAAAACTATTGGAACATAATTAGTTACGAGACTACATATAAATTTAGGCACAAATCGTGGACATAATAACTAATATGTTTTGTAATTAAATTAATTGACATTAATAAAATCACTTCCCAGAGGACTGTTTTTGCAACGACCCTGATGTATACTTTCATCACAAATGTGACTCTCAAACTAAGCAAAGTAGCGTTTCAATACCGTTCTCGGCTAATTCGGCAAATTCACACTGATTACTTTAAACTTCATGCCAAAAAGAATTTGCAAAAGTTATAGATTTTTTGTATCACAGCTTTGAATTTGTTGCAGGGGACTGTTTGAAAAAACTCCGGACAGAATTTACATGACAATTTTAAGTTTTAGAAATACGTAATTATACCTTATTTCATAAGAAAAATATAGCTTCATTATTCTATTTTTAGATATTAATTGCCAAATTTATGTAGTGTTAATAGGTTTTTTGAAATACTATCTTTAACAGTTAGACTATGGGATTGGGACAGCCAGGGGACTGTGTTTTTAGCGCTTAGATAATTTCTAGAAAAAAAAATTAAAGTGTTATCACTCCAAATACAATTGGGCCACAAAGTATTAATGCTTTACTTGTATTAAGAGCGATAATTATTTTATTACACTTTATTATTTTTAAAATACTCAGTCCGGACAGCCAATTACCAGTTTACAGAGAATCTCCCATTTATCAGTTCAAGGGTTTTAGTTTTTATCAATATTTTTGAGGTCGACATTTTCCCCTCAATTTTGGAATTTTTTCAAGAAGTCTTCGCGTGCCACTGTTACTGCTCTGCCGTGCCGCATTGTGGCACGCGTGCCGCGGGTTGGCCACCACTGCTTTAGCTTATCTTGATCGCGGCACATCAACGTCTTACTGAAACAAGGATAAAAACAAAACTACAGGGTTGGTTCGCGTAAGTAGGCCACTGGGGTAAGTGGGCCACCCCCCTTAAAACTGAAATGCGCATATGGTTTTTATACTTTTTTGTACTGATCATGTCAAATTACATCACAGTGATTGCTTTTGCATATATTTGGGCTTCATGGAACTTTTTTTTTGGATCATATAATTTATATCAAAAAAATTTCCAAAAAAAATTTTTTTTTTTTGCGAGTTCAAGCAACATTTTTCAAAGAAGTGTCTCAATGTTATTTTTTATTAGCCTACTTTACCGTTAAAAATAAAAGAAAGACGAAAAAAGTATTAAAAGTGGCTTAATGCATCTAAAAATATCGCCAAGTCCAAAAAATATCGCCAAGTCCGAAAAAAAAGTCAAAAAGAAATAAAAAGGTAAAATGAATATCGAAAAATTAAAAATTTGAAAGTAGGGTATTGAGATGGGTAATTTGTGTGTCGGTCGGTCGGTCGGTCTGTCTGTCCCCCCCCCCCCTAATAACTTTTGAATGAACATTCCGATTTGGACAAACTTTTTTTTGTTGGAAAGATCTCGGCGAGTACAGCTCATTCCCATATTGATTTTTTGATTTGAACAATTTTTGGTTCAACTTTGAGCCGTTCAAACAACCGGTCCCGCGATACTAACTTTTTAATGAACAGTCCGATTTGAACAAACTTTTTTTTTTGTTGGAAAGATCTTATCAAGGATACTTCATTCCCGTATTTACATTTTCGATTTGAACAATTTTTGGTTCAACTTTGAACCGTTCAAACAACCTGTCCCGCGATGCTAACTTTTGAGTGAACAATCCGATTTGAATAAACTTTTTTTTGTTCGAAAGATCTTATCAAAAATACTTCATTCCCGTATTTACATTTCCGATTTGAACAATTTTTCGTTCAACATTGACATTGAACCGCTCAAGCAAGCTGTCACCCCTAATAACTTTGGTTTGGGGTCAAAATGTCGCGGCCGAAATGTCGCGGGTCAAAATGTCGCGGCCAAAATGTCGCCGAGCCAAAATGTCGCGGGCCAAAATGTCGCGATCCAAAATGTCGTCGGTCCAAAATGTCGCGTGCCCAAAATGTCGCGGGCCAAAATGTCGCGGGCCCAAAATGTCGCCGGTCAAAAATGTCGCCGGGCCAAAATGTCGCCGGTCCAAAATGTCGCCGGTCCAAAATGTCGTCGAGTCAAAATGTCGTCGGTCAAAAATGTCGCCGAGCTAAAATGTCGCCGGTCAAAAATGTCGCCGGGTTAAAATGTCGTCGGTCAAAAATGTCGCCGGACCAAAATGTCGCCGGACCAAAATGTCGCCAGTCCAAAATGTCGCCGGTCCAAAATGTCACCAGTGTCACCAGTCCAAAATATAGCCGCTCCAAAATGACGTTAAGTGCATAGTACATAGTCAGTAATTCATAAATTCAATGCAGCTTAATTAAGTAGCTCAATTTTACTAATAAGCTTATCACGGTTTGATAAACACACCTGTTTAGTAACTTTTTTTAAACGTAGCGGTTTAGAAAATTAGCTTAATTTATTAACAAAAATGTACCTAAATTGATTTCTTCTAAAGCTTAAATTATTTCAGTACCGAAGTAATGATATACAGTGAACTCTCACTTATGCACCGCCTCATTTATGCGCTTTTTTCACTTATGCGACGATTTTGAATGGTCCTAGCACATTCCATAGCAAAATAATGATAGTATCAATCGTTTATGCGTCGCTGTAAAGATAAATATTTCACTTATGCGCCGAATTATCCGTAAAATGTAAACAAAAAATATTGTTTTATTTAAAAAATAAAGCATTTTTCTTCACTTTCCCCTTTAATACTTCGCCTATTGCTCACGGAAGGCATTTTTTCCGCATGAGCTAGAGTTCGGAGAGGAGCATTACATATTTTGGATCGTTTTCAAATGAGCAGTTTGTAATTAGGTATGCAACATTTTTTTTTTCTATTTATCATTGTAGTTACGTTCCAGTAATTGCCAAACCGTAGTAATATATCCCTTGTCTATAGAAACATTCTTATTCATTCTCTCATTAGAACCTATGTTGCGTTTTAGTCTTTTAAATAGGCTTGTTCACTTATACGTCTCTCTCACTAATGCGCCTTTTTCTGTTGGTCCCTTGGGCTGGCGCATAAGTGAGAGTTCACTGTAGTTTTTTCGGGGCTGTACTTAGGGCCCAGGGACGCTAAATTTCTTCCTTTTAATAAGCTTCTATTAGTTTCATATGTGGGTTTGTTTGTTTGTTTGTATGTATGTATGCATGTAACTCTGAATAAAAGATAAAATTCGTGCTCTTCACAAACGTAAAAGTAATATATATTAATAGTACCATTATTAATACTAAAGGCTAAACAAAATTGCATGTGAGGTATAATAAGTGCATTTGCTATTAATTCTGAGTTCGGCATCAATCGTCCACAAAATGCATATTATAAGTGCAAGCAAACTTTGCGGATATTCAACAGTTTTAAAAATCTTCTTTTGAATTTGATTTACTCTAAAAGCGTATTTTTTAGTTTTTTAAACTATATTTAGGATTCTTTCTTTTTTTTTATCACATATAGAAATTAAACAAATAAATTTGCTGTAAAGGCTTTTTTTTTCCCCTTTTGCGAAAACGGAATACCGTTTAATCACCACGCAGCCGACAGTTTTCTTCTAGAACATTTTCTTTAAGAGTAGGTTGGGGACGTTTGAAATCAAATTAGGGACGCATTGGAGAACAGAACAGGGCACGATCGTTCATGGAATTATGTTTTCTTTGTAACAACTGGGTGGTGGAAGGGGAGGTGAAATGTCAAGAGGAAAAATGGTGTCTTATTCAACTCCACATTTAAATACTGATTGTAACGAAGGTACAGTGCCATGTCTGAGCTGATTAACGCCAGAAATGAATAAGCATCTCGCCCTTTAAGACCATTCTACAACCAAAATGTTTTCTGAATACTTGCATTACTTAATATAAATCACTCACAAAATGAAAAATAAAAAGTTCAATTGCTTTGCTTTATCGATGCCATGGCGTATCGTCTGAACGCTTCCTATGGGCCAATTTTGTATTTGATTTCGTCTGAACTAGGGGTGCGACATCGAAGGCAAAACATCGATGTTTTAAGACATCGATGTTGGAAAATAAGGACATCGATGGTATTGATACATTGACAAAAAAAAACATCAATGTTTTCCAACATCGATGTTTTAAAACATCGATCAGTTTTTCTTCAATTTCTTACATATTTTAATGTAGTTATTAATCAGTTACGCCCCATTACAAGCGCCTCTTTATATCACTCAATTAGATACATCTTTTGTCACCTGGAAAAACATTAACCGTAAGATAACGATGTGAGTTAAGAAAACTTTTTTCAGCGAGATATATACTGCAACTGTTGATTAACTGTATAACTTTTTTTGTCGCATATTTTTATAAAACTTTTTTTTTGTTGAAATGTAAAACATCATCGAAAAAAAAAATTCAATTCAAAACAACGATGTTTAAAAATCATTGACTGTAAATCATCGCTAGTTATTGAAAAAAACTTTAATTGCAACTAGTGGTTATAGAAATATGAATCTATTTTATCGCATATTTTTATTATTTTTTGTTGAAATGTAAAAAGGAAAAAAAAAACCACTGAATGCGAAACAACAATTAAAAGGTAAAAAAAAAAGTGAAAGCAAATTTGAGATGTTTCAGAAACATCGAAAACAAAACATTGCTAATAATTATAGATTTTTTTTCCCAAATGAAGTTAATATTGCAACTTTTGATTAAACAAGAAAACTTTTTAATGAGTATGCTTATCGTATATTTTTCTTTGGATTTTTTTTGCTGGATTATAAAACATCGACATCGAAAGCAACATCAAACCCAAAACATTGATGTTGGAAAAACATCGACCCTCAAACATCGATGGTAAAAATATCGATGTTCTTCCAAAAACATCGATGTTTCCAAAACATCGACATCGATGTCGCAGCCCTAGTCTGAACCTTCTTCAGACATAGTAATCACGCTATGCTGAAAACGTTCCTTTACATTCTTGTATGTAAAAACTCCCTTGGAAGAACTAGCGGCAAAAACCAATCAACACTGAATCACATATTGGTACATGTATGTACCAAATTTTATTTCAATTCATGCAGTAAGTTTTGGGGTAGAGTCGTAGACACGCAGATACACACTTACTAATTTTCCTTTAAAAAATAAACGGTAAAATTGAATTCAGCACATGTCAGAACGTGTAAATTCTTCCAAATTGACAATTTTTCACTGATCCAATACTTTCTTTTGCACATTATATGTAGAAGAAAATAAAAACATCTCTATTAATAATATAGACTTGCTTTCCATCATGTAAGAAATTTTAACGAAAGCCAAGTTTCAAACATTATATATCTGTCTTATTCATTTCATTGTTCTTCAACTTCTTTCTTAACACTTAAATTTTCTTTTCGATATCAATTGAACTTGTCTTGGGCTGCTAATCTATTCGTTTTGAAGTTGGTAGCAGGGACGTCATTTCAAGTTTTTCCAGGGGGGGGGGCAAAGGGTGCAAACACAATGCAATTTCACCGGAAAACATCGAAAACCACGCCCACTTATATGTAAATACATTGATTTCTCAAAGCCAGGGGGGGTCATTTAGGGGGGGTCCCTGCCCCCCCCTAAATGACGGGCCTGGTTGGTAGATAGCGAGTCACGGTGAAATAAGCTATTGTAAATAAATAACGTAAGCATATTTAAAAACTATTTGTTTCTTGGGAAACGCTCGAAACAGTTACAAGCCGAAAGGGTAAATTTTTTATAGTATTTTTCAAAAATTTTAGTTCATGCTATTGTTAACGCACACGTTAATCAACAGCAATTAACAATCTTTTGCTAATTTGGTGAAAAAAAAGCCTTTTCGTATGTTTTAATTTTTGGTACAAAGTGTATCAATATCGGACCTTCTACATTTTTGTCTGACATTTGGACTGGCGACATTTTGTGGACTGGTGACATTTTGGACTGGTTACATTTTGGACCGGCGACATTTTTGACCGGCGACATTTTGGTCCGGCGACATTTTTGACCGGCGACATTTTGGACCTGCGACATTTTTTCCCGGCGACATTTCGGACCTGCGACATTTTTTCCCGGCGACATTTCGGACCTGCGACATTTTTTCCCGGCGACATTTCGGACCTGCGACATTTTGGACCTGCGACATTTTTACCCGCGACATTTTGGACCGACGACATTTTTGCCCGCGACATATTGGACCGCGACATTTTGGACTGGCGACATTTTGACCCGCGACATTTTGGCCCGCGACATTTTTTCCCGGCGACATTTTGGCCACGACATTTTGGCCCGCGACATTTTGGGCGTATACCAATAACTTTTGAGTGAACAGTCCGATTTAAATAAACTTTTTTTTTTTTTGTTCGAAGGATCTCAGCAAGGATACGCCATTGCCGTATTTAAATTTTCAATTTGAACATTTTTTCGTTCAACATTGAACCGTTCAAGCAACCTTTCCCCACCTAATAACTTTTGAGTGAACCGTCCGAATGCAATAAACTTTTTTTTGTTTGAAAGATCTCGGAGATGCTCATTCCCATATTTCGCTTCTTGATTTGAACCATTTTTCGTTCAATATTGAACCGTTCAGAAAAAAAATTAACATTAGCGCCTACGGGGAATTTTAGTTGAATGTTGATCCTGAACATAAAGTCGGATTTCCTTCAAACTAACTTTGTAAGAAAATGGTTTTGATAAATAATGTTCGTAAAGTACTTTTCTGAATAATCTTCTGTGAGGACTCTAATTCCGACTCCGACTCCGCAAACATGGCGGAAATGCAGGCTCAGAAAAAAAAATGACTGACTGATTTTTTGTTTATTTATTCATTTGTTTTATTTTATTTATTATTGTTATTTTTTTTTCTTTTTTTTTGGCAGACGATTTTTTTTTGTAACAAAATTTTTTCATTTACGAGGGCATTTTATTCTTTATTTATATTTAACAACTGGCAACGGATTAAAAGTGAAATTCGAGACATTTTATACGAGCGCCTGCATCCTAGGATAGGAATTTTACTCATGTCGCATCGGATTGGATGGCAAGAGCACGTGACCTCGTGATGCATTCTGTTTGTTTTGTTGACCGAGCGAAGACTAAATACCATACCTAGAGGATTATGCGGCTTGACGTGATAGTAATTTCGTGCAGATTTATGGATTGTGTAACTTTTGACTATGTGTGTGATTGAATTAAAACTTCGAGTTTAAAATGTAAGCATTTGAATAAAATTCAAAGCATTTATACTTTAATGCAATGTACTTGCTAAAAGTTATTCAGCTTGGAATCAACTACTTGATGATTTTAGGAATTTCAGGTCACTGATTTGTTTACATTTTTCTGATGTTAAATTGCATATATATCGAAATCATTTTTTAAAACACTCTTTATAAAGAAATGTTGCAGTCAGTATTAATTTTAGCGCGCAAGACTTCTTTTAACATTTTAATTATGCTTTTTTATTTATATTTAAGTATGTCTTGTTTACTGGAGTTTTCTAATACTGATACACGTTTTATTTTTTATTGTGCTGTTATATTACTATGTAGTTCCAGACTAAGGTTTGCATAAAATCTAAATATAGAAACAAAACTTTATCAAAATTAATAAAAGGCACATTAGAGTCCAGGTTATCCTTTATAAACAGAGAACAGTGGATAATATGGAGGGTTATATTAATGAAGTGTTGAAAAACACTAAAATAAAACATGACTAGGGCGGCCCATCATTTCGGGGGTCATTCTCCCTCCCCGTCTTTTAGAGATTAATGTATTTTCATGAAAATGGATGTGTTTTTGTCTGTTTTTTGGTACAATTTACATTAAGTCCAGGCCATATTGAGTACTTACCCTTTGCCCCCCCCCCACCCCCGGGAAAAGTTTGAATTGACAAGCTTGCTAACGAGTCGATCAATGCCATTAATTAATCTTTTGTGATAAATTTTATGCTATTGGGGGAACTCTCCCAGCCAGAGCCATGTTAGTAAGAGATGACCCACTCACTGAAGTTCACCAGCTATCTGCATGATACCTGAAAGCTATTGGCTGACTATTTTACAACTATTTTTGTGTTTCCTAGTAAAATAAGAAGTAAATGAAGCGCATTTGGCTGATAATCAAAGGGCAGATAACCTGGACCCTACCATGTACCGAAATGTACACTACACATACAAAGTGTAAGGGTAGATCCTGCACCTTGTTTTTGAAGGAGGTCATTACCGAAACAGGGAGTGAAATTGAGTTCCGAAAATGGGAGTTTGGGGTAAATTTTTCGAGACAGGGAAATCTTGTTACAACATACGTCATTGGACCGCAAATTTTTTATGTTTTAACGGAAAGTAAGATACAATTAAATCGGGACCGAAAATGCATTTTGTTAAACAGAATATTTCATAGTATTGGTATTCGTTGTAATGAGATTTCACTGTATAAATAACATCAAATTGCACAAGATTTAAATTCTTATTTAAACTCTGACTTAAGTTCTTAAGTAGGTGTGAATTTGTTAGATTTCTTTAAGAGCACAAGTTTAAAGAAAGCAAAATCCAAACATAGTCTTTTATTGAAGACAATAGTATTTATTGATGAACAAATCACTCTAGTTTCTATTCCATTTCATGGTGAACTCATAATTGAAAGTATGCATTATTTCTTTAATATACCCATCATGGAGTTATTTTTGATAAATATGTTTAAATACATTTTAATATTTTAAGTCATGAATAAATTCCGCATAATTAAATATCATTCTGCTAGCATTTCACAATCCTTCAGTCAACATCATTACAATTTTCTTCACACATTCATGTCATCAAAGTTATAAGAATTTATCCTGTGGCTCAGGCTCCTGTGTGTTCGGAACCCAGGGGATTACATCTTGTCTGTATTACTCAACTATGCATTCTTCTAAGTAGGATTTTTGATGCATACACAGGCATTTGGAAATCATATTAAAGCAGTTGAAACAAAAGATTTGTACTAATTATTTCTTTTATAATAAGCAGGTCTTGTGTTCATAACTGAAAATTTAAATATTTTAAATGAAAACCATGCTGCTTAGTGCACTTACAATACTCCAGCATTTTACTTGAGATGAACTTGGTTTATCTATTCAAATAACCTGCATTAAGAAAACTTTGGCAGGTTCTCCTGAGTATTTCTAAAATAAATTTTCATATCTAAAAATTATAATAGTTTATAAAAATTTAAACAGAGAGAATACGTATAAAAACAAATATCCTACGCTCAAGTTATACGTTGTTATATCAAAAATGTAAGAAATAATAAATTAAGTTAACTCGTCAAAACCACAGTTAAATAACAATTACAGTAAAGATAAATATTTTAAACTAAAGAAATATTACATGCCAAATGTTTCAAAAATTTCATAAATATTATTCAAGTTGAAATGTACAAAAAAGGTTACAGAAGTTGTATAAATATCCTTTAAAAAGGTAAGACCTATATGCTTTATAAAATTTAATTTGCAATAACAGACAGATACTTAAAGAATTAGTTTTGAATCAATCCCCGTATTCTTATTTAAACTATAATTTGATGAGACTGGCATATTTTACCTACACATACTAGGCATATAATTTTTATAAACACTTAAACAGAATATATTTCAGCAATTGCAATTCAGTTATGTCTGGAAAAAATTTTTCAATATTCCGAATGACAGTACTTTTAACAGTACAAAATTATCTATGAAATGAACGATAGTTTTAAATGCAGCATGAAATTAAATACAGTATGAAAAAAGGGTCAACCATTTTCTTTGCGTGCATTATTCAGACAGCTTGATTATGGCATCCAGAGACTGCTGCTTCGTCCTTGTCATGGACTCATCCGTTTGGAATAGGAAGTAACCGAGCTGAAGGCAGGTGTTCTCTCATTAAAGCTACAAATGTGCTAAAGCTACAAATGTTTCAATGAGATGACATCTGTCTCCAGTTTGGTTACTGTCTGTTTCCAATTGATGAGTCATATCAAAGAATAAACAGCGGTCTCTGGATGTCCTGACCAGGCTGCCAGTTACTTATATTAAAATATTAAATAAAAAGCATCCCTTTGAACAAAAATGGCAGTAATGCAACATGAATAAAATTTGCAGAATTAACTGCTTTACACAATATTAAAAAAAAAATAAAAAAAAAACTCATATTACATGATTGCAATTTCAGAAAAATATAAGGTTATCTCTAGATTATTTCAACAACTTTGTGATGATCAGTGGAATTTCTGAAGATAAGAAGCAGAAAACTATTTTACTTTTTCTTTTTCACTTAAAAGAAAAAAAAAAGCTAAAAAGTCTGAGCAGAAGAACCGCGGGAATTACGTCACAAGCCATGTGGTTTCAATATCCAATCAAATAAGACATGACGTAAACTGTACGCGTCACGAGGTCACGTGCTCGTGCCATCCAATCCGATGCGACTTAAGTAAAATTCCTATCCTAGGATGCAGGCGCTCGTCATTTTATTAACGGACGAGTTTTTTTTTTTTTTTCTTTCTTTGATAAAATGTGTTTTGATGCTCTTTGTACTTTTATTAATTAATTAATTAATTAATTAATTAATTAATTGATTTTTTTTTTTTTGAAAACGATTGAGGATTTTTTCTACGGAGGAACTGTAACAGTTACATTCTTTAAAAGGTGCGACAAAACTTCATTTATTCGTTTATTTACTTTTTACGTGTCTATTTCATCTGATGAGAGGGGTATATTTTGCTTTTAGACATCAGCTTTAAGTGCTAAAAAGGTATGTTTGACATAATTTTCAGTCTCAGATAATCAAGAGAATAATGATCAGATGCTAGAATGCCGATGTCGATGTACGGGAAAGTAGGCTCGTTTAGTTCTTGACAGAACTTCTTGTTATTTTTTCTACGTTCAACAAGTTTTCTTGTTGGGTTTAACCTAAAATACACATTGCAATAAGAATTTTTATGCAAAGTATAATTAATAAGTGTTTAAGGAAGGGGTCCCACTTACTCCGTGGTTTTTCTCTATTAGTGTAAGTGGGCCCCTCTATTAGGGTAAGTGGGCACTATGGTGTAAGTGGTCCCCCTCATAAGTTTTGATGAAGCAATTTCTACAACGAAATGAAAGATAATTATGGAGACCTAGAAGAAATTGATGGTTCAGCTACAAAAACTGCAAAAGCTGGTAACTATGTACAGTAGCGTAGGTAAGGGGCTCCAGCGCCCGTGGCAAACTAAAGAAATCATGCCCCCTTAGGGTCACGGGAGGTCCTTGGGACCTCCAAAAACAATTCCTTATTCAGAAAATTTTTGTTTATTGATGCGAAAAAGATAAAGACAATACTGCAACTTTGATTTTATCTTTTCTTTTTAAAATGTTTTTAATGATGCCTTTTGTTCCTTCTCACATGTCATTATATGTTGTGTAATACTGCTAGTATTTTAATGTCCGGTAAAATTGGAATTTCTTTCGGAAGATTCAGAATTTTCCATTTCCTAGCAATTTTAGTTCGGGACGTTTCTGCCTCACCCCTTCACATTTCGCATAAAATCAATAAAACCAATAATACTTGCAATTCGTTACTAAGCATTTTTTTTCAGCATTTTTTTTTTCTTGAAAGCTTTAATTTCAAATAGGGGAAAGTACCCCAAAACGGGATAGCTTATCTATTCTTCGCTTTATTTCTTATTATGTACAAGGTACATTCCAAAGTTCGACGTCATTTAAAAGTATACACCTTTTCAACTAATAAAAATACCTTAGTCACATTTGTTCAATATTATTTAGTGAAAAATAATAGTTTCAAAAAGTCTTATACGATCCCGTTTTACCCAACCAAGGGTGGGTAACACGGGATAGGGGATTTGTATGTTATAACGTTTTTGCTGATTTTATTCTTGATTTAGTTTTTGGAACAAAAATAGGCTACGTAATTGTAAACTTGAGAAATTACATAACACAGAAATCGCATAAAAATTTGTCGTCTTCTTCTGCTTTAGAACAGGCTTCGTGGGCCAATCAATAGCAGCTCGAGCACTGTATCCAGCTTCCTTCTACAGATTTCGATTCAAGATACAGAGCGTTGCAGGAAATACATGCTTTATCTTTTTCAGCTTCATCTTCTGAAGACGACGACGTCCAACCGTGACTCACTGATGTTTTTTTTTTTTTTTTGGGGGGGGGGGGGGTCCTTGGTTTTTTTTCAGGTTCAGAGTAACATTTTTTAACTTTATCTGCCCGTTTTGCATCTGCATTTGGTTTTCTTTAACGCCTCGTTTGTTTTGTCATCGGAACATTCAAGAGACTTGTTTTGGCAGCCCCTTTTTTCAGCTTTTGAGTTCTTTTTCGGTCTTTTTTTTTCCACGTTCTTCTTCTTCGAACTCAAGTTTATATGGGCTTCCTGTTAAAATTGCTGTTTTCCCTCTTTATTTTGAGGTCTTAGTCCAGTCACTCGTGGCGGAGGTAGAATTTCTTTGTGTGATAGAGAAAATAGCAGTAGAGGACAATAGTATAGCCCAAGTCCTTTGTCTCCTGTTGAAGTGAACGGTTGGATAAGGTCTGCGTTTGTACTAGTGTTATCGATGCCTCCATCCCTAAGTGATTCATTTAATACTGTTTCTAGTGGTTGTGATTACTGCATTAGATGCTGTGACTGAAATTGAAGATCCCTCGGTTCGGGCCTCGTTTTTTTGCAGATTTAATGGTTGTTGAGACGTTATGTTCTGAGCATCCGGCAATGGGGGATCTGTTGGAAGAGAAGAAGCGAAGAGATATTCAGTAAAGGCATCTGGGTTGTATGAAAAAATGCCTGCTTTCCTGAACCCATTCACAGTAGTTTGGACAAGAGCTGCTCGTTGAAATGCTGCATTGAACATCTTTCCTACTTCGTAGATAGTAATTCCTCTGTCAGGATGGTTAAACATCCACTTGCGAACTTCTTGCTCGCTTCGTGCTGCTTAAACGCATTGCCAAAACATTAATGGAAATGGTCGGGTAAAACGGGACACACCAAAATTGTGTCCCGTTTTGGGCACTCCAAAAGAGTCCCATTTTGCCCGACCATGATGCTTTTGACAACATAAAGGGCTGGCCCCTGAACCGTCACTCACTAGCAATATTTAAGTACATGATATTGTTCCTGAAAGAGTTATGAACAAAACACAGTACTAACCGGAATTGTTTCGAAGGACGGAGGGGCACAAGGACAGTTGTTCTGCAGTCGAAAAAAGTAAAAAGTAAGTAAAAATATCAATTGAAAACTTTGAAAAAATATTTCTTTGCGAAATACTTGACTACCGTTGAGAGATCAACTGAGAAAGTTGTCATGGCGGTCAAGAACCAGTTTAGCTTGTCTCCTGCGAGATAGTACTACCAGACAAGCTCCGAGGCTCAGTATCCCGTTTTGCCAGCCTATCCTATTTTGGGCAACTCTCCCCTACAATTTGTTTCAAAACTAAAGTTTGAAAAAACACGTTTTTTTTTCTTTTTCTTTTTTTTTTTTTTTTGAAAAAAGCCCAGCCCGCCTAGGGTTTTGATTAAATATCCGAGTTTTTTCTGGTTTTGGATGAAAACCCTAGGCTCTTAGTCGGGTTTTTCCAGAAATACGTTTAAAATCACTCATTCTCTACTAAAACATTGTATACCCAAATACATCTTGCTACTTTAACTTTTGATAAAATCAGGGGAACCCTGAAGAAAGGTCACCAAAGCCTCCAGGTTTTTATCCTTCAATTTTTTTCTATTAAAAAAAATCTCGTACCTTTTTTTCTTTTTTTTTAACTCGGTCAAAATGCCGCCTCCTGGCTTCTGCGCCCGTGGCAAGAGTCACTCCTGCCAACCCCTAGCTAAGCCACTGACTATGTATTTGTGAAACTTGCATCAAAGAAACTATAAAGGGCAATTCCAGGCAACATGGGAACTCGGTGTTAAAAAAAATGTTGAAAAAATGTCTTAATTTTTTTTTATACGTTCTCTATATTGATTGAAGTTTACAAATTAGAATAAGGTAACGTCAGGTGAACCATTTTCTTTTTGTAAGAGAACTTGTTCTATGAGCTCACAATCTCGTAAAAGTCTCTCTCTGCTAGACACAATTTTAAACGGGCATATTTTATTAGTTTAGCCTGTTTCCACAATTTAATTGCATTTTTTCCTGAGAGATTTATTCGATAAGAGAAAACAGTTATTAATAGTATATTTTGAAATTTATTCTTAAAATAATTTTTTAAAGTAGCCTTTAAACCATTAAATTTTGTGTAACGTGAGTCACGAAAACTTAATGTTTTTAATATTTCCAAATTTTATAGCTTATAAATGAAAATTTTTTTCCTGTTTCTCCTACTCATGTATATTACAAAAAAGAAATTATAGGCCAATTTTGAGTTTTTTGTCTTTTTATTCAAAAAAAAAGGATGTTTATTTTGTAACTTGAGTCACGCGAAAAGTGAGTTACAGCCAATACAGGCTAATATTAACTTCTTAAAAGTATTTAATGTGCCCTAATGGTATTTTAGGGTCTAAAGGGAGGGTTAGCACCACTTGTACACACCTATATATAATTAATAATACTGATGAAATTAAATATAAATAGCGTAATTTTAATTCGTTTAGTGTTTTATAATCTTTTAATTAGTGCAAGGGTCCCTGTTTTGGACCTCAGCTTTCCAATCTGTAGCATGTGTTTATGCATGCACATATGTTTCTTCCGTCTCTGAGAAATTTTTTTCATTCCAGTTAAAGCAATTTTTAAAATGTTTCATGAGTAACCGCAGAATGACCGAAAAGGTACCGGAAAAAATTGAAGCAAGAAAAGGAAGTACATTGCATGTAAACAGAAACATTGTCTCCGGATGAAAGAAGGTCTAACGAGAAAAGTCGAAAAGCTAAAGATGTTGTCTGTAGCAATTCAATATAAGCTGAAAAATAAGCATATGAAACTTTCAAGTTAAATTTTGGCTAAATTCAAACTTCTTAAATATCGCTTCAACAAGTATACAAATATGTAAATACACTAAGGAAGACTAGCCAAAACAAGGAGAAATTCCGTTAATTCACCTCGCAGTTAAACTGTAGTCATAAGTGAGTTACTCAATACTCATCCGTAAATGTAATATAGCTATATTTGAAAAGAAGATTTCAATGTCCACCGAGCTCATGCTGAAAAAATTATTTATCCCAAGAAAATCTAAACGAAAATGATTAAAAAAATTAGCTTGAGCGAGGAAAAAAAATATGTATATATACATATAAAATTGGAACATAAGAGAAATTTTAAAAAGCACAGTCAACATCTCACTTGCTCTTATTTGAGATGTTTAAAATTTAATTATTCATCAGTAATGGATGAGAAAAGTAAGTACTTTGAAGAGCCTACTTCTGACAGCAGTCAACTAATTTTACAGCCATTATGCAACATTAAATGTTATGATTGGTATCAGATGAAATTTAATGGTGTGTAATATCCTGTAAAAGTTTTCAGATGTATCAATTGAGAATTTGAAATCAGTACAATGCAGCCAGAGAGAAAATACGGGAAGTCGTATGAAAAAAAGACCAACATATTTTTCGGAAAAATTGAATTGATGAATCCACTCGGCGACCGTTCAGAGGGGTTAAATGGCAGCTGCTGGGGATAATTTTAACACTGGGCCTATGGGACAAAAAATCCGTGCTGCGAAAGATTGGCCGTTAAGAGGGGTGGCCGCTTTGTAGAAGTGACCGCTCGGAGAGGTTTTACTGTGTTTAAAACTGATCAACTAAAGAAAACAAGCCATTAAGCATTAATTTTAATTGAATTTAAGTGAAGTCTCTCAACACAATTTTCAAAGTAAGATGTAAAGTAAAAGACTAAAACGGAAATGTAACGTGAGTCACGAAACTATGTAACGTGAGTCACGCTCAAAATATTGATTAACTCAATTAGTGACTGCAGAATGAACTTTATTTTCGTATATATCATAACTTAGAAACATATTTTGTCCCATGAAAAGCAGTTTTTCAATTTTATTATTCTGAAAGAGCAGAAATCTTAGGTTTTTAGTTATCCAAAAAACTTGAGTTCCTTTTTTTTGTAACGTGAGTCACAATGTTAAATTAAGGTAGAAACACCATCTATCTGTTAAAATTTAAAATGCTGACATCCATAGGTTCTCATTGCATCCCAGATGACTGTCAAGAGCTTTATTTAAATCAGGCATGGTATTTCTTTAATATATATAACATTTACTTTTATAAAATCACGTCAAATGGTAACGTGAGTCACGTGGAATTGCCCTAAAGTATTTTGAAGGTCCAATTTTAAAATATGGTACAAATGAAAAAAAATATTGCTAAATTTGATAGAAAGAATATAAATAACTACATTTTTTATTGGTTTGATGTAGGTGATGTTAGAATTATAACTGAGGATGAAATGATAATGTTTCTCCCTCAGAAAACTTTAAAAAGACTATGCCATTAAGTGTTTTAATTTTTTTTTCAACCTTTTATTTTTTTCTATTTTTCCAAAATTGATCTTAATCGACTGCATTATGTTTATTCAACATTAATTTATATGTAAAAGCAAAAAATGCGCCTAACGGCTTTCAATGAATTTCACAGACATAATTGTTTTGCATTCGGCTTTATAATTTTCTGTCATACACATTTAAATGTGAGTAGATATCTTAATTAATGGATACATTTACAGAAAAATATTCCCTACTAAAATTTTCCATACTTTTTCAGGTAGGACCCACAAACTTCATTCCAAAATATTCTCGCTTTAAATATAAATAAATGGGAAGTGGCTCCCCTTCCTAGGGGGTAAGTGGGTCCCCCACGCCATTTTGTAAAGAATAAGATAGGTAAAAATATTTAAAGCATTTTTTTAGGAAACAATGCTGAACTTGTGTTTATCAATAATGTCCAAGACAAAATAAGTCAAAAAATTTAAGCTGTTTAGCTTTAACTTTTGTATAAGGCTTCAAAAACGAACTGTTCTAAAAAGGGTGCCCACTTACCCTAACCAACCCCAAGGAAGAAAATCAACTGCATTCCATGCTCACTAGGGTGGTCACAAGTAACATGGGGAAAATTTTTTTTCAACTAATCTTTTGCGGCAGCCCCCTAAAATGTGCCAATGGGCTAGAAAATGAGATTTGCAAAGTTTTAGCTTAATCGGATAATATTAACACGTGCCGCAAAGAGGGTAAAGTTAAGAAAAACAGCGATTTTTAGCCAACAATTGTAGTTTTTACTCTGTAAAACCAAAACTACTGATCCTAGAAGCTTTATTTTGGTCTCATTTTGTAGGAAATTTTATTTTCTTTAAGTCTAATCTTATTTAAAGTTTCGAAAAAAATGACTAAATATTTTTCAGAATTTTCTCAAGTCAGGCTGCAACGCAAATCCTCGAAATTGCAAGTAACATGGGGATTTTTTTTTTTCAACTAATCTTTTAAGTCACCCCCTTAAAATATGCCAATAGACTAGAAAATGAGATTTGAAAAGTTTTAGCTTAATCGGAAAATATTAGCACGTGCCTCAAAGTGGGTAAAGTTTCGAAAAACAGCGATTTTTAGCCAAAAATCGTAGTTTTTCCTCTGTAAAACCAAAACTATTCATCTTAGAAGCTTTATTTTGATCTCATTTTGTCGGAAATTTTATTTTCTTTAAGCTTAATTTCCTTTAAAGTCTCGAAAAAAATGATTGAATATTTTTCATAATTTTTCAAGTCAGGCTGCAGCGTAAATCCTCGAATTTGCTTAGAAAAAATTAATCATTAAAATGTAAATTAATAAGTTCTTTTAGTAAATTTGATGAAATCTACGGATAACGTTGACTTTTCAGAGAAAAAACAGCAATATTATTACGAATATATAATAAATTTATGTCTTTGAAACTCATAGATAAAATAAATAACTGCGAGTAAAGCTTATGAAATCAGTACAAGCCATAAATGAAGGGCTTGGAGGATGAAGGGGCTAAGTTACATTTTAAAAAATGAACATTCTCTACAATGGTAAGCAATAGATACAGGTGAGCAAATAAAACCTGGTAAATCAAACAGTAGATATCAATAGACCAATTTCATTCGCACACTAATGACAAAACCAGAAAACAAAAAAGCTGCAATAACTACAACAATAAAACTTTAAACTTTAATTACTCGCAATTTCTGTTTTGTCACTTAACCCTTTCATCTCTTAACCCCTTCAAATACAAAACGCTGCTTTCCTCCTTAGCGGTCAGAGCTGAATATTAGCTTAAAAATCTCTGCCTTGTTAGGGCTTTCGACCCCCTGGGGAAGGGAGAAAACTATGATTCCCCATTATAGAAAGGTGCAATCGCCATCTCTATTGTGGGAATGCCGAGAAATTATTAAGACACCTCACTACACTTTATAAATATAGTATTCATAGTTGTTCGCTTTGCAAGTCTTCAAGAAACTAGTTCGGGACACAATCCTTGAGATTTACTGGAGAATGGCTCCACCTTCGGTTTCCAGAGATCAACAAGCTTGAATTTAAGACAGAAAGACAATTTTTAATGGCCGCATGTCTCACCAAATCACAGGTTCCAAGTTACCATCTTCAAAACTTGTGTCAAATTAAACTGATGTTCAGAAAAGCTTCAAGTAACCAAAGGGAGTTCTCATTTTTTGTGAAAAAGCTAAGATGCCAACCAAACAATCTAAAACCTACGTTACAAACCTAGAAAAACTGTATGATGAGAGGAGAAAGCTGCGAAGAATGCTGAGAGATCCAAAAATGCCATTCAAAACCAAAGAGTTAAGGATTTTCTTTTGACAACCACTTAGATGTTTCTCATCGGGATTCGTAGAACGGATAGTAGCAGCTACAATAGAGACATTAAATCATGACCGTTTTCAAAAATTTCCAGCTGAATGATCTGTGTTAGATAAAAGCAATTCAAAGCAGGTACAGAATATGAGAATATTAGAAATAAGCAATTTAGGCGAAAATTGAAACTTTCTTGTTGTTAAATTAAAAAGCTGCAGCCTAGGGACGATTACAATATATACCCCTATAAATCGTGTAAAAACCAATTTTATACTAAAGCTAAAAAGACAGTAAATAGTTTAATGATGTTCCATGACACAGCTGAAAGAGGTGTAAAATTAATTCCAGGCTTCAGTTCCTCTTTGACGAAAGACAAAGAGCAACGGTAGCTTTTATTACAAGTTAATGCTGTATGCTAAATGCAAGCACAGTTTCCTCATTTATCAAAAGGTATCCCATCCAAGCCATCAGCAACTTAATTTGTATGTACAGAGTAGTAAAATGATGTTATATAATTTAACAGTATAAGTATAAAGGTGCATTAAAGCTTTTATTGTCATTTTAACTCTTTGCTTTCCGTCTTAACCCCTTAATTCCTCTATTTTAACACAGAAATTTGTTTCATTTATTTCTAAAGTACAGCGAAAATACCCCTTTTTTAATGACAAAGTAAATCCAACAATAAGCAAATAAATGTAATTGAATATTGTAATGTTTTTAGGTTTTTGCATGAAAATTTCTTATTTTTGATATACTCTACGATTTAACCTGAAAAATGCCAAATAAATACTTTGGACATGATAGCAAAAATGAATGGGATAGCACTTAACGAGAATGAAATTTCCTACAAAATGAGACCAAAATACAGTTTCTAAGATGAATAGTTTCGGTTTTACAGAGGAAAAACTACGATTTTTGGCTAAAAATCGCTGTTTTTCGTAACTTTACCCACTTTGAGGCACGTGTTAATATTTTCAGATTAAGCTAAAACGTTTCAAATCTCATTTTCTAGTCTATTGGCACATTTTAGGGGGGTGCCTCAAAACATTAGTTGAAAAAAAAAATTTACCCATGTTACTTGCAATTTCGAGGATTTACGTTGCAGCCTGACTTGAAAAGTTCTGAAAAATATTTAATCATTTTTTTCGAAACTTTAAGTAAGATTAGACTTGAAGAAAATAAAATTTCCTACAAAATGAGGCCAAAATAAAGCTTCTAGGATCAGTAGTTTTGGTTTTACACAGTAAAAACTACAATTTTTGGCTAAAAATCGCTGTTTTTCTTAACTTTACCCTCTTTGCGGCACGTGTTAATATTATCCGATTAAGCTAAAACTTTGCAAATCTCATTTTCTAGCCCATTGGCACATTTTAGGGGGGTGCCGCAAAAGAAATTCGAAAATTGATTTTTTGTGACCACCCTAATGCTCACTCAGCTACACCAAGTACAACGGCTAGGCCGTCATTTAATTGCCACATCTTGTATAATACGAACTGGAAAAAAAAAATCTGCTTAAAGCTCGATTGACTGTGTCTGCCGCTGTGATGAATTTCCAAATATTGGCAAAGCGCACTTTCTTTTTTGACATACCTCGCGCTGGAGCCATATAGGTTCTTTTCAACTACTCTTAATTTTAAATACATACTTGTATACTTACCAATATTTTATCTTAAAAATATAAGTTTCCTTACCTCTACGATTAGGTATGCGTTTAAATTATCTCTATATATTAAAAAAAAAGTAAGCTCAAAGATAGTGAAAGGATGTTTGTGGCTGGCCTGCGTCCAGGCGGCCCCATAGCACCTACAGACTTGAAACGTGGTACAAAAAAAGTTCGAGCCCCGTATATTTGCACCTGGGAGCCATTTTTTTTAATTTCGAATTAGTTTTTTTTAAATTAATATTTTAAGCATAAATTTCACATTCTTCACCAAATTAAGTGGCAAAAAAATCTCCCTACCCCTTAATGTTATGTATCGTTGGAAAGAGTTCTTTTTTCTGAGAAAGAAGACTTCTGTTCCATTTTTCCCCGTTAATTATAATAGGAGATAGAAGTGATTCTAATTTAGCCATTTTTCAAGACTTGCCTAGAGCAAAATTATATTTCATTCAACCAAACAGCTCCAAAATCTTTTGACTGAGGTCGCGTTCGATAAGCAAAACCGGTGACTCTTCGTTTTGTTTATTCCTCGTCTTAATTCAACGAAATATACAGGATTGCTTTTATCGCATATTTTCTTGACTATTTTTTAACATTTAAGAAAGGTGGTGTCATTTCTCTTACGGTATTTTATTTTGTTTAGTTGATTTCATATGAATTACATTGCTTGTTTGAGTTTTTTTTTTCTGCCAGGGAAAGGAGTTCGATTTTCAGCTTGCGCTAGATATTTTACTGTTTTTTAATTATGTACATTTTTTTTCATTTTTTATATCAGGATAGAGAGAGGAGTATCTTTTATTTGTTTGGCGAATTATTTTAAATTGTAAAGGAACTGCTACTGTGCTTTTAAAGGGTATGTGAACATTTCAATTAAAGAAAATGATTAACATCAAGATGGAGGGAGGGTATTATTTTCTTTTTCAGCGGGGACGCCGTATTCGGTCGCATATAGTCGATTGGACTCCAAACCATCAGAAGCGGGTTGGTGGTCGAGCCGCCGAAGGCGGTGAGGTAGTCGCCGCAGGCGAGGAACGGGGGTTGGTGAGCGAAGCGATCAGGGGGCAGAGCCCCCTAGTGTGAAAAGAAAATAAATAAATTTAAAAAAAAATGAATTTTGACTTCAAATTATGTTTTTCGCAATGACGAATTGCGATTGGTTCGTGTGTTTATGTGTGTGTGTGTGTGCGTGCATATGCTGGCAGTCGTGTGTGTGTATAGGACATGGACGCCACCATCTGCTCCGCCTGCTCTGCCGAGCTCCAGAGGCGGGTCTGCGCCACCTGAAGGAGAGAGGGTTGCACCAGCAGGAGCAGGTGGACGGGCTGAGCATCTCTGGGGGGTCTGCCATCTCGTCTCACATGGCAGATTCGCGGACACCACGTTAGAGGAGCAGATGCCGTTTGTTGAGTAGCGTTGACACCTCCGATTTGAAAGAGGGGCGTTACGAAGTCTGAGGTTCAAAAAGAAAAAAAAAAGCTATTTGTCATTGCTAAAAAAAATGCTTCAGTGCTAATTTTGTTTTCGATCTGGGGTCCCGGGCTAACAGGTGTCTCTTCTCCCCCCACCTCCCCAGTGCACGCCTCTGCGTGTGCAATACTTTTGCAAACTGCTTTTACAGCATTGACTTTCTTGATAACCACGTGCTTTTCCAGTAAACCAAGCATGTTAGGTATTTTAATTATTTTCCTTGACAGTGGCGGATCCAGCGGGGAGGGCACGGGGGCACGTGCCCCCCCTGTCATATATTCTCGAAGAGCCTAAAACCCATACTGAAACATGAAACACCGATCAAATTATCGGTTCCGATTCGATACATCTGTTGTGCATTTTTTAAATATTTTTTAACAGTTTTTCTGGCAACAGAATCGTAAAAGAAAAAAAATAATACCGTGACGAACTTAAGTGGGGAGAATTTATCTAACACAGTAATAGAGAATTTGAAAGCACCTAATCTAGACATAGCGTTCTTACGTGGACAGAGCTACGATGGCGGTGCTAATATGAGTGGTGATTTTAAGGGTGTTCAAGAGAGAATTTTAGCTATGCAACCTCTTGCTGTTTATACTTATTGTGCTAATCATCGGCTGAACTTAGTGTTGAACAAAGCAAGCACTGTTCCCGATATAAGAAACACTAGGTGACCCGTGCGGAATTCCGCAAAAAAAAAAAAAAAAAAATTGTAAAATCTTGTACGTTTGCATGACATCGCCATCAACTGCCGTCGTTCTGACAACTTTTCAAAGAGATCAAAGACACGTTCACTTTTACAACTACTACAAAAGTGATACCCTATATTAAAATCAAATACCCAAGGCTACTACTAAACTAAATACTAACGTTATCGCAAAACTACCATAGTATTTTGAAACAATAAAAGTTACAATTAAGGTTTACCGAGCTAAGCCTTGGCTTGAAATGTCGCATTTAAAATTGATTTGAACAACAATGTAACGATTTTAACAGTTGAGCAAAAAATTTAACTTTTTCAAACTTCAATCGCTTATAAGTCGCTTAAACGTGGATTTTCGAGATTCTCGTTACGCGGCGCTAGCGGAGAAACGTTCTAAAGAACGCATTTTTTTTAATCTTTCGAATGAAATCAAAATGGAGACGATACGACAATTATTTCGCTAGATAGAGTCAATTTTGTGCCCAAAAATTGAAGTTCGAATAAAAAACGAACCGACACTTTTTAGAGGGTGGGTCTAATTTTCGTCAATAGCCCGCGGGATAAGCTTCAAAATCATAAATTTTCTTGCAATTCGATAAAGAAATGAGCGAGTTTCGACCGGGTATAGGATTCGGCTTAGAGAAATATATCTAACTAGCAGTACCCGCACGGCGATGCTCGTGCATTTAAATGGGAAGGAATTCCACTGAATAAATTTAAATTCACTCCAACCCTCTGAAGAAAAATTATTATAATTGAAGCGGTATAGTAATTTGCCACTTTAGCGACATCGTATTTGTATGCTTGAATAAAAAATAAATGAAATATTTCTGCATAAATAAAAAATACTTCACATGATACTATATTAATGTATTTTACTACTCATACTGTCTGAAAACACTTTTTCAGATATATTATTAGAAAAAAGTCAACGCAAAAACAAAAATGTCAAATTGATAGTAATTGGCCACCTTAGCATAGTTATTGGCTATGAAACCATACAGTTATTGGCCATGTAAACATTCAATGTTATACTGGATTATTCATACATATAGGAAAATATTATACCTTTACATGAATATAGTAAAGCATTATATGAAGATATTATACGGTTAACTGAATATATTTTCCATTCATTAAATATATTATAACACTATAGCATTCAATATCTTTCTCCATCTTTCCCTTTTCTATTTTTTGACTTCTCTTTATTTGTTATAGTCTTCTTTAAAGCATTTTCTTTCTTGTACGGCTGCTTGTCCATTCCTTTTTCTTTTCTTTTCTTTATTTTTCACTCTTTTTGCTGCTTTTCTTGTTCATTGTTTTTAATAGTTGCTCTATAACTCTCAGAAACTAAAATGAATGGTTTTTTTTGTCTATCCTATTAAGAAATTTTCTCCCACTTTTTGGCGCATTTTGTTGGTAATCATCGATAAATTTGCTACAATGAGTTGTTTTGTTTGAAGTAGATGACGTATCACGGGACGCGGGAGCGTCCCGCCCCGCCAAGAAAACCAAATACAAGCCGCCAAGAAATTTCCGTCGCCAATAAAAATGTAAAAGAGCGACTAGGACTGTTTACGCGAGTAACCAAACCGGGGTTTTCACCCCTCTGTATCTCAGCCCCATAAAGATCCTTACAGCCTTATTCACAATCACGAATTGGCTGCGGAATAATTCCAGGATTGATCTATCGTCTGTTGCGGATCAGGCCACCGTTCTTATTCACCAACCTCGGATAGATGAATCGAGAGATTTTCTAGACACAGATGTAAAAGCTTCTCTCATTGGCGGCTTTTGATCAGGTGACGTTGACGACATTCCCATGATTCCTAGTCGCCCATCATGGCAACGCCTCCTAAATACTAAATGCCTATAACATTTGCTTCGCTACCGTAGAGATGGGTTCAACATTAAACGCCACCTTGCGGCAATCCGATGATGTCGTTGTTATTTTTCGATTGGTTAATTTTTAAATTTAAATTCAGAAATGAACCAATCGTTAATTTTTTGAAGAACTCCGGTAGATGGCAGTGTATCGTGAACCAAGGGAACTTTTCAGCTATTGGCGATGGATCCAAACAATATTCGAGTTAAATTTTTTGATTGGTTGATTTTTAAATTTAAATTTAGAAATGAACCAATCGTTAATTTCTCTTTCTCGAAGAACTCTGGTAGATGGCAGTGTATCGTGAACCTAGAATGAAATCTTGCTCTGTGCTAAAAACCGGGAAGTTTCAGGCATTTAGTATTTAGGAGGCGTTGATCATGGCCGCTAATGTTTTCCGGAAGCAGAGAGATCTTTGTTATTTTTTATATTTTTTTCTAACCGTCAGAGCTTTCCACAACTTATGTATGTTATATATCTTGGTAAACTGCATCTTCAAAAAAAAATTTCATTCAAAAATATTAATTTTAAGGTACTTAAATCAGTTAAAAACTCACTGTAAGTGAGAAATTTCAGCAGCGTCCATCTTGGGCCACCAAGAATCTATTCAGTTCTTAAAAATGTTTCTGAATTTTTCTACCGCTACTTTTTCGTCCTAAGATGCATATTACAGGCTTTTTTCGCAAGAAAAGTTCGGAATCAGAGGGATATTTCAAAATATAAACATCATATCCGCCATGTTTGTCTTTTCCTACATGTAAAACGTGTGGTAGAGAGTATAATCGCGGAATTAAACCGCCAATATTGGCGGCTCAGATTCGAGGCTATATTTCGCTGCTTGTAGGCAGGAATAATCTTCCTTTTGCGATTGTGAATAACGATTTCGTGCGAATCCTGGGATAATCTTCAACAGTGGCAACATTGAAGGATTATTCGTGTTTGTGAATAACGGTGTTAGAGTTCATTTTTGGTATACTCAATCTCCTTTCGCTCACTCACATATCTCACTCGCGTTACATCAACATTCGCTCGTGCATTTTGCTTTAACTTTCTGGTTTAGCTTAGCCGCCGAAATAGATGGCAAAAAGATTCGAGAGCCAAATATTAAAAGCATTCGGGCAGATTAAGACATTGTGTTTCAGTAATTTAAAAATATTAGAATTTTAAATCGCAATTAGTACATCTTTTCAACACATACGAGCAGACAAGCGTAAGCGAAGTAAAGTGTCGAAATCACGGGACGCGGTAGCGCCCCGCCCCGCCAAGAAAACTAAATACAAGCCGCCAAGAAAAATGTAAAAGAGCGACTAAGGACTGATTACGCGAGTAACCAAACCGGGGTTTTCACCCCTCTGTACCTCAGCCCCATAAAGATCCATAGAGTTGATTTTTGGTATACTCAATCTCCAGCGGCCCCTGACGGCACATACTAAAGCAAAACATCCAGGACCCTCAGGGGGAGGGGTGATATGTGTTATAAAATCGCTATTTTTCGCACTTTTTAAAAATTGTTTGACAGGGGTCCAGACTAACGGCTATATTCACCATCACGGATTATCTGCGGGAGAATCCGCGAATAGAAGAATCGCGCGATCGAAGATAATCCGCCATTCTTATTCACCAACCGCGAATAAATGAATCGCAGGATTATTTAGCCACAGATGTAACGTCTTCTCATATTGGTTGCTTCGGATCACATGACAATGTTTATAATCCGCCGATTGCACTGCGCGGAAATGCATCCATTTCAAAATCATTGATGATGGGAGTGATTGCCCTGTTCCTCGTGGTTTGGCTGTGCACGTTGGAACCCAAAACATTTATGATTTCTCGAACAATTCCTTTGTTGAAGTGGTACCTGTTCGGAGATTGAAAAAATCAATTTGTATTTAAAAATTAAATAGAATGTGTTCATTTTAAATATAAATCAAAGCGTTTTAATCTAAATTATATTGTTTTGATCCGCATGAAAAAAACCTATCAAAATCAATTTCAAAAAGACTACTTTTCTACTTTAAATTAAAAAATTTGAAATTGTTAATTTACGTAATAGAAGTAATACTATCACAGCTATTATACAGTGTGCTTTTTTTTTTTTTTGAGTTGATGATATTGCAACTTCCTTTTTATTATTCAGTAATACTATTCATCAGAAGGTAATAATAATAACAAGTTTATAAAATGTTATCTTGCATAGCCACATCAATAATGCAATATAAATAATATAGCAGTGCTTAACTGTTAATAAATTAGTGCCAATAGACAGTAATGCGATCTTTGTGCACTCTAATGCACTTATTTTATTCATAAATATAATTTTAAATTAGTAGCGATTGCAATTGCGATCGTCTTGAAGCGATTGCAATGGTGTTTCACTTGAATTCGGCCCTAAGTTCTTAAACAGCACGTTAAACAGGTGGTCAAGAGTATAATCGCGGAATTAATCCTCCAAAATCGGTGGATAGGTTTCGAGGCTACAATCGGGTGATTATATTCCCGAATTATCTTCTGATTGCGTTGGTGAATACCGCTGTCGGCCGAATCGGGGGATAATCTTCAACCGTGGCAACATCGGTGGATTATCCGCTATTGTGAATACGGCCGTAAACGGTAACTCGGATTGAGCTCTGCTTTTGCACCCACATTTATTTTGTCCCAAAGCTCGGCATAGGGGGTTTTTCGACCCCCCACCCCCTCCCCCCTCGTTTTTATTTTCCGTATCTTTTCTCCCCGGGGGTCTTTAGTGTTGATTTTTGGTATGAATATTCTCGATGAGACATTGAGGACATTTTCCCAAAATTTACCCCCCCGGGGTCATTGCACCCCGGAGTTATTAATGCTTAAAATTGGTCCGATTTCTATCTACTAGCTCTGTTCATCATCTGAGCATTTATGTTTTCATTGTTGGGCCACGAGGAAAGAAAACTCAATGATTTATAATTTCATCTGTTGCCAGTTTCTATTTGTTAACAAATAAAATATTTGTAATTGATTTTATTGCATAAGGCTTTTAAAAGTGATCTTCAATTTATTTCATTTTAATATGAGATCGGCAGTAAGGGTTGGGGGTTTTTTTTTAACTTTTAATTTAATCGTAGTATTGTTAGCAACTAGCTTTGTTTTGCGTCGGTTCGGGTGGTACATTGTGATTGATTTCAAATTTATCCTAGACTGAAGAAGATCCTTGAACTTTTGCACCAAATGCATGCCGCCAAGAAAACCACAGATGTCGGACCGAAAAGAAAAATGTTGAAGGGAAAAAAAACATGCAAAGTAAATTTTGAAGAGAAAAAAAAACAGGCAAAGAAATAATATTAATGCAAAAACATGTGATATCTCCCCAAAAACAACAGTGTTGTAAAAAAATCCCCCGCCAAGAAAACCTTAAATACTCAGCCTTAAAAAGTTATGATATCGAGTTTTCCCGCCAAGTTTGTGCCAAACTACAACTAACCTGTATGTATAGTTCTTTTAAATTGTTTTCAGTCCTGCCAGGCGGGAAGTTTTTACTCATTAAGCAACCACCTCACAAGACAAAGCTTCCCGCCTGGCAAAACTGAAAACAATTTAAAAGAACTATACATACAGGTTAGTTGTAGTTTGGCACAAACTTGGCGGGAAAACTCGATATCATAACTTTTTAAGGCTGAGTATTTTTACAACACTGTTGTTTTTGGGGAGATACCAATTTATAGGAGTTTTCAGAGGAGTTATCACAATTGTTGCTGCTGTCACATTATCTTCATTAGTCAGATTTGCATTTGTTCTTATAATTGCAGTCAGTATTTCAGTATTGGTAGAGTTTTTAGAAAAATCATTCTGGAAAAAAAAGCGCCAAATTTTGTATAACGGTCATGTATTATTTAAAACTCCCTTCTGATATTTCGGTGCTTTTATCTTGTCCATTTCGCCTCCAAAAATATTTTGGAAGTCTTTTAGAGACATGAGTTTATTTAATACATTAAACTCTTCATTTGATTTTTCTGTTGCTAAACATTTAGAGCTATCAGTAGCGTTCTCATCATAGGGGGTTAATTACTATAATTTTCTGAAAATATTGTGAGCGTTATTGGCCACAACAAAACTTTAATTTTTAAGAATATATTCTTATATTACACCTCAAATTCACTTATTAGGCATCACAGCTATACATCTCACAGTATTTTAAAAGCTGTAAATGCATTGAGTTCTTTTAAAATGTCGCATAAAAAATTCTAGTCTTACCGTTTTCTCCACAACCTTTTAAACTACACTAAAAGTCCTTTTAAAGTTCAAAACAATTCGCCAAATAAATCAAAAAGACAGGAGATATACTCAAATTTAGTAAATTTTCAAGGCTTAACTCTATACGTAAATTTAAACCACTTAAGAAAGAGCAGCTTGTATGGAAAATGGATCTAGTGTTTCAGTCTTGCATACAGAGTTAAGCCTTGAAAATCGACTAAATTTGATTAATTAATATCTCCTGTCCTAATTAACGGACAGAAACGTGCTAAAAATTTTCTTTTTCAGAAAAAAAACCCTTTCCAGCGATATATAATGTTTTGGGGTGGGGGAAGGTTTTCCCCCTTCAATTATGGCGGATACACCAAAAATGAGACTAATTAATTAATTTAAAAATAACTAATTCGAAATTAAAAATTTGGCCCTCGAGGTGCATTACAGCGGGATACGTTCGAATTTTTGAACCAAGTTTCATGTCTGTAGGTGCTGTGGGGGCTTCTGGCCAGCGATTACAAACGAACAAACAAACAAACAAACAAACAAACACCGTCATCTTTATATATATAGATACCTTTAAACGAGCAATTCTTGTATCTAATATCTTTAAACGAGCAATTCTTGTATATATATTTATTTATATATTTATTTATTTTTCGGATCTCGAAAACGGCTCTAACGATTTCGATAAAATTTTGTATTTAGATAGAGTTTTGGTTTCTGAGTTCATCTACGTCGGCGTTTTTTCTGTGAAAACGCGAGTTTTCACAAAAAACCCCGTTTTTTTTGTGCCTTCATTGAAAATTTGAGAAGCTTTCTTTTCACCATTTTCTTTATGATTTCTCTCATTGTTACTGTTTCTTAGCAACCAAGTTTAATTATAACAATGGATTTCATATTTAATCACATCAGCGCGAGTTTAAATTTTATGGTATTTGGCAACGTTAAATTGTTATTGTTTTTGAAATGTTAAAGCAAGGCTTCCCTAGATAAATGTCTTATAGAGACTGTTTCATTTATTCAAAAGCCATGGAATAAAAGCAGTGGCGATTGTCCACCGACATCTATTGAATTTTACGGTAACTTACATTATATAAAAATCAGATTACTTTTTACTTTTCAAGTGCGATTTCAAAATTGAGTATAAAAGTGTTATAGTTAGTTTTAAAACATTTTTTTTCCTCCTCAAGAGTGTTCAGTAAGACATTTCACGTAAAAAATCAATAAATATGAAACTCAATTTTCTTAAAATATTAAGTTTCGAAACAAAATTACATCTAATATCTTTAGACGAGCAATTTTTGTATACATATATTTCGGATCTCGAAAAAGGCTCTAACGATATTGATAAAATTTTGTATTTTGATAAAGTTTTGGTTTTTGAGTTCATCTACATCGGCGTTTTTTCTGTAAAAATAACTGCAACTGCGAGTTTTCACAAAAAACCCCGTTTTTCGTGCCTTCATTAAAAGTTTAACGAGCTTCCTTTCGCCATTTTCTTTATGATTACTCTTATTGTTACTGTTTCATAGCAACCACGTTTTATTATAACAATGGATTTCATATTTAATCACATCAGCGTAAATTAAAATTATGGTATTTGACAAACGAGTTTTGGCAACACGTTAGAATTATTATTGTTTTTGAAATTTAAAAGAGATCGATCAAAATGAAGTTAGAATTGGGTGTGGGCTGCGGTAGTCCGATCGGTTAGTGTCGTCGGACACGTAACCAGAGGGTCCCGGGCCGATCATATAGAGGAAGCCCAGTCGATCAAAAATCCACCGTCTTCATTAATGGTGGCTGGGGGCAGTTAAAAATGTTCGTGGTCATAAAATCCCCCAAGTGAAACGATACCTCAGGGGGATGCTGGGCCAAGGGTTTGCTCGGTCCTTGGGCCTGGTTCAAAAATGAACAGAGCGCTCTTCAAGGCCCCATCCCGGTAAACCACGCGTTGTGGTATGTACGCGGGGGACCCTGGAGTGTGAAGTGAAGTGAAAGTCAAAACCAACAGGAACCAAATGCGTACTGGAGAACAGGGACTCTGCATCTATTCTCATCAACCCCTGCCGCGCCTTCGGCGCCGAATGAAATGAAATCGGGTGTGATTTTACGGTGAGCATGGACTAAATAAGGTTGTGTTTTTTAAAACAAACTTCGGCTGTTTTAAAAGCATAATTGCAACCAAAGGCTTAAAAATGCTTTTCAAGTTTATCTAAATAAGTACTTCGCATTTTAGAAAAAAACACGAGTTTACAAACCTTTTTTTTTTTTTTTTTTTTTAACCGAGCGGGCTCGGTCCCCTGGTACTATATATTTATTTATATATTTATTTATTTTTCGGATTTCGAAAACGGCTCTAACGATTTCGATAAAACTTGGTATTTAGATGGAGTTTTGGTTTCTGAGTTCATCTACGTCGGCGTTTTTTCTGTAAAAACGCCAGTTTTCGCAAAAAAACCCGTTTTTTGTGCCTTCATTAAGTAAGTTTGAGACGCTTTCTTCATCGCCATTTTCTTTATGATTATTATCAATTGTTACTGTTTCCGTGGCGACCACGTTTTGTTATAACAATTGGATTTCATATTTAATCACATCAGCGCGAGTTTAAATTTTATGGTATTTGGCAACGTTAAATTGTTACTGTTTTTGAAATGTTAAAGCAAGGCTTCACTAGATAACAGGCTGTTTCATTTTTTCAAAAGCCATGGGATAAAAGCAGTGGTGATTGTCCATCGACATCTATTGAATTATAAAAATTAGATTACTTTACTTTTCAAGTACGATTTCAAAATTGAGTATAAAAGTGTTATAGTTAGTTTTAAAATATTTTTTTTCCCTCTCAAGAGTGTTTAGTAAAGATATTTCAGGTAAAAAATCAATAAATATGAAACTCAATTTTCTTAAAATATTAAGTTTCGAAGCAAAATTACATCTATCTAATATCTTTAAACGAGCAATTCTTGTATATATATATATATTTCGGATCTCGAAAACGGCTCTAACGATTTTGATAAAATTTTGCATTTAGATAAAGTTTTGGTTTTTGAGTTCATCTACATCGGCGTTTTTTCTGTAAAAACGCAAGTTTTCACAAAAAACCCAGTTTTTTGTGCCTTCATTAGAAGTTTGACGAGCTTTCTTTCGCCATTTTCTTTATGATTACTCTTATTGTTACTGTTTCATAGCAACCACGTTTTATTATAACAATGGATTTCATATTTAATCACATCAGCGTAAATTTTTATGGTATTTGGCAAACGAGTTTTGGCAACACGTTAGAATTTTATTGTTTTTGAAATTTGAAAGAGATCGATCAAAAGAAAGTTAGAATTGGGTGTGGGCCGCGGTAGTCCGATCGGTAAGTCGTCGGACTCGTAACCAGAGGGTCCCGGTCCGATCATATAGAGGAAGCCCAGCCGATCAAAGATCCACCGTCTTCATTAATGGTGGCTGGGGGACGTTAAAAATGTTCGTGGTCATAAAATCCTCCAAGTGAAACGATACCTCTGGGGGATGCTGGGCCAAGGGCTTGCTCGGCCCTTGGGCCTGGTTCAAAAATGAACAGAGCGCTCTTCAAGGCCCCATCCCGGTTAAACTACGAGTTGTGGTATGTACGGAGGGAACCTTGGAGTGTGAAGTCAAGTGAAAGTCAAAACCAACTGGAACCAAATGCGTACTGGAGAACATGGACTCTGCATCCATTCTCATCAACCCCTCCCGCGCCAAATTTAGGCGCCAAATGAAATGAAATTGGGTGTGATTTTACGTTGAGCATGGATTAAATAAGGTTGTGTTTTTTAAAACAAATTACGGCTGTTTTAAAAGCATAATTGCAACCAAAGGCTTAAAAATGCCTTTCAAGTTTATCTAAATAAGTACTTCGCATTTTAGAAAAAAACACGAGTTTACAAACCTCTTTTTTTTTTTTTAACCGAGCTGGCTCGGTCCCCTGGTACTATGGAGATTGTTGGTATTATTAAAAGTGTAAACAACTTTTTGTGAGAATCTGCATCTCCAGCACAACTTTTGAGTACCAAAATCGGGGAAACGTTACCAGAAGAAAAATCATCAAAAGCAAAAAGAATTTGAGAAACTAGATGGGTAAAGACACGATGGTATTCTTCATTTTTGTGAAATATTGCCTGCAATTGTCTGCACTCTGGACGAAGTGAGTAGCAGCAGCTCGCATTCCTCAAGCAGAGCTCAGTCACTATTTGCTGCAATTTGCAAGTTCAAGTTTCTGTTGTGCTTGAAGATTTTAACAAATTTTTTGGCTATTACTTTGCCTTTATCCATTCAATTACAAAGCTCCAACCTTGATTACAGCAAAGGAATGCTAGTGGTTGCGGCGGTAAAAATCGGTTTTATGTGCGACTCGGAACAACTCCGAAAGCAAATTTGAAAGTATATTCAACGAAACTAAGAGTATTGCGATACATTGGGAGTTGAAATGAGGATCTCTAGAACTGACACTGTACAGCAAACGCTTGCTGATCCCATGGAATATTTCCGGTTAAAGATATATTTGCCCTACTTAGATTTCCTCATTTCCGAGCTAGATATCCGATTTGAGAAACAAAATAGTGATATCATATCAAAGTTACATAAAGTAGTCCCCAAACTTCACTTTGAGAACAATTTTCCCGATTATGATATTATTGATGCCGCTCAAAAATACGAGGGTGATTTACCCTCAAGTATAATTGCTCTTTCAGGGGAATTACTTTTACGGAAAGAACTTTGGGCTGACAAAACACAAAAAGTTGACACTCCCGTATCAGCTTATAAATTTGCTGCAATGTTTCCTAATATTCAGTGTATTTAAAAATTCTTTGTGTTTTACCCATCACAACTGCCACTGCTGAAAGATCTTTCAGCACATTGAAAAGAATAAAGACATTTTTAAGATCCACTATGGGTCAGTAAAGATTAAATAGTCTTAGTACGCTACACATACACCGATACATTAAAGTAGATCCCAAAGAGGTCTTACATTTATTTGCCAAGAAGTATGCTCGGAAGCTACAGTTACAATTCATTTAAATCTTTGAAATGAACTTCTTCAGTATTCTTCGTATATGTCCGTGTGTTCCTTATTCATTCTGTGTTCTTTTTTATTTATTTACAAGCACTTGCTGGATGAAATAATGTTGTGTGCGTATTCTAAATCAAACCAATAACGTTCCCCTAATGCAAGATATCCATAAATAAATAAACACTTTCAAAGGACACTTATACTGCCAGAGTCCCACTATACCATGACTGCTTGATGGAATGCCATTTATACCAGGAACCGATAGGTAATGAAAATACGATAATGCATAAGTATATGACAGTTGTTTGTTTTTAACAATAATATTATTTTTCAGTTAAAAAATTAAACTAATTTTGTGCCCCCTCTGTAGATTTTTTCTGGATCCGCCACTGTTCCTTGAATTAACAGCCAAACTGACAAATCTGCGGCTTCATCACACACATTTTTAAAATTTAGATTATGTCCTCTCTCAAAACAATTGCAAGCACTGACGTTCGCATTGCAGCTGCTTTTTGTAAGTATTTTGATTCAAAAGCAAGATGAAAATCACGACACTTTTCGACCTACATCCATATCAAAAGATCCACGCGCTTGCATTCTAAGTGAATATCTGCATTTCTCTTCATGTGGAAATATTTAAATAGCATTCTTGAAACTGAAGAGTTTTGCGAGAGCTGAATTGTGAGTTTTGCGAGAGTCGAATTGAGGGTTTTGCAATTCAACGCTAATTTACTACACCGGAAATGATATCGTAACAACAAGAAGTTGAACTTAAAGACCCCAAAAATTCTGACGACCGGGAAAAAAAAGTAAAGCTTAAAAATGAGACCTATTGAAAAGTACAGAAAATAACAACGTTACGAATGCACAAATGAGCAGGGATACTGCAGACACGTGTTTCTGCGTTACAAGGAACGCCTTTTTCAATGCAAAAAATGTTGTGAGCTTATGGATGCACAGACATCCGACAAAAGCAACGGAAACAGAAGCGAACAGCTTAAAAAGCAAACATCGCGGATTACCTGAACACCAATAAAAAAATTTAAGCCACAAAAAGATCAGATGGGAAAATAAAGAATGAACCGAAGCTTTCTACCAGGTACGAAATGGAAAGAAAGAATACGATTGGTGACACGATAAGCCAAAAGGCTAACATAATAAAAAACACCAGGTTAAACTGTTAACCGCAAGAACAAAAAAAGAGCAGAATGAAAGAAAGCGAATCGGTAAATGAAAAAAACAAAAAAGAAAAATAAAGACAAGTAGAAAATAGGAAAATGCCAGCAAAATCAGAGGAATAAATTAGAAAGGGAAAATGCAAAATTATACAAAAGGACGCCAAACTGCAGAAAAATAAGGAATAGCATTGAGATCGTTAACTAAGTCAGAACTGTTTTTCAAAATATGGAAGGATTCCCAAAAATCAAGATCTGATGGGTTGGGGCATTTTTAGACAATTTGAAAAGAATTAAAATTGAAAGAATGATTCTTTTCCCAACAATGTTGCGCAATACTAGACTTATTCAATTGTTGCTTTTTCACATAATTCTGATGTTCCTTTAAGCGGAATTTAAAAGCACGTCGCGTTTGTCCGATATAAGAGAGATTGCAATTGCAATTAATTTTATAAATACCACAACTGTTAAGAGGATGAATGGGATCTTTAAGGGAAGAGAAACATAGTTTATTAGTAGGGGAGAATACCACCTGGAAATTGAAACGTTTGGAAATCTTAGCAACCTGATAACTCACAGAGGGAAAGAATGGCAAAACAACCAAATTCTTTCTAATAAAAGTTCTCTTAACAACAGTTGTTTCGGATTTGTTAGAAAGTTTTTTAAAAATGGAATCAATCAAAGTATGAGGATAGTTTCTATCAAGAGCCACAGCTTTAAGATAGTTGAGTTCTGCTTTAAGAAGTTCCGGTGAAGAACAAAGATTAATCGCACGCTGAACAAAAGAATTAAATGAAGCATATTTTTGACTAGGAGGGTGAGATGAAAGTCGATGAGGAGGTAACGAGACAGCAAAAGGTTTGCGATAAACGGTAGTTTCAAAGCCGAATTCTGTACGAGAAACTAAAACATCAAGAAAGGGAATGCAATTATCCTGTTCCTTCTCACAAGAGAATTGAATATGAGGATCTATAGCATTTAAAACGGATAAAACATCGTCATTATGGAACTGGTTGTGGTTCATTAGAACAAAACAGTCGTCAACATATTTAACGTAAAATTGAAACTGTAATCAACACCTGTAATCTGAACAACTCAACCTCAAAATAATGCATATAAATATCACTAAGAATGGGGCTTAGTGGGTTACCCATAGTCAAACCATCCGACATAGTGTAAAATTGTCCATTAAAAGCAAAAGAACATTGTTCAAGACATGTACGGGTAAGGAAAATTAATTCCTCAATTTCCTTAGAGGCAAAATGAAATTCTGAAAGTCTCCTTTGAAGGCATAACAATGCACCCTCGATAAGAACGTTCGTAAATAATGATTTAACATCAAAAGAAGCCATAAAAGAATCCTTAGGAACGAAATTATGAATTTTCTTAACAAAATCTACAGAATTTTTAACGGTGAATAAATTATGAATCCTAAGTGGCGAAAACACAGAGACTAAATATTTAGCAAGTTAATAAGAAGCAGTACCGATATTGGAAACAATCGGTCTAAAAGGGATACCAGTTTTATGTACCTTGGGTAAAGCATAAAATCTAGCACAATTAGCATTAGAGGGAATAACAGGGCGTTTAACACTTAAAGGAATAGACTGAACCGACTTAACCGCAGAAGAAATCGTTTTTAACTCTCTTTCGCTAGGATCTTTCGAAATTTCAAAATACAGACCAGAAGAAATCAAATCATTAGTTTTTATCAACATAAGATGATTTGTCAAGAAATTCTTTCTTTCCATTTCGTACCTGGTAGAAAACTTCGGTTCATTCTTTATTTTCCCATTTGATCTTTTTTTGGCTTAAATTTTTTTATTGGTGTTCAGGTAATCCGCGATGTTTGCTTTTTAAGCTGTTCGCTTCTGTTTCCGTTGCTTCTAGCGGATGTCTGTGCATCCATAAGCTCACAACTTTTTTGCATTGAAAAAGGCGTTCCTTGTAACGCCGAAACACGTGTCTGCAGTATCCCTGCTCATTTGTGCATTCGTAACGTTGTTATTTTCTCTACATCTATAGCACAAAGGTATTTGTAACCTCTATTGAAAAGTGTTGTCAAAAAATGTGTGAGCTGCCAACATGGAAAACTTTTGCCTCAAAAATTGTGTGTGTGTATCTAGCACATTAATATAAATTTAAGCAAATTTTTTAAATGCGTTTTTTGAAAAATTACATTTTCGAGATTTTCTTTTACGTCAGATCTCATAACTTGACAAGTTTAATAAATATTAACATGATTTTTCAAGATAGTGCTTTTCACGTTCATAGCTATGTTTTGAACTATAAACTAGACTGTATACCAGTATTAGAAAACTTTACTGGCGTGATTATCTCGGAAATATTCATGGGTTTTCAGTAGAAAATCTGAATTTTAATGAAATATGCATTTTTGCTTTGTTTTTTAATTTTGGGATTGTTATAAAATTTTTAGTTCAGAGCACAGGTTTGTAATATAGTAACTTACATTAGAAAGCATTTTTAAACATGCTGGTTGAAATGAGTATAGAGAGTGTTTTGCGTGAACAGTAAGATCAGCTTATCTTTTGCTCAAATTTCGAAATTTCAAAAATAAATAAATAAATAAATAAATAAATAAAAATATAAGAAAATAATTATTGTTTTGTTCATTTTTCTACTTTTAATTACTCTCTTCAACTGAAATAAAATATGCATACAGTCAATATTTTATTTCAGAGTAAAGAAAAGGCTCCGAACGTAGGCAGATCCATTAAAACACGTTATTATAGTTGCGTGAGTAGTTACCGATAGGGCCTCTCTAATCCAAGATGTCTCAATAAGTATTTTGCTATCAATTTCAATTGTGGTTAATATTGCTGTAGCTAATTATTATTATTTCTGAACGCGTTTAACTAACTTGTCTATATTTTCCCCAATAGAGTTTTTACTAACCCACTTTAGTATATTCTGATTTATTTCCTTTTCATCTAGTCGTCTCAACGCTACAGTAACACGTCTTATCCTTGAAAAATCAGAAAAACATCCTGCTGTTGTTCTGAGGTGACGATAATTATAATAAACTATTTTGAATTACTTGAATTGAATAAGTTTCTGTCAAATAAATAAATTAATTTACAGAAACTTATAAATTTTTTTCTCAAGATATTCAGCGAAAAGTAATAGACTCGTAAGGTGGATAAAAAAGTGAGATTTCTAATTAATTTCAGCTAATTCACAGTAAGATAAACAAAAGATAAAGTCACTGTACAGAGAAATACCGAATTTGAAACCCTACCACAATGTTGTTCAGAGTTCCTTTTGTGAAAAACAAAATAGCATATTTAACTCTCTTGTTTTGCTGGAGTGCTTTTTAAACTCAAGCAATCATATTTAACTAGTAAAAACAAGGCGAACTCTTGATGGTTGATGTCACATATCTTGCACTACAAATTAATTTAATTCGTAGTGGATAAATATTAGGGACGAACCGATTAAGCAACAGTAATCGGTAATTTGCCATAACCGGTCAAATTGCCAATAATTTATAACCGTCCAAGTATCTCCGACTAATCCGTGGAAAATTTGTTTCAATTTAGTTTTACCATACACTACTTACCCTAAATGAATTTATGAAGCAATAAGTAAATATTTTTTAAAAATATTGTTTAAAAACAAAATATGTGGTTCTGAGATGGTTACATGCATATCTGTCTCAGTTTTCCTAGCATCTGCTCAAACTTTTGAATAGGTATACTCCTTTTTAATTTTTTTTTTTAATTTAGTGCATAAAAACTTCCCTTATAAATGCTACTTTAAGATAAATAAAGTTCAAATCACATTTAAAAAAAAAAAAGAATGTATTTTTACTCCTAGAACTGGAACATAAAAGTATACTGGCACCTTCCAAAACAGAACATCTTATGATAACTAAAAAACAAAATGGTTTATATCTTTGAAATTTCAGGCAGATTCAGGCAGATTCAAGCAGATTCAGGCAGAGAAATTTCAACGAAAATCTCCCCGGTAAGCATCATGCTGGTTTAATCCAATTTCGATTACAATCTCATCCGTATCTTCAGAAGCAGGCTCTTTTTGTTGCATACTCTGATTCGATTCACCTTTTCCCATTGTTTGGTACCTTACCACGTGACATTCGAATTGAATCTGTGATGTGTTTTATACTTAGCCGATTTCTCATATGGTAATGTGTGAAACGGAAATAATTTCATATATTGAAGGCAAGTTTTATGTTTTCTATAGAATACCTGATTTCAAACTTCGCCTGTATATACGTGTATTCACTGTTTATACACATGACGACAAAATACATTTTATTTGTTTTAAATATTACTACTTTTTCATTCAACAAAAGTGTTATTATTGTTTAATATGTTTTTGTTTTTCTAAAATATGCATTAAGTTTGATTTTTACTAAAATTGATGATTCAAGCATTGTTAGTACTGTAAGTTTCATTTTACTAAGGCTGATGTACCAAATAATATCATGCAAACCAAAAGGCCATTCCTTCCTTTATTGTTGAGGTGTAACAGAAGTTCTATGGATCGTGACTTCCTTGTCATCAGAAAGCTTAACTAATGATAAAGCGTTACCAATAAACAGTTTGTTATAGTCCTTTCGTTTGTTTTCAGCAGTGTGGAAAATTTAGTACAAAATAGTTTTGTCAAAACAGACTTGTCTTATTTTACAGTGACTTTAGTTTCTTTATGGTTCACTGTAGTTTAGTACATAAAAAAGTTGTTTAGAAGAGACTGCGGCACATTGAGACGAAAAATAAAAGAGTCAAGAAATTTGGAATCTTTGATATTGTAAGTAAAAATTAAAAGTGAATTTGTAGTAATGTTTTGAAATCAAAAAAAAAAAGTAATCACCTAGCTAGGTTACGAAAGCTAGTTCATAATCAAGTTAAAAAAGAAAAAAATGGAAAAGAAATAGGAGAAAATGTAGAACACTAAAAGAGACCGGTTTCAAGTAGCATCCGCCACTTTTTTTTTTTTTTTCTTTTAAAATTGAAACTGACAAACAAATACTCCTACCGCTCCCTGCATGGCAGTTGAGTCAAAGTGTTTGCCAATGAAAACAGTTAGTTAAACGATTTGGGACCTTAAATGATCTTAGGAAACAAGCACCAGGCTGTGAAAATATCAAAAATTCATGGAATAATGATGATTCTAAAGATAAGATGCTAAAAAACATACTCCAAGAAGCAGATGCAGTATTTGTCAAACAATATATAGAAATAAAAATTGAGAAAGCAAATTTGCGGAATTAAAACATAAGTATTTTTTCAAGTAGCAAGTCAGAGTACAACATTCTCCTGTGCTATTACCACAAAAGCTTCACAATAGCCTACACTACATAGTGAAATTGCCCCCCACATTCTTTTAATAAATATTCGGCGGACTTCAATATTAGGGAAGGAAATCCAAATCAAACGATTGCATGTACATATTTTTTTTTCCGTGCTAAAAGATTTTTACATCCAACATTTCAGGAAATGTGGAAGTATTTCAGCCATTGCAGTTGTGTTATCAAGTGTTATATTTGGGTAATAGTTTTTAATAAATTTGAAGTTGGAGCAGGTATTTAGCAGAAACTTTTTTGGCAGTGATAGTTCGAATCATCAAAAGTTCAAAACTCTTTTTCAAAGTCTAATTCAGCAGAATATGTTCTAAAATTGACGGCTGCAGTAGGAAAGAGTTTTCTAGTAGAATATTATGGTAAACTCTATGAGGTGAAGTTAGTGGCACTGAAAAGTATAAGCAATTAGTTCATGTCAAATTTTGAGCAGTAAAAATCTGGAAATGGCCTGATAATGTGAATGAAATTTACTATTCACAATAAAATGTAATGCAGAAATTTGACGCACTTGATATATAAATGGGACAAAGCGACCTTTCATTTCATAAAATTATATTAAAAATGTAAGTTTCAAAAATTTATGAATGTACTTTTCTTGTGATTTAAATACATTTTTATAATTTTAAACAAAAAAAAGCTAATTTTTTTTTCAGTAGAAATAATTTATCATTGCAGCATTATTTTGCAAACGTAACATCAGTCACGGGCACTAAACGATTTCTATACTTTCAGTTTTAAAGTATTTTCAATAAAGCAAAATATTTTCATAAATTCTGAGACCTCTGTTTTAAGGGGAAAAAGCTGTTTAGTTTTGATGTTTTTAGTTTGAAAAGAATTTCTAATTGTATATAAGCCACTTTTTTTTAATGTCTCTTCTGTATAACATCAGTCACATTTTTTTTATTCCTCTTATTTTCGCATGCAAAAATATTTCTAATGTCCAAAAGCAAATGTGAGGGCATTAATGTACCATGTAAAGATATTTTAGATCAATTAAAAAAGAAACAAAATTTAGCTCCAAGACAGTACTGAATTTAAAGGGTAAAAATGAGGTCAAAGTGTAACGTCAATCACGTGGAATGACTCAAGTCTTAATGACTTAGTAAAGAAAAATTATGTAACACTTTATCTAAAGTGTTGGGCCACTTCAAATATCACTCATTAAAACTGAAAAACCGTTGAACTTGTGGTTTTTATTTCAATATATACGAATATTCTAGCATTCATAAGCTGGGTCATGTTTCCCTCAGTATTGGGTCAAGTCTGCCTAAACCTAGGGACACTTGACCCAAATGTAGACTTGAGGCATATAATTTTTTTAAACCATTTCTATTTCGATTTATGCTCTTATTTTCAGTCACAATAATTTAAAAAATAACATATATATATTTTATTGAGCTCTAAGTATTACAAGCAAAAACAAGAAGTTATGTCAAGAACTAAACGAGCCTACTTTCCCGTACATCGACATCGGCATTTTAGCATCTGATCATTATTCTCTTGATTATCGGAGACTGAAAATTATGTCAAACATACCTCTTTAGCACTTAAAGCTGATTTCTAAAAGCAAAATATACCTTTCTCATCAGATAAAATAGACACGGAAAAAGTAAATAAATGAATAAATAAAGTTTTGTCACACCTTTTAAAGAATGTAACTGTTACAGTTCTTCCGTAGAAAAATTCCTCAATCGTTTTCAAAAAAAAAAAAAATTAAAAGTACAAAGAACATGAAAACACATTTTATCAAAGAAAGAAAGAAAAAAAACTCGTCCGTTAATAAAATGTCTCGAATTTCATTTTTAATCCGTTGCCAGTTGTTAAATATAAATAAAGAAAAAATTGCCCTCGTGAATTAAAAATTATTGTTACAAAAAAAAAAAAAAAATCGGCTGCCAAAAAAAAAATCGTCTGCCAAAAAAAAAAATAATAATAATAAATAAAACAAAACAAATGAATAAATAAACAAAAAATCATCTGCACAGTCAGTCATTTTTTTCTGAGCCTGCATTTCCGCCATGTTTGCGGAGTCGGAGTTGGAATCAGAGTCCTCACAGAAGATTATTCAGAAAAGTACTTTACATACATTATTTATCAAAACCATTTTCATACAAAGTTAGTTTGAAGGAAATCCGCTCTAAGTTCAGGATCAACATTCAACTTAAATTTCCCCGTAGGCTCTAATGTTAAAATTTTTTTCTGAACGGTTCAACATTGAACAAAAAATGGTTCCAATCAAACAGCGAAGTATGGGAATGAGCCTCTCCGAGATCTTTCGAACAAAAAAAAAGGTGTATTCAATTCGGACGGTTCACTTAAAAGTTACTAGGTGGGGAAAGGTTACTTGAACGGTTCAATGTTGAACGAAAAAATGTTCAAATGGAAAATTTAAATACGGTAATAAAGTATCCTTGCTGAGACCCTTCGAACAAAAAAAAAATTGTTTAAATCGGACTGTTCATTCCAAAGTTATTAGGGGTGACAGTTTGTTTGAACGGTTCAATGTTGAACGAAAAATTGTTCAAATCGGAAATGTAAATACGGGAATGAAGTATTCTTGAAAAGAACTTCCGAACGCAAAAAAAAGTATGAGTCAAATCGGACTGTTCACGTCATAAAGTAATGCATCGCGACAGGGTTGTTTGAACGGTTCAAAGTGAACCAAAAATTGTGTCAAGATCGGAAAATCAAATCTTGGAAGATTGTACTCGCCGTAAATCTTTCAAACAAAAAAAAAAAAGTTTGTTCAAATCGGAGAGGTTACAATCAAAGTTATTTAGGGGGGGGGAAGGTTCTTGAAAGCTGTCACTGCTACCTGAGAGTTGTTCCAAAATCGAAAAATCACAAAGTGGAATGAGGATGTAATCGCCGATGATCAATCCAACAAAATAAAGTGTTCAAAATCGGAATGTTCATTCAAAAGTTATTAGGGGAGAAAGTTGCTTGAACGGTTCAATGTTTGAACGTAAAAATTGTTTCAAATCGAAAATGTAGATACAGGAATGATGAAGTATCCTTGAAAAGATCTTCGAACAAAAAAAGTTTGTTCAAATCGGACTGTTAACTAAAAACTTAGTATCGCGACAGGTTGTTTGAACGGCTCAAAGTTGAACCGAAAAATTGTTCAAATCGAAAAATCAAATATGGGAATGAGCTGTACTCGCCGAGATCTTTCCAACAAAAAAAAGTTTGTTCCCAAATCGGAATATTCATTCAAAAGTTATTAGGGGGAGGACAGACAGACCGACGAGACCGACGACCGACACTGACCGACACACAAATTCCCCATCTCAATACCCTACTTTCAATTTTTAATTTTTTCGATATTCATTTTACCTTTTTATTTTTTTAACTTGGGATATTTTGTGACTTGCGATATTTTTTTTACTTGGCGATATTTTTGACTGGCGATATTTTTTAGATTGCATTAAGCCAATTTTAATACTTTTTTCGTCTTTCTTTTATTTTTAACGGGAAAGTAGGCTAAAAATGGGCTTTTTTTAATTACAATGGCAATATGCACGTACAAAAATTAATTTCTGAGTCTGCCACCGATGGGTTAGTTAGTGTGTGTGTTTGTAGACGTAAGTGTGTGTCTGTGTGTGTGCAGGACTTGGGCACCACCACCAAGAGGAGCAGGTACACGTCAAACACGCTCGTAGTCGCAAATTTTTAAAATAGAGAGCGTAGATTTTCTTATCTTATTATAGAAGCTTTTTATTTATTGAGGAAGGTAGCTTTATTACTTCTCGAAACAGGAAGTATGAAGGAGCAGAAGTAGGAAAAATTGCAATATTAAGGTTTATGAAGATAAGTAGAACGTTTCAACGATAGTATATCGCAGTTCAAACATTAAGCGTAAAAATCAATTATGAAGAAAAGGAAAAAGGGCATAGGACTGCAGACTAAAGCTATTTATTTGAAGCTTAAATTCCAGTAGGATTTTATTTAATCCTTATCGAATTGTTCAAACATTTAAAAAATACTTTAACCATTGAAAAATAAAGGTAAAACAATTTGCAAAGAGTGAACTAAAATTTGGATAAAACTTGGGTTCAAAAAACCGAAAAAAATTTGTTTTTGCTTAATTTGAAAGTACAATGTCTTGAGAATATACTGTGAAAATTTCAGACAGAAATTCGAAATATTTCTTGAGTTATAACGAGTTTCCTAGAGCGCCTCGGAGTCCAACCTTGAAGGTCGACCAGCAGCTGCAACCGCTTGGACCCTTTTATTGTTTGCGCGCATTTTTATACCTGGGTTGACCCTGTTATTCTATTATATATATATTTATATATATATATATATATTTATATATACATAATATATAATTATTTTAAATATAAATGCCGCTCCACGCATAGACGATTGACGTAAGTGTCAGTTTACTTATGAAAATTTGTTGTTGAACTTTAAACGCGTTTTTCTCAAAACATTGTTTTTCTGGTCTGCCCGGGTCCTACTTTTTTTCTACTGAACCGATTGCTTTCAAATTTTAACAGGTTGTTCTACACACTTATAGTTCTCGTCGGTACTAACGAGAATTTTTTTCACCCCCAACTTTTTATTTTACAACCCTTTCTTTGCTAAAATAAAGGGACTTTCAAAATCCGCCATTTTGTTATTTGCCCTTGAAATTTAACTTCAGTTGTTCCGACCAGAATGATATGTCTATAGATTAAGAATAATCAAGAATATTTGATTCCAGATGACATCAAGAGCCAAAATTACCCGGGCCACCCACGTGACAATAATACTAGTAATAAACTATTAAATTTTTTCAAATATTTTTTTTTATATTTTCAATATGTAAATAAAAACCCTCTTAATATTCAAGATAATTCATTTTTATTTTCCTATAAAAAACCACCCTCCAAAGGTGTCATGAAAATCGGCAGGGTCAAAGTGCATTTAAAACTCAGAAATATGTCTAGTCGTTCGAAAACGGATAGAGAGATCCTATAGAATCCGTGCCGTTTGGGATACTTTATGGTTCTATTTATGACGCTGTTACCTTCTTTTATCTAAGATAAAAATAGCTAATACTATCTGATCTTCGAAGGCAAAACCTTTCGCGCATTTGCGCATTCGTCAGGTATTCTCTGATCTTACCAAAATAGGGGTGTTAGGTAAGGTAACAATAAGGGGAAGAATAATAGGAAGCATTTTGAGCCGTATCAAACAACGTGAACGATGTTTATTTCAAATACATAGTTTAGTTGAATATGTCAAAAAGATATATAGCAAATGCAAGTTTTATATTAAAAACTTCGGAAAGTTATCACCTACAACCCATCTACCCCCTTTTTTTAAGTGGAACTGTTCGCAAGTGCCAGGCGCGGTTTCCACGGACGGACAGTGTAATGCATAAAAAATGAAACAAATAAACAAATGTTGGAGGACAGACATAGTGGGCAGTTGAATTCGTGGTTTCAAGCATTGACGCCCAAAGAGCTTCTTCTTCTTCTTCTTCTTCTACTTATCTCCTAACTGGTCTGACGTAGTCAGACCAGCTCAAGTAAACGTTGACCCTGAGGAAGTCCGAACCAGCAGAGGAGACGAGTAAACATCCTCTCTGGAAAATCCGAGACAGTCCAAAATGTGTTTGGGGGAGGCTCGGTGTTGGTGGCATTTGGTACACAGGGGAAACGTTTTCTCGCCGTCTGTGTATTTTAAGGTTCTGATATGGCGACTGGCCAGACGTGTTAGGCAGGTGTAGTATGTTCTGTCTCCTGAAAAGGCGAGAAAGAAGCCTGGATTGATTGAAGAGTACCAGTTGCTGTATGGGGCACTAGCCATTCCTTCATAATTTCGGCTTTCTTTATAGAACAGATTTCGTGATATAAAGAGCTTTTGTAATATAATTAAGTAAACTAATGCAAGATGTGGAGTTTCAACTTTATGCTAAAGGAAAAATAATCATAATATAAAAAGACTAAGTTCTTAAATTGAGAAGAAGCCATAAATTGTTTATTTCTCTCTACTGTACTTGGAGCGTACACGACCGGATAGCATTGGCACAAAGATTTCTTTAAATAAACGAACATGAGATCGTAGTTTGAAATTACACGCACTAAACACGTACAATAATCAGCTAATTAGCTTTTCCGTTTTGAAAATGAAATATGGCAATAATGAAAAGCAATGGATTGCAAAATAAATTACCTGCAAGAAATGTGTAGGTTTTAAGTAAAGGAATATTTATTTTGTCGTAATACTTCATTAAGAAATATAATACTTTCAATGCCTAAAGCGATTAGGATATAATCAACAACAGTTCTAAACAAAGGAACTTAACAATTAAAAATAACTGAATTATATTTTCAGTATTTTTACCGTTTTTTTTAAAATTCTTTTCCTTACTATTTATTGAATATTCTTACGAAATACCAGCTGAATTAAATCAAATGGTTTCATGTACATTTCTAACATTTTTCTATCATAGTATTTTTATATTTGGTACTGTTTATTCATTTATTTAATTTCAGATTTTTTCAAAAAATACGTTGAAAGTTACTGCACGGGAACACAAGAAAATCAAATGTTGCAACGTACGTAGCTGTATGACATTTAAATAAACAAATTTTTCATCCGAATGTTTATTAATATACATAAGAAAAATTCGAGTGCAGTTTAGAACTCAATTCCAGAAACTTGCGCGACACATTTATTGACTATTCAAAAATCTTGACACTTTCAGTAAAATCTGAGAAGCTAATATGATTTCAACTTGCAAAATTATTTGTATTTATAAGTATAAATTTTTTTGGCTTAATATTGGATATTTGTCGATTTTTGATTAAAAATTTTATTTCTCCAGGCTTCCAAAACCCTACAACTGCTAAAAATGGATGATGTGTTTGATGAAAGCAACGGTAACTTATTCAAAAGAATTAAAAGTGATTTTCCACTTAAAGGGAAAAGCAATAAAGTTTTTTTTTTCTTTTTTTATGAAATAGAGAAGTTTAACAAAGAAAAAAAAGCAAACATACTTCTGAGTAAGTAAGCATCTATTTTACTTATCTCAGATTTAAATTTTGATCAACTTTTTCGACACATATTGAGCTTATATCTCTGTTGATTTAAGTTCTTTAAAAAAGAGATACAGCAAAATGGGTTCCCAGGAAAATTTTAAATTTTCTTCACATGCCTGGCGTTCTTAATGAGATACCACTACATATTAATAGACAGAGGAGTTTATAGAATTGATACATGTACTTCGCACCTAAATATTTTTACTGCTGCTTTTCAGTTTGAAAACATATTTTTAAGATATTCTGTAAACTAGGTTAATGAGGGCTTCAAATCTCCAGAGGGAGCAAACAATCAAGACATAAAGTTTTTTTTTCGCAATTAAGTAAGTTCCTAGATTTTATTGAAAGTGTCAATAGATATGGTGCTCAAATTTCTGGAACATTATTCTACACCTTACTCAAAGTTTTTTTGAAAATAATTTGCAAACATTTGGATGTAAAACTCTTTTCATTTAATGGTCAAACACAAATACATACCATGAAATAGTTGATTTTGATGCGATTTAAAGTACTAGGGCGTAGTAGTGTTCAATAAAGAATGATCGAAATTAATTAAGTACAAATATGTGAACTAATGCTTCAAATGTTAATGGCATTTTTGAAATAAGTCTCTATTACATGAAATGCTTCCGTGTCAGATCAGGAAACCATTTTCTGACACATCCTTCAAGATCGATTCCGAAGCTTCCGCCATCGCCCTTGAAAGAAAGAAACGATATCCAGAAAAAGCTTGTTCAACTCTTAGAGGCATAAAAAGTCATTATGGTCATCATCTATGCTTATGGGCTAAATCCAGAGCAATGTGGAGGGCAGGGTATATAGTACGGTCAATAAATACATTTTACCTTGCAAAAAATATGCTAGAAGATTTTTTTACTTGTACATTTGGTGCCAAAAAGAAAAAAACCAAGTTGTCCAACACGAAACACCCCGCAAAAACTTTTAGGGAGCGAAAAACCACAAAAATGTATGACTTTTTGTTTTTTTTTTTTTCAAAATATCTCAGTAGTGATAAAAAGTTACAAAAAAGTTACAAAAGTTAAAACAGCTTAAATTTCCTACAGCTTCGTTCACTGCAACTTTTTTTCAACACATACAATAAACTCTCTGTAGCTCTTTGAAAATAGACGATTTCCCTCCACTCCAAGGGAAAAAAAGCATTTATTCTTAAAATAAGGCACATTCGTTATAAACATTTAATTACAAATTCATCAACATTTTTAGTTTCTTGCTTTCCTATTTTTCTTTTGAAACATCCCATCCCTCCCCCTTAGGGTGGTTCAGATTTTTTTTCTTTTTTGCTAGAGACCAAGGCTCACCCTATTTTTTTTTTTTTTTACATTTATGTAAAAAATCGCTCTCCTAAAATTTCAGCATTCTACTTTTAATGGAAGATGGTGCTCAAACACCCTTCATTTTTACGCTTTATTGTAATTTTTACAATTTCCAAGATTTTCAGACTTAAGAGACTATTTTCTTACAAAAGAATTTTTCAGTTATTCTGATTTTCCAATGCATAAATATTATTTAAAACAATTGGAAAGTTTCTTAATCGTTTGAACCTAGCAACCATTTTGATACAACCAATTATTTGGTCGAACACAGCATACAACTGTGTTCTACCAAGATTGCAGTAATACTTGCGAACATGTTGAGCAAAGGTTTTCAAAAACTTTTAAAAATGCCAAAATAGAGTTGTGGTGGAACTGCGCAAACTATGTTTTTATGCTTTTAAAGTAGTGGGATGCAGAGAAAAAAATGCAGAATTTAAAGTTTGCAACTTATATTGCTAACAATGGCAAAAAGGCACAAAGAGACAGAATTAAATTACAAGGACTAATTGCACAAAAACTATTGTAGCTAGCCTGCCGTCATCAGGACATAGAACTCATCTGTAGTTTAGGCAAAGATATTTATTTGATGTTTACTTTGGCCATCGTGTTCATCAGGAGTTATACTTTTTAATAACATTAAAGCAAAGATTGTTCGACAATTAAAAAAAAAAAAAGAAAAAGAAAGAAATGTTGAGCATAGAAAAGAGAGACACTTTAACAAGCTTAAAATTTCAACTATAAGCTTTTTATAAATCTATAGACAAAAATAATTACTCTTGCTGATTATAAAGAGATTATTGAGTAATTATTAACCATTTTGGGAGCCTGTCTGAGAAAATTCATCGGCGAATGAGAGGTACTATTCATAATACTTGGTAAATAATTAATCTCATATATGCCTTCAAATTGTTTATGTTCCTATGTATGAAAGAGATTTTTCATTTAATCAGGAGAGAGCAAACCTATATACAACAATTTCCTACAGTTTCAGTGATTGCTTGTACAGTAAAACATTAACAGACAGAACATTAATTAATGCTGCACTTAATATTAAATTTCCTGGGAATATCTGAGCTTGAAAAAAAAAATCTTATTAGATATGAACGACCTGGAAATTATAATAGCAACTAGGAGTTTTAAAAAAAGCACTTGTGGCAACTTTCTAAAGAATTAGTTATTTTGACTTAGTTTTTCAGATAAAATTCTACCTTAAAGAAAAGCAAATTATAAGAGGAATAAAGATGTGAAACATAACAAGTGTAGTATGGAACAATTGTTTTTTTTTTTTTTTTTTTCAAACATGAACATTAGAGATTATTTTCTAACATCCTTAATCCTACACCCCAACGAATGCGAATATAATACCAATCATAGAATTACCAAAAGAAAAGCAAAAGAAATAAAGAATGGTGAATGACATTTCTAAGGGAAATGTTCAAATAATTCAAGTATTCAGCAGGATTTTTTAGAATATTGAGGCCGATAAGCAGTTTCTTTTACCTATTGTTGAAGAAAATTGAACAGTTATCCTTGCTGAGACAGCAAAATATTCAATGCTAAAAGTTTCTCTCTCGGAAAAAAAAATATATACATAAACAATTGAACTGCAAAACAAGAAGTTTAAATATATAGGCCTAAACTAAAAACTTCTAACAAATTTTAGTATAGCAACACTGCTTCGCAAAAAACGAACTTTAATTACACCTGACACTACTCTTGCTGATTCTAATGTAAAAATGACCCAATGAATCCAAATATGACCACCGTTTCCCCCTTTATAGTAGTCGCAACTTTCAATGGAATGCTTAATATAACTTAGAATGCGTAATATGTATAGTCTTGAGCAAATGGGAATCAGAGGGGACATGATTCAGTTGTTTAATTTATCAAAATGATATGGGGTTTAAAATTTCGCACGGAAAGCAGGACAAAGGATCATTGTTTTAAGCTGTTTAAATCTTGGGCTAACCTGGAAATTCGGAAAAATTACTATTTTAGCAGGGTAGTGGGAACTTCGAACAGTTTATCGGAGGACGTGGTAAGGAACAAGGGAGTAGATAGCTTTAAGAGGGCCATTGATCTTCATTGGGGTCTATAATTTGACTAGGACCAGCCCTGTTGGGCCTAGAGCCTGCTGCTGGTCGTCGCATTTGTATTTGTAATTGCATCTGTAAACATAACTGGAATAAATATAAATAATACTAAAAGGTTCTTTACTGAAGGAGATTTGCGGTGTGACTCGTATGTAACGTATGATGTTTCCAAAATTTTAAAAAAATTGCAAAGCTTGAAAAAATTTTTGGAAGTGGGAGACATATAAAGGAGTCCAATGCTCTTGTTTTGTACCAAAAATAAAGTGGAAAAATTTTGAAGCTGATAAGAAAAATGAATTGTTGATTACATATTAAATATTTTAGGGACGTTAAGGGAAATACCCCATGAGTCTCCTTACTTGCAACACGTGTTTATGATTTTGAACGTTTCACCTCTCTGGCCCAATAGAAAAGTTGTAATAGTAAATATGATGCTTAATTTTAATCCAAATAATAGCTATGAAATTGTCAAAATCGGAAGAAAATATGAGAGAGGGAGGGGAGCCCCGTTATCCAAAAATGGGGACGATGGTGGAAAATGATAATCATATTTGGATTCAGGGGATCATTTTATATAAGAATTAGCAAAAATTATGTCAAAAATATGCTGAACTTTTTTTTCCGCACAACCGAAAAACACTTGAAATTGACTAAAACTCGAGAACTATTAGGTTGGTGCGTATGAAATGTCGGATTCTCTTTACATGCGGACGTTTGTCTCCCTGTTTTCGTTATACTTTTGTCTTTGGCATAACCTCATTCATAGTCGTATTGTCCATTGCCAGAGACTCATTTCAGCAAAATAGGTTTTCTCGAAGGTCTTCTCTTTTGTTATTTCTTTTGAGTTTATTGCCGATATGAATTCTGCCGACATTCGCGTCATTTTCTTATATGAGTACAAACTTGGTAATAGTGCTGCAAAAGCTGCACGCAACATAAACCAAGCGTTTGGGGAGAATACGGTTAACGATCGGAAAGTGCAGCATTGGTTCGAAAAATTTCGGACTGGCGATTTTTCACTGCAAAATGAGCCGCGCGGAAGACCCAAAACGTCTGTGAAGAATGATGACCTGAAGGCTCTAGTGGAAGCGGATCCAGCCGTATCACGAGGGAACTTGTTATCAGGATTAAAGTTGACCATACAACGATATTGAGACACCTTTCTGAGATTGGCAAGGTTAAGAAGATGGACAAGTGGGTACCGCACGCACTGACAGAGCGAAATAAGTTGGATCGGTTAAACGTATGCTCATAATTGCTAACCCGATTTCATTGGTATATAAAGTTCTGCAGCATCCACCATATTCACCGGATCTCTCGCCGACCGATTTTCATTTTTTCAAGCATTTAGAGCTGTTTTTAAGGGGCAAACACTATGAAAATGTAGACAGTCTTAAACACTCGATATCAGAGTTTATTAATTCTAAAGACCAAAATTTTTTTTTAAGACAGACATCTACGCTTTAAAATCTCGTTGGGAGAAGTGTATTGAAGCGAATGGAGCATACTTTGATTGAATAAACAGCTTTTGAAGAAAGATATGCAGTTTTATACAATCACTTAAGAATCCGACATTTCATACGCACCAACCTAATATTTGAGCTTTGAGCACCGTTTTTTTTAAATTAAAGTAGGAGGTGGAAATTTCGGGCAGTATATTACGGGTGGATAAGGGTAAAAAAAATGAGGTACAGCCGTGACCTCAAGACAAAATTGTTTTTTCACCATAGGTTTGTGAAATACCCTACTTCCCCCTTTTACCCCAGGTACAGTGTACCATATCCGCAGGTCCGACGAGAAGCCATGTCAGCCTCGTTGGAAAACCCAGTCAGGACCCGATCCTAGAGCGGATTCGGCTTGCAGTTGGAGTAAAAATTTTAATAGACATTGGGGCCCCCCCCCCCCCCCAATGTCTATTAAAATTTTTACTAGTCAGTTTGGGGGAGAGACCAAACTGACAAGGGACCCAATTTTGAGCTTGGTGGTCCTGACCAACTCTGGTTTAACAAAAGTATTTCTCATCAGACGCCAATAAAATAGACGATAACATTGTGCAAGTGGGATATTAGTTACCATGCGCGGATCCAGAGGAGGTTGGCATACCTACACCCTTAAACGTTCAAATATGGCCTAAAAAGCCATTTTTGGCACTTATATTAAAAAAAAATCGTCTAATACCGTTTTCTCACGATAAGTGCACTTTGTGACCCATTCCTTTCTTAAAATGATCCCATCCTGAACCAGAAACTGGATCAGTCCTTGCATGTTACAAAAATTCATTTATGGCAGATAATTCATACATTATGCTCTAATTATTACTAAAGATTAAAAAAAAGAACACGATATTTGCACATCAATAGAAAGGAATGAATATTAGGGAGCTAATGAGCAAGGAATCAATACAATCATGCAGTAAGAATAATAAACGCACCCCCATCTCGCACGAACTAAGAATCATAGTTTGACAAAGGACTCTTCAGTGACTCTTCAGATTCCAACAACCGACGATAAATAGTATTGTGTAACAGAAATACATAACATAAAAATTTTTTATTTCTTTTGTGCATCTCAGAAATAATACATTTTTCGCTGATTGTTACTCACAAAAATATAATATTTGCATACAAATGTGAATGAATAAATGTTAGGGTGTTGCAATACACCGATAACTAGGCTATTTCGATCCATGGACTGCAGTTTCGCGCTTATTGTGCGCTCATCAGCATGGAATACGAAAGTAGCCAAGTGGCTACTTTCGTATGGATCGAATAGCTGAGTTGGCGGTGTATTGCATGTTCCTGCCTTAGCCCTTGCTTAGGGGCGGTTACTCACTGCTTTAAATATTAGGGTGTTAATTAGCAAAATATGAAGACCAACGTGCATAAATGACGATACAGTAATAATTATATATACAACAAAGCGTTGCCTTTTAAAATGAAAACCATTAAAATAAATAGAGAATATAACAATACTTGTATTTTCTTCAAAGTCGTTTTGAAGGCCCAGATTTTATTATTTCAGGATCTACAGGAGGTAGAAGGAAGCTACAGTCCTCAAGTTGTTACTCTTCTTGTTGCGGTGCTTCAAATCTCTTGAAACAAATCATCTTCTTCTGCAATCTCATCCAGATTGACTTTGATTGTACCCCAATGTGTCACTTAAGAATTTTTGTCAATACAATACTGCCGTGGTAAGCAAAACAACAGTGTCAGCAACAGAAATGAATTTTTGAAATATTTAAAGAAACGCGTTTTTGATTCCGTACAAACACTAGAGAGAAATGTTGAAATTTGTCGTTTTGTGTGTTTTATTTTCAGCGAAAATAAATAAGCAAGCTTGTGTAATAAAGGTAAAATACAATGAGGGACATAAGTGTCAGAAAATAAAAAATGAAAAAATAGTTACTGCTCTTTACCTTCCATGGCAGAGTAGCTGTCAATGATATGCGATCTGAGCGCATCATAAAAATTCTCATCCAAATATTTAAGCTGACAAGTAACCCTACCCAAGTGTCAATCGCCGATTCGAATAAAATGGCACATTGATAGAACACCTAAAAATATGGAACCCATATTTTTTTTTTAATCTGCAACCGTCACAATTGAAGGGGTAAAATTTACGCCTAAATGGTAGTTTTCACCCTTTTTTGGGTTCCACGGACACGTTACCCTGCCCAAGAGTTAGTTTCGATCGGAATGAAACTTTGCACATCGATAGACCATTAAAAAATATCGAATACGTGTTTTTTCTATTGGCGGTAAACGCTTTTAACGGGGTGAAATTTACCCCTGGAAATTGGGTTATTGAGATACACTGCACGGCAAATAAAAACCCTTCAAAATACTTCTGACACAGTTCTTGTGGATTTTTATGTAAAAGGACCTCCTTGAATTAAAATAGATCCATAGTCCCCCCCCCCCGTTTTTTTTTTTTAGTTTCAGGCAATTTCACTGTCATTATTTTCATTTGGAAGGAAAGGGAGAAATTTATCAACCGTTAACATTCTTCTGAGGGATATGTACAATTGGAGCTAGGTGGGGGTTCCAGGGGGGGGGTGTTGCCCCCCCCCAAGTCGTCGACAACGTTTTTTTTTTTCGAGGGGTCTTTTTATGCAAAACTTTTTCCATTTTTCGGTTTTAAACGAAATGCCTCATCTTATAAGCCCCATGTCCAAAAAATATTATCTTTACACAAATAATAATAACAATAATAATAATGATAATATATTTCGCACATCGATAAAACAGTTTAAAATGAAAAACATGTTTTTTTTTTCATTATTATTATTATTTTTTTTTTTTTTTTTTAAATCGTCAGCAAAAACTTTTTCCCGGGGGAAATTTACCCCTAAAAATTGTGTTGTTGGGACACAACACGGTGAAAATTTTAATTAAAAATCGAAACAGTGAAACTAACTAAAGTTGACGTGTTTCAGGATTTTAAAGAAATTCTATTTACATAATTACACCATCAATCTCATCCCTTGGAGTGAATGGAAAAGAATAAACTACTCGCAACTGTTGCGAAAAAAGTATTTTATTTTTCTTTATTAGTAATCATTAGAGAAATGTTTAATGTTTTATAAGTATCTAATTATCCCTTATTCAAGGTATTATTTATTATTATCTAGTCCAAAAAAATGTTTAATACATGTGGACTTTGTACACCAACTACACCTCATACTGGCTAGTTCATCACACATTTGACATGATAAATTGAAATTGTTAAAACAATAAGTAACTGGAGTTTCGGAGTGTATTGGTTTTTCTGTTACGTATCCACGTACCATGCGTACTTAAACATATTGACAAATCGAGGGGAAGAGAATTGTGGTTCTTGTATGCAAGTTAATGTCCATTTGATGCAACATGACAATATCGCTAAAATATTTTACAAAAATTTTCCAAAGGCGAAAACCATATACATCGCGGGGCTGAATCATTTCAGTTGTACCTGGTGGTATATTCATAACTTTTACTTTTTTCTTGCTGTTATCTTCAGTTACAAACTTTGTTTCATCTTGACCACTCCAAGAATCAATGCACAATACGGAATTATCACCAACATTGGGTAAAAAAAACCTCATGAAACCATTTTTTTGATAATTCTGTTGTTAGTTTTCCAGATTTCGAGACAAATACAACAATGTTAGGAGCTCTGAATAATTTTTTTTTCCACAAGAGAACCAAATTGTCCATTTTTTTCTGCCATAACCACTAACAAAGGTGACTTTAATTGAAAAAAAAAAAAAACGTTTTCGACGACTTGGGGGGGGAGCACCCCCCCCTGGAACCCCCACCTAGCTCCAATTGTACATATCCCTCAGAAGAATGTTAACGGTTGATAAATTTCTCCCTTTCCTTCCAAATGAAAATAATGACAGTGAAATTGCCTGAAACTAAAAAAAATGGGGGGGGGGGGACATTTATGGAAAAGGGGGTGGGGGGACTATGGATCTATTTGAATTCAGGGGGGTCCTTTTACATAAGAATCCACAAGAACTGTGTCAGAAGTATTTTGAAGGGTTTTTATTTGCCGTGCAGTGTATCTCAATAACCCAATTTCCAGGGGTAAATTTCACCCCGTTAAACGCGTTTACCGCCAATAAAAAAAAACACGTATTCGATATTTTTTAATGGTCTATCGATGTGCAAAGTGTCATTCCGATCGAAATTAACCCTTGGGCAGGGTAACGTGTCCGTGAAACCCAAAAAAGGGTAAAAACTACCATTTAGGGGTAAATTTTACCCCTTCAATTGTGACGGTTGCAGATAAAAAAAAATATGGGTTCAATATTTTTAGGTGTTCTATCGATGTGCCAAGTTTTATTCGAATCGGCGATTGACACTTGGGTAGGGTTACTTGTGAGTATAAAGTTGATCTAGGAAAAGGACAACTGTCCCCTGTAATTTTTATTGTATTTGAATTTAATTTTATATTTATCACATTTGATTTACAATGTATTTAAATTTTTGTTATATAAAGTGTTGAAATTTTCAAAATCTTAAAGTATGATAATGTTCCATTTAATTATTTTTTTGAGTCTAAAATTCCATGAAAGTGTTATTTTAGGGCATATACTAAGTGGGAGGGTTGCAACATATAAAAGTTCAAAGTTCATTTCTGAGGTGACCACTATAGACGAAGGAAAAATAAACAATGCTCACTGCGATAACATTGTTTTATTGCAAAATCTGTAGATGCCGCCACAAATGCACACGTTTTGTTTTGAGAGCAAAACTGCACTAAGGAGTGGTCACACAAAAAAATGCAATTTTCGAATTTCTTTTGCGGCACCCCCCTAAAATGTGCCAATGGGCTAGAAAATGAGATTTGCAAAGTTTTAGCTTAATCGGATAATATTAACACGTGCCGCAAAGAGGGTAAAGTTAAGAAAAACAGCGATTTTTAGCCAAAAATTGTAGTTTTTACTCTGTAAAACCAAAACTACTGATCCTAGAAGCTTTATTTTAGTCTCATTTTGTAGGAAATTTTATTTTCTTTAAGTCTAATCTTATTTAAAGTTTCGAAAAAAATGATTAAATATTTTTCAGAATTTTCACAAGTCAGGCTGCAACGCAAATCCTCGAAATTGCAAGTAACATGGGGAAATTTTTTTTTCAACTAATCTTTTGAGGCACCCCCCTAAAATGTGCCAATAGACTAGAAAATGAGATTTGAAAAGTTTTAGCTTAATCGGATAATATTAACACGTGCCTCAAAGTGGGTAAAGTTACGAAAAACAGTGAATTTTTAGCCAAAAATCGTAGTTTTTCCTCTGTAAAACCAAAACTACTCATCTTAGAAACTTTATTTTGGTCTCATTTTGTAGGAAATTTTATTCTCGTTAAGTGCTATCCCATTTATTTTTGCTATCATGTCCAAAGTATTTATTTGGCATTTTTCAGGTTAAATCGTAGAGTATATCCAAAATAAGAAATTTTCATGCAAAAACCTAAAAGCATTACAATATTCAATTACATTTATTTGCTTATTGTTGGATTTACTTTGTCAATTAAAAAAGGGGTATTTTCGCGGTACTTTAGAAATAAATTAAACAAATTTCTGTTAAAATAGAGGAATTAAGGGGTTAAGACGGAAAGCAGAGTTAAAATGACAATAAAAGCTTTAATGCACCTTTATACTTATACTGTTAAATTATATAACATCATTTTATTACTCTTTACATACAAATTAAGTTGCTGATGGCTTGGATGGGATACCTTTTGATAAATGAGGAAACTGTGCCTGCAAAAAGACAGTAAATAGTTTAATGATGTTCCATGACACAGCTGAAAGAGGTGTAAAATTAATTCCAGGCTTCAGTTCCTCTTTGACGAAAGACAAAGAGCAACGGTAGCTTTTATTACAAGTTAATGCTGTATGCTAAATGCAAGCACAGTTTCCTCATTTATCAAAAGGTATCCCATTCAAGCCATCAGCAACTTAATTTGTATGTAAAGAGTAGTAAAATGATGTTATATAATTTAACAGTATAAGTATAAAGGTGCATTAAAGCTTTTGTTGTCATTTTAACTCTTTGCTTTCCGTCTTAACCCCTTAATTCCTCTATTTTAACACAGAAATTTGTTTCATTTATTTCTAAAGTACCGCGAAAATACCCCTTTTTTAATTGACAAAGTAAATCCAACAATAAGCAATTAAATGTAATTGAATATTGTAATGCTTTTAGGTTTTTGCATGAAAATTTCTTATTTTTGATATACTCTACGATTTAACCTGAAAAATGCCAAATAAATACTTTGGACATGATAGCAAAAATGAATGGGATAGCACTTCATGAGAATGAAATTTCCTACAAAATGAGACCAAAATAAAGTTTCTAAGATGAATAGTTTTGGTTTTACAGAGGAAAAACTACGATTTTTGGCTAAAAATCGCTGTTTTTCGTAACTTTACCCACTTTGAGGCACGTGTTAATATTATCCGATTAAGCTAAAACTTTTCAAATCTCATTTTCTAGTCTATTGGCACATTTTAGGGGGGTGCCTCAAAAGATTAGTTGAAAAAAAAATTTCCCCATGTTACTTGCAATTTCGAGGATTTGCGTTGCAGCCTGACTTGTGAAAATTCTGAAAAATATTTAATCATTTTTTTCGAAACTTTAAATAAGATTAGACTTAAAGAAAATAAAATTTCCTACAAAATGAGACCAAAATAAAGCTTCTAGGATCAGTAGTTTTGGTTTTACAGAGTAAAAACTACAATTTTTGGCTAAAAAACGCTGTTTTTCTTAACTTTACCCTCTTTGCGGCACGTGTTAATATTATCCGATTAAGCTAAAACTTTGCAAATCTCATTTTCTAGCCCATTGGCACATTTTAGGGGGGTGCCGCAAAAGAAATTCGAAAATTGATTTTTTGTGACCACCCTAGTGCAGTTTTGCTCTCAAACAAACGTGTGATTTGTGGCGGCATCTACAGATTTTGCAATAAAACAATGTAATCGGTGAGCATGTTTATTTTTCCTTCGTCTATAGTGGTCCTCAGAAATGAACTTTTGAACTTTTATGTTGCACCCTCCCACTTAGTTTATGCCCTAAAATAAAACTTTCATGGAATTTTAGACTCACAAAAATAATTAAATGGAACATTATCATACTTTAAGATTTCGAAAATTCAACACTTTATATAACAAAATTTAAATACATTTTAAATCAAATTGATAAATATAAAATAAAATTCAATACAAAAAACTTACACGACAGTTGTCCTTTTCCTAGATCAACTTATACTCACAAGTAACCCTACCCAAGTGTCAATCGCCGATTCGAATAGAACTTGGCACATCGATAGAACACCTAAAAATATTGAACCCGTATTTTTTTTTATCTGCAACCGTCACAATTGAAGGGGTAAAATTTGACCCTAAATGGTAGTTTTTACCCTTTTTTGGGTTTCACGAACACGTTACCCTGCCCAAGGGTTAGTTTTGATCGGAATGAAACTTTGCACATCGATAGACCATTAAAAAAATATCGAATACGTGTTTTTTATTGGCGGTAAACGCGTTTAACGGGGTGTAATTTACCCCTGGAAATCGGGTTATTGAGATACACTGCACGGCAAATAAAAACCCTTCAAAATACTTCTGACACAGTTCTTATAGATTCTTATGTTCAAGGACCCCCCTGAATTCAAATAGATCCATAGTCCCCCTCATCCTCCTTTTCCATAAATGCCCCCCCTCCCCCATTTTTTTTAGTTTCAAGCAATTTCACTTACATTATTTTCATTTGGAAGGAAAGGGAGAAATTTATCAACCATCAACATTCTTCTGAGGGATATGTACAATTGGAGCTAGGTGGGGGTTCCAAGAGGGGGGTTGCTACCCCCCACCGCAAAATCGTCGAAAACTTTTTTTTTTTGTTTCTATTAAAGTCACCTTTGTTAGTGGTTATGGCAGAAAAAAATGGACAATTTGGTTCTCTTGTGGAAAAAAAAATTATTCAGAGCTCCTAACATTGTTGTATTTGACTCGAAATTTGGAAAACTAACAACAGAATTATCAAAAAATGGTTTCATGAGGTTTTTTTTACCCAATGTTGATGATAATTCCGTATTGTGCATTGATTCTTGGAGTGGTCAATTTGAAACAAAGTTTGTAACGGAAGATAACAGCAAGAAAAAAGTAAAAGTTATGACTATACCATCAGGTACAACTGAAATGATTCAGCCCCTCGATGTATATGATTTTCGTTCTTGGAAAAATTTTGTAAAATATTTTAGCGATATTGTCATGTGCATGAATTGGACATTAACTTGCATACAAGAAATACCATTTTAAAGTTACAATCCCTTAACCACAATCAATTATTTACCCCTCGATTTGTCAATATGTTTAAGTACGCATGGTACAAAAGTGGATAAGTAACAGAAAAACCAATACACTCCGAAACTCCAGTTACATATTGTTTTAACAATTTCAATTTATCATGTCAAATGTGTGATGAACTAGCCAGTATGAGGTGTAGTTGGTGTACAAAGTCCATATGTATTAAACATTTTTTGGACTAGATAATAATAAAACATCACATTATTGTGAAAAATACCTTGAATAAGGGATAATTAGATACTTATAAAACATTAAACATTTCTCTAATGATTACTAATAAAGAAAAATAAAATACTTTTTTCGTAACAGTTGCGAGTAATTTATTCTTTTCCATTCACGCCAAGGGATGAGATTGATGGTGTAATTACGTAAATAGAATTTTTTGATGAATCCTGAAACACGTCCACTTTAGTTAGTTTCATTGTTTCGATTTTTAATTAAAATTTTCACCCTGTTGAGTCCCAACAACACAATTTTTAGGGGTAAATTTCCAGCGGGAAAAAGTTTTTGCTGCCGATTTAAAAAAAGAAATGAATAATAATAATGAAAAAAAAAAAAAAAAAAAAACATGTTGATCATTTTAAAGTGTTTTATCGATGTGCGAAATTATTATTATTGTTATTATTATTGAGGCATTTCGTTTTCAACCGAAAATTGAAGAAAGTTTTGCATAAAAAACCCCTCAAAAAAAAAAAAAAACGTTTTCAACGACTTTGGTGTGGGGGGGGGAACCCCCCCCCCCTTATGGAACCCCCACCTAGCTCCAATTGTACATTTCCTTTAGAAGAATGTTAAAGGTTGATAAATTTCTCCCTTTCCTTCCAAATGAAAATAATGATAGTGAAATTGCTTGAAACTAAAAAAAAAATGGGGGGGGGGCATTTATGGAAAAGGGGGATGGGGGGGGGACTATGGATCTATTTGAATTGAGAGGGGTCTTTTTACATAAGAATCAACAAGAACTGTGTCAGAAGTATTTTGAAGGGTTTTTATTTGCCGTGCAGTGTATCTCTATAACCCAATTTCCAGGGGTAAATTTCACCCCGTTAAACGCGTTTACCGCCAATAAAAAAAAACACGTATTCGATATTTTTTAATGGTCTATCGATGTGCAAAGTGTCATTCCGTTCGAAATTAACCCTTGGGCAGGGTAACGTGTCCGTGAAACCCAAAAAAGGGTAAAAACTACCATTTAGGCGTAAATTTTACCCCTTCAATTGTGACGGTTGCAAATTAAAAAAAAATACGGGTTCCATATTTTTAGGTGTTCTATCAATGTGCCAAGTTTTATTCGAATCGGCGATTGACACTTGGGTAGGGTTACTTGTCAGCTTAAATATTTGGATGAGAATTTTTATGATGCGCTCAGATCGCATATCATTGACAGCTACTCTGCCATGGAAGGTAAAGAGCAGTAACTATTTTTTCATTTTTTATTTTCTGACACTTATGTCCCTCATTGTATTTTACCATTATTACACAAGCTTGCTGATTTATTTTCGCTGAAAATAAAACACACAAAATGACAAATTTCAACATTTCTCTCTAGTGTTTGTACGGAATCAAAAACGCGTTTCTTTAAATATTTCAAAAATTTATTTCTGTTGCTGACACTGTTGTTTTGCTTACCACGGCAGTATTGTATTGACAAAAATTCTTAAGTGACACATTGGGGTACAATCAAAGTCAATCTGGATGAGATTGCAGAAGAAGATGATTTGTTTCAAGAGATTTGAAGCACCGCAACAAGAAGAGTAACAACTTGAGGACTGTAGCTTCCTTCTACCTCCTGTAGATCCTGAAATAATAAAATCTGGGCCTTCAAAACGACTTTGAAGAAAATACAAGTATTGTTATATTCTCTATTTATTTTAATGGTTTTCATTTTAAAAGGCAACGCTTTGTTGTATATATAATTATTACTGTATCGTCATTTATGCACGTTGGTCTTAATATTTTGCTTATTAACACCCTAATATTTAAAGCAGTGAGTAACCGCCCCTAAGCAAGGGCTAAGGCAGGAACATGCAATACACCGCCAACTCAGCTATTCGATCCATACGAAAGTAGCCACTTGGCTACTTTCGTATTCCATGCTGATGAGCGCACAATAAGCGCGAAACTGCAGTCCATGGATCGAAATAGCCTAGTTATCGGTGTATTGCAACACCCTAACATTTATTCATTCACATTTGTATGCAAATATTATATTTTTGTGAGTAACAATCAGCGAAAAATGTATTATTTCTGAGATGCACAAAAGAAATAAAAAATTTTTATGTTATGTATTTCTGTTACACAATACTATTTATCGTCGGTTGTTGGAATCTGAAGAGTCACTGAAGAGTCCTTTGTCAAACTATGATTCTTAGTTCGTGCGAGATGGGGGTGCGTTTATTATTCTTACTGCATGATTGTATTGATTCCTTGCTCATTAGCTCCCTAATATTCATTCCTTTCTATTGATGTGCAAATATCGTGTTCTTTTTTTTAATCTTTAGTAATAATTAGAGCATAATGTATGAATTATCTGCCATAAATGAATTTTTGTAACATGCAAGGACTGATCCAGTTTCTGGTTCAGGATGGGATCATTTTAAGAAAGGAATGGGTCACAAAGTGCACTTATCGTGAGAAAACGGTATTAGACGATTTTTTTTTAATATAAGTGCCAAAAATGGCTTTTTAGGCCATATTTGAACGTTTAAGGGTGTAGGTATGCCAACCCTCCTCTGGATCCGCGCATGGTAACTAATATCCCACTTGCACAATGTTATCGTCTATTTTATTGGCGTCTGATGAGAAATACTTTTGTGAAACCAGAGTTGGTCAGGACCACCAAGCTCAAACGTGGGACCCTTGTCAGTTTGGTCTCTCCCCCAACTGACTAGTAAAAATTTTAATAGACATTGGGGGGGGGGGGGGGCCCCAATGTCTATTAAAATTTTTACTCCAACTGCAAGCCGAATCCGCTCTAGGATCGGGTCCTGACTGGGTTTTCCAACGAGGCTGACATGGCTTCTCGTCGGACCTGCGGATATGGTACACTGTACCTGGGGTAAAGGGGGAAGTAGGGTATTTCACAAACCTATGGTGAAAAAACAATTTTGTCCTTGAGGTCACGGCTGTACCTCATTTTTTTTACCCTTATCCACCGTAATATACTGCCGAAATTTCCACCTCCTACTTTAATTTAAAAAAAACGGTGCTCAAAGCTCAAATATTAGGTTGGTGCGTATGAAATGTCGGATTCTTGAGTGATTGTATAAAACTGCATATCTTTCTTCAAAAGCTGATTATTCAATCAAAATATGCTCCATTCGCTTCAATACACTTCTCCCAACGAGATTTTAAAGCGTAGATGTCTGTCTTAAAAAAAATTTTGGTCTTTAGAATTAATAAACTCTGATATCGAGTGTTTAAGACTGTCTACATTTTCATAGTGTTTGCCCCTTAAAAACAGCTCTAAATGCTTGAAAAAATGAAAATCGGTCGGCGAGAGATCCGGTGAATATGGTGGATGCTGCAGAACTTTATATACCAATGAAATCGGGTTAGCAATTATGAGCATACGTTTAACCGATCCAGCTTATTTCGCTCTGTCAGTGCGTGCGGTACCCACTTGTCCATCTTCTTAACCTTGCCAATCTCAGAAAGGTGTCTCAATATCGTTGTATGGTCAACTTTAATCCTGATAACAAGTTCCCTCGTGATACGGCTGGATCCGCTTCCACTAGACCCTTCAGGTCATCATTCTTCACAGACGTTTTGGGTCTTCCGCGCGGCTCATTTTGCAGTGAAAAATCGCCAGTCCGAAATTTTTCGAACCAACGCTGCACTTTCCGATCGTTAACCGTATTCTCCCCAAACGCTTGGTTTATGTTGCGTGCAGCTTTTGCAGCACTATTACCAAGTTTGTACTCATATAAGAAAATGACGCGAATGTCGGCAGAATTCATATCGGCAATAAACTCAAAAGAAATAACAAAAGAGAAGACCTTCGAGAAAACCTATTTTGCTGAAATGAGTCTCTGGCAATGGACAATACGACTATGAATGAGGTTATGCCAAAGACAAAAGTATAACGAAAACAGGGAGACAAACGTCCGCATGTAAAGAGAATCCGACATTTCATACGCACCAACCTAATAGTTCTCAAGTTTTCGGCAATTTCAAGTGTTTTTCGGTTGCGCGGCAAAAAAAAGTTCAGCATATTTTTGACATCATTCTTGCTGATTCTTATGTAAATGATCCACTGAATCCAAATATGGCTACCGCTTTCCCCCATCGCTCCCCACTTTTCGAAAACGGCGCCCCCTCCCTCTCATATTTTCTTCAGATTTCGACAATTTCATAGCTATTATTTGGAGGGAAAGGAAGCATTATATTTACTATTAAAATTCTTCTATAGGGCTAGAGAGGTGAAAAGTTCAAAATCATAAACACTTGTTGCAAGTTAGGAGACTCATGGGGTATTCCCCTCCCCTCTCTAAAATATTTAATATGTCATCAACAACTCATTTTTTTCCAGCTTCAAAATTTTCCACTTATTTTTTGGTGCAAAACAAGAGTATTGAACTCCCTTCTATGACTCCCACGTCCAAAATTTTTTTCAAGCTGTACAAGTTTTTTAAAACCTTGGAAACATCACATGTTACATACGAGTCGCACCGCAGATCTCCTTCAGTAAAGAACCTTTCAGTATTATTTATATTTATTCCAGTTATGTTCACAGATGTAATTACAAATACAAATGCGACGACCAGCAACAGGCTCTGGGCCCAACTGGGCTGTCCTAGTCAAATTATAGACCCCAATGAAGATCAATGGCCCTCTTAAAACTATCTACTCCCTTGTTCCTTACCACGTCCTCCGATAAACTGTTCCAAGTTCCCACTACCTTGCTAAAATAGTAATTTTTCCGAATTTCCAGGTTAGCCCAAGATTTAAACAGCTTAAAACAATGACCCTTTGTCCTGCTTTCCGTGCGAAAATTTAAACCCCATATCATTTTGATAAATTTAAACAACTGAATCATGTCCCCTCTGATTCCCATTTGCTCAAGACTATACATATTACGCATTCTAAGTTATATTAAGCATTCCATTGAAAGTTGCGGACTACTATAAAGGGGGAAACGGTGGTCATATTTGGATTCATTGGGTCATTTTTACATAAAATCAGCAAGAGTAGTGTCAGGTGTAATTAAAGTTCGTTTTTTGCGAAGCAGTGTTGCTATACTGAAATTTGTTAGAAGTTTTTAGTTTAGGCCTATATATTTAAACTTCTTGTTTTGCAGTTCAATTGTTTATGTATATTTTTTTTTCGAGAGAGAGACTTTCAGCATTGAATATTTTGCTGTACAGCAAGGATGGTTATTAATTTTCTTCAACAACAGGTAAAAGAAACTGCTTGTCGGCCTCAATATTGAAAAAAATCCTGCTAAATTCTTGAATTATTTGAACATTTCCCTTAGCAATGTCATTCACCATTCTTTATTTCTTTTGCTTTTCTTTTGGTAATTCTGTGATTGGTATTATATTTGCATTCGTTGGGGTGTAGGATGAAGGATGTTAGAAAATAATCTCTAATGTTCATGTTCGAAAAAAAAAAAAAAACAATTGTTCTATACTACACTTGTTATATTTCACATCTTTATTCCTGTTATAATTTGCTTTTCTTTAAGGTAGAATTTTATCTGAAAAACTAAGTCAAAGTAACTAATTCTTCAGAAAGTTGCCACAAGTGCTTTTTTAAAACTCCTAGTTGCTATTCCAATTTCCAGGTCGTTCATATCTAATAAGATTTTTTTTTCCAAGCTCAGATATTCCCAGGAGTTTTAATATTAAGTGGAGCATCTATTAATGTTCTATCTATTGATGTTTTACTGTACAAAAAATCACTGAAACTGTAGGAAATTGTTGTATATAGGTTTGCTCTCTCCTGATTAAATGAAAAATCTCTTTCATACATAGGAACATAAACAATTTGAAGGCATATATGAGATTAATTATTTACCAAGTATTATGAATAGTACCTCTCATTCGCCGATGAATTTTCTCAGACAGGCTCCCAAAATGGTTAATAATTACTCAATAATCTCTTTATAATCAGCAAGAGTAATTATTTTTGTTTATAGATTTATAAAAAGCTTATAGTTGAATTTTTAAGCTTGTTAAAGTGTCTCTCATTTCTATGCTCAACATTTCTTTCTTTTTTTTTTTTTGTTAATTGTCGAACAATCTTTGCTTTAATGTTATTAAAAAGTATAACTCCTGATGAACACGATGGCCAAAGTAAACATCAAATAAATATCTTTGCCTAAACTACAGATGAGTTCTATGTCCTGATGACGGCAGGCTAGCTACAATAGTTTTTGTGCAATTAGTCCTTGTAATTTAATTCTGTCTCTTTGTGCCTTTTTGCCATTGTTAGCAATATAAGTTGCAAACTTTAAATTCTGCATTTTTTTCTCTGCATCCCACTACTTTAAAAGCATAAAAACATAGTTTGCGCAGTTCCACCACAACTCTATTTTGGCATTTTTAAAAGTTTTTGAAAACCATTGCTCAACATGTTCGCAAGTATTACTGCAATCTTGGTAGAACACAGTTGTATGCTGTGTTCGACCAAATAATTGGTTGTATCAAAATGGTTGCTAGGTTCAAACGATTAAGAAACTTTCCAATTGTTTTAAATAATATTTATGCATTGGAAAATCAGAATAACTGAAAAATTCTTTTGTAAGAAAATAGTCTCTTAAGTCTGAAAATCTTGGAAATTGTAAAATTTACGATAAAGCGTAAAAATGAAGGGTGTTTGAGCACCATCTTCCATTAAAAGTAGAATGCTGAAATTTTAGGAGAGCGATTTTTTACATAAATGTAAAAAAAAAAATAGGGTGAGCCTTGGTCTCTAGCAAAAAAGAAAAAAATTTTGAACCACCCTAAGGGGGAGGGATGGGATGTCTCAAAAGAAAAATAGGAAAGCAAGAAACTAAAAATGTTGATGAATTTGTAATTAAATGTTTATAACGAATGTGCCTTATTTTAAGAATAAATGCTTTTTTTCCCTTGGAGTGGAGGAAAATCGTCTATTTTCAAAGAGCTACAGCGAGTTTATTGTATGTGTTGAAAAAAAGTTGCAGTGAACAAAGCTGTAGGAAATTTAAGCTGTTTTAACTTTTGTATTTAACATTTTTTGTAACTTTTTATCACTACTGAGATATTTTGAAAAAAAAAAAAAAAAGTCATACATTTTTGTGGTTTTTCGCTCCTTAAAAGTTTTTGCGGGGTGTTTCGTGTTGGACAACTTGTTTTTTTTTCTTTTTGGCACCAAATGTACAAGTTTAAAAAAATCTTCTAGCATATTTTTTGCAAGGTAAAATGTATTTATTGACCGTACTACATACCCTGCCCTCCACATTGCTCTGGATTTAGCCCATAAGCATAGATGATGACCATAATGACTTTTTATGCCTCTAAGAGTTGAACAAGCTTTTTCTGGATATCATTTCTTTCTTTCAAGGGCGATGGCGGAAGCTTCGGAATCGATCTTGAAGGATGTGTCAGAAAATGGTTTCCTGATCTGACACGGAAGCATTTCATGTAATACAGACTTATTTCAAAAATGCCATTAACATTTGAAGCATTAGTTCACATATTTGTACTTAATTAATTTCGATCATTCTTTATTGAACACTACTACGCCCTAGTACTTTAAATCGCATCAAAATCAACTATTTCATGGTATCTATTTGTAGTTTGACCATTAAATGAAAAGAGTTTTACATCCAAATGTTTGCAAATTATTTTCAAAAAAACTTTGAGTAAGGTGTAGAATAATGTTCCAGAAATTTGAGCACCACATCTATTGACACTTTCAATAAAATCTAGGAACTTATTTAATTGCAGAAAAAAAAACTTTATGTCTTGATTGTTTGCTCCTTCTGGAGATTTGAAGCCCTCATTAACCTAGTTTACAGAATATCTTTAAAATATGTTTTCAAACTGAAAAGCAGCAGTAAAAATATTTAGGTGCGAAGTACATGTATCAATTCTATAAACTCCTCTGTCTATTAATATGTAGTGGTATCTCATTAAGAACGCCAGGCATGTGAAGAAAATTTAAAATTTTCCTGGGAACCCATTTGGCTGTATCTCTTTTTTAAAGAACTTAAATCAACAGAGATATATGCTCAATATATGTCGAAAAAGTTGATCAAAATTTAAATCTGAGATAAGTAAAATAGATGCTTACTTACTCAGAAGTATGTTTGCTTTTTTTTCTTTGTTAAACTTCTCTATTTCATAAAAAAAGAAAAGAAAACTTTATTGCTTTTCCCTTTAAGTGGAAAATCACTTTTAATTCTTTTGAATAAGTTACCGTTGCTTTCATCAAACACATCATCCATTTTTAGCAGTTGTAGGGTTTTGGAAGCCTGGAGAAATAAAATTTTTAATCAAAAGTCGACAAATATCCAATATTAAGCCAAAAAAATTTATACTTATAAATACAAATAATTTTGCAAGTTGAAATCATATTAACTTCTCAGATTTTACTGAAAGTGTCAAGATATTTGAATAGTCAATAAATGTGTCGCGCAAGTTTCTGGAATTGAGTTCTAAACTGCACTCGAATTTTTCTTATGTATATTAATAAACATTCGGATGAAAAATTTGTTTATTTAAATGTCATACAGCTACGTACGTTGCAACATTTGATTTTCTTGTGTTCCCGTGCAGTAACTTTCAACGTATTTTTTGAAAAAATCTGAAATTAAATAAATAAATAAACAGTACCAAATATAAAAATACTATGATAGAAAAATGTTAGAAATGTACATGAAACCATTTGATTTAATTCAGCTGGTATTTCGTAAGAATATTCAATAATTAGTAAGGAAAAGAATTTAAAAAAACGGTAAAAATACTGAAAATATAATTCAGTTATTTTTAATTGTTAAGTTCCTTTGTTTAGAACTGTTGTTGATTATATCGCTTTAGGCATTGAAAGTATTATATTTCTTAATGAAGTAATACGACAAAATAAATATTCCTTTACTTAAAACCTACACATTTCTTGCAGGTAATTTATTTTGCAATCCATTGCTTTTCATTATTGCCATATTTCATTTTCAAAACGGAAAAGCTAATTAGCTGATTATTGTACGTGTTTAGTGCGTGTAATTTCAAACTACGATCTCATGTTCGTTTATTTAAAGAAATCTTTGTGCCAATGCTATCCGGTCGTGTACGCTCCAAGTACAGTAGAGAGAAATAAACAATTTATGGCTTCTTCTCAATTTAAGAACTTAAGTCTTTTTATATTATGATTATTTTTCCTTTAGCATAAAGTTGAAACTCCACATCTTGCATTAGTTTACTTAATTATATTACAAAAGCTCTTTATATCACGAAATCTGTTCTATAAAGAAAGCCGAAATTATGAAGGAATGGCTAGTGCCCCCATACAGCAACTGGTACTCTTCAATCAATCCAGGCTTCTTTCTCGCCTTTTCAGGAGACAGAACATACTACACCTGCCTAACACGTCTGGCCAGTCGCCATATCAGAACCTTAAAATACACAGACGGCGAGAAAACGTTTCCCCTGTGTACCAAATGCCACCAACACCGAGCCTCCCCCAAACACATTTTGGACTGTCTCGGATTTTCCAGAGAGGATGTTTACTCGTCTCCTCTGCTGGTTCGGACTTCCTCAGGGTCAACGGTTTACTTGAGCTGGTCTGACTACGTCAGACCAGTTAGGAGATAAGTAGAAGAAGAAGAAGAAGAAGAAGCTCTTTGGGCGTCAATGCTTGAAACCACGAATTCAACTGCCCACTATTTCTGTCCTCCAACATTTGTTTATTTGTTTCATTTTTTATGCATTACACTGTCCGTCCGTGGAAACCGCGCCTGGCACTTGCGAACAGTTCCACTTAAAAAAAGGGGGTAGATGGGTTGTAGGTGATAACTTTCCGAAGTTTTTAATATAAAACTTGCATTTGCTATATATCTTTTTGACATATTCAACTAAACTATGTATTTGAAAAAAAAAAAAACATTGCACGTTGTTTGATACGGCTCAAAATGCTTCCTATTATGCTTCCCCGTATTGTTACCTTACCTAACACCCCTATTTTGGTAAGATCAGAGAATACCTGACGAATGCGCAAATGCGCGAAAGGTTTTGCCTTCGAAGATCAGATAGTATTAGCTATTTTTATCTTAGATAAAAGAAGGTAACAGCGTCATAAATAGAACCATAAAGTATCCCAAACGGCACGGATTCTATAGGATCTCTCTCTAAATATCCGTTTTCGAACGACTAGACATATTACTGAGTTTTAAATGCACTTTGACCCTGCCGATTTTCATGACACCTTTGGAGGGTGGTTTTTTATAGGAAAATAAAAATGAATTATCTTGAATATTAAGAGGGTTTTCATTTACATATTGAAAATATAAAAAAAAAATATTTGAACAAATTTAATAGTTTATTACTAGTATTATTGTCACTCGAAGTTAGAACCTCAAAAAGAAAAAAAAATACACGTGGGTGGCCCGGGTAATTTTGGCTCTTGATGTCATCTGGAATCAAATATTCTTGATTATTCTTAATCTATAGACATATCATTCTGGTCGGAACAACTGAAGTTAAATTTCAAGGGCAAATAACAAAATGGCGGATTTTGAAAGTCCCTTTATTTTAGCAAAGAAAGGGTTGTAAAATAAAAAGTTGGGGGTGAAAAAAATTCTCGTTAGTACCGACGAGAACTATAAGTGTGTAGAACAACCTGTTAAAATTTGAAAGCAATCGGTTCAGTAGAAAAAAAGTTAGGACCCGGGCCGACCAGAAAAACAATGTTTTGAGAAAAACGCGTTTAAAGTTCAACAACAAATTTTCATAAGTAAACTTACACTTACGTCAATCGTCTATGCCTGGAGCGGCATTTATATTTTAAAATAAATATATATATATTATATATACAATAAATATATATATATATAATATATATAATAGAATAACAGGGTCAACCCAGGTATAAAAATGCGCGCAAACAATAAAAAAGTCCAAGCGGTTGCAGCTGCCGGTCGACCTTCAAGGTTGGACTCCGAGGCGCTCTAGGAAACTCGTTATAACTCAAGAAATATTTCGAATTTCTGTCTGAAATTTTCACAGTATATTCTCAAGACATTGTATTTTCAAATTAAGCAAAAACAAATTTTTTTCGGTTTTTTGAACCCAAGTTTTATCCAAATTTTAGTTCACTCTTTGCAAATTGTTTTACCTTTATTTTTCAATGGTTAGAGTATTTTTTAAATGTTTGAACAATTCGATAAGGATTTAAAGAAAATCCTACTGGAATTTAAGCTTCAAAATAAATAGCTTAGCTTGCAGTCCTTGCTTTTCCTTTTCATAATATTTTTAAGCTTAATGTTTGAACTTGATATACTATCTTTTAAAATATCTTACTTATCTTTAATAAACCTTAATACTTGCAATTTTTCCTACTTTGACTCTTTCCATACTTACTGTTTTGAGACAGTAATAAAAATCCTTTTCAATAAATAAAAAGCCTTCTATAAATAAATAAAGAAAATCTACTCTCTCTATTTTAAAATTGGACACGGAGTCTGACCGTGTACCTGCTCCTCTTGGTGGTGGTGCCCAAGTCCTGCACACACACAGACACACACTTACGTCTACAAACACACACACTAACTAACCCATCGGTGGCAGACTCAGAAATTAATTTTGTACGTGCATATTGCCATTGTAATTAAAAAAAGCCCATTTTTAGCCTACTTTCCCGTTAAAAATAAAAGAAAGACGAAAAAAGTATTAAAATTGGCTTAATGCATCTAAAAAATATCGCCAAGTCCAAAAAATATCGCCAAGTTAAAAAAATAAAAAGGTAAAATGAATATCGAAAAATTAAAAATTTGAAAGTAGGGTATTGAGATGGGGAATTTGTGTGTCGGTCGGTCTGTCGGTCGGTCGGTCTGTCTGTCCCCCCCTAATAACTTTTGAATGAATATTCCGATTTGGACAAACTTTTTTTTGTTGGAAAGATCTCGGCGAGTACAGCTCATTCCCATATTTGATTTTTCGATTTGAACAATTTTTGGTTCAACTTTGAGCCGCTCAAACAATCTGTCCCGCGATGCTAACTTTTTAGTTAACAGTCCGATTTGAACAAACTTTTTTTTGTTCGAAAGATCTTTTCAAGGATACTTCATTCCTGTATCTACATTTTCGATTTGAACAATTTTGCGTTCAACATTGAACCGTTCAAGCAACCTTTCCCCCCTAATAACTTTTGAATGAACATTCCGATTTGAACAAACTTTTTTTTGTTGGATAGATCTCGGCGATTACAACTCATTCCCATATTTGATTTTTCGATTTGAACAACTTTGGTTCAACATTGAACCGTTCAAGCAACCTTCCCCCCCCCCCTAATAACTTTTGAATGAACATTCCGATTTGAACAAACTTTTTTTTGTTGGAAAGATTTCGGCGAGTACAACTCATTCCCATATTTGATTTTTCGATTTGAACAATTTTTGGTTCAACTTTGAACCGTTCAAACAACCTGTCCCGCGATGCTAACTTTTGAGTGAACAGTCCGATTTCAACAAACTTTTTTTTGTTCGAAAGATCTTATCAAGGATACTTCATTCCCGTATTTACATTTCCGATTTGAACAATTTTTCGTTCAACATTGAACCGCTCAAGCAAGCTGTCACCCCTAATAATTTTTGAGTGAACAGTCCGATTTAAATAAACTTTTTTTTTTGTTCGAAGGATCTCAGCAAGGATACTTCATTACAGTATTTAAATTTTCAATTTGAACATTTTTTCGTTCAACATTGAACCGTTCAAGCAACCTTTCCCCACGTAATAACTTCTGAGTGAACCATCCGAATGGAATAAACTTTTTTTTGTTTGAAAGATCTCGGAGAGGTTCATTCCCTTATTTCGCTTTTTGGTTTGAACCATTTTTCGTTCAATATTGAACCGTTCAGAAAAAAATTTAACATTAGCGCCTACGGGGAATTTAAGCTGAATGTTGATCCTGGAACTTAAAGTCGGATTTCCTTCAAACTAACTTTGTAAAAAAATGGTTTTGATAAATAATGTTTGTAAAGTACTTTTCTGAATAATCTTCTGTGAGGACTCTGATTCCGACTCCGACTCCACAAACATGGCGGAAATGCAGGCTCAGAAAAAAATGACTGACTGTGCAGACGATTTTTTGTTTATTTATTCATTTGTGTTATTTTATTTATTACTATTATTTTTTTTTTGGCAGGCGATTTTTTTTTGTAACAAAAGTGTTTCATTCACGAGGGCATTTTATTCTTTATTTATATTTAACAACTGGCAACGGTTTAAAAGTGAAAATCGAGACATTTTATCGACGGACGAGTTTTTTTTCCTTTCTTTGATAAAATGTGTTTTCATGTACTTTGTACTTTTAATTTTTTTTTTTTGAAAACGATTGAGGAATTTTTCTACGGAAGAACTGTAACAGTTACATTCTTTAAAAGGTGCGACAAAACTTCATTTATTCATTTATTTACTTTTTATGTCTCTATTTCATCTGATGAGAGGGGTATATTTTGCTTTTAGAAATCAGCTTTAAGTGCTAAAAAGGTATGTTTGACATAATGTTTAGTCTCAGATGATCAAGAGAATAATGATCAGATGCTAGAATGCCGATGTCGATGTACGGGAAAGTAGGCTCGTTTAGTTCTTGACAGAATTTCTTGTTTAGTTTCGATTTACTACTTGGAAAAATCTGAAGCACACGTTATATTATTCATAAGTCTTTTTGTTTTTTTTCAACAATTTTTTCAATTATTAATATAATTCTAATCAAATGCAAAACAAATATCATTGAAAAAAACTAGAAAATATAGTAAAGCATCTAATTACTAGAGTCAGTGAAAATTACTTTAAAAATCAAAATAATTAATTTAATAGAAAAAAAGTTACAATTAGAATCCGGGTTATGTAAAACCACATAAGTCATTTGCAATGACATATTTTTCCTTCTTTTATGGACGTTAGTTGCATATAAATACATTGGAATGACTTTAAATATGCATTTACACTTACACACATTTACTGCTGATACAATACTTTTGTTTACTGAAGATACTAGTTTATCAAACATTTTGTATTTCATAAGGGAATAAGGAATGAGAATTCGGGGACCACATGGAAAGTCATTCCGTGGAAATTAATACTGGCCCTTCCCCGTAGTCAATAAGAAAACACACATAACAATCATACTAAAAAAAAGTATTCAGACATACACTGAAACATTGAAAATGCAACACCAAGAAGGAGTGGTCAGAAATTCATGCAAATTTTACCGTAGACGCATGTCACTGAGTTATGCAAATGATATGAAATGCGCAGCTCTCCGACGCACGTGAAGTAAGATATAAGAGAATGAATTTGAAAAGTGGGCTATGTTCATGTTGGTTTTTCTGCCAGACTAATTATCGGAGAAATTTGGTTTTTGTCTCGAAGGATACGTGTGATAGGAGGAAATGCCAAGCCGTCCTCAACGAAGACACTTCCAGCATATAGACGACTTTACAAGGGGTATGGTGATCGGACTGAGAAGGGGAGGTTGGTCCATACGTCAAATTGCAGTTGATACCCACATGGATGCAAGCACTGTGCATCGGCTGTGTCGGAGATGGTTGGAAAGAGGAAATGTAGCTACATTGAGGGGTGCAGGTGCAGCCAGAGTAACGTCAGACCGCTTGGATCGACGGATTCACCGACAAGCTGTGGCGGACCCGCAAGTCACTTGTACGTCGATTCTGCAGCACGTGCAAGGTACCCTGGATGTTCCTGTGTCGACCAGAACCATTTCCCATCGACTGGTTGCACGTGGCCTGCAATCACGGCGCCCGCTAAGAAGACTGCCATTGACCTCACAGCACAGATTCCAACGTTTGGAATGGTGCCGGACCAGAGCGACGTGGATGGCAGAATGGCAAACCGTAGTGTTCTCAGATGAATCCCGCTTCTGTTTGTCCAGCGATAGTCATCGCATAATTGTGGGGCGTCGATGTGGAGAAAGATCGAATCCGGCAGTAACTGTGGAACGCCCCACAGCGCGACAACGTGGCATAATGGTTTGTGGCGCTATTGCATACAATTCCGTATCACCTCTAGTTCGTATTCGGGACTCTCTGACGGCCCAACGATATGTAGATAATGTACTGTGGCCGGTGGCAATCCCCTACCTTCAGGGTCTGCCAAATGCAATTTTTCAACAGGATAACGCCCGGCCTCACAGTGCTCGAATCAGCCAAGATGCTCTGCGAGGTGTACAGATGCTTTCCTGGCCACCATACTCTCCTGACTTGTCACCAATCGAACATGTGTGCGATGTGATTGGACGCCGTTTGCAGAACATGTCACTGCCTCGTTCAGAGGACGAACTGTGGCAAATGGTTGAAAAGGAATGGAGTGCCATCCCTCAGGACACCATCCGCAGGCTTATTGACTCCATGCCTAGACGTGTTTCTTCGTGCATCGCTGTCCGCGGTGGTCCTACTTCTTACTGAGCCGACGCCGTCCTCGCTCTAAATTTTGCTTATTTATTTTGAAATAAATATCACTTATTGTTCCATGCTGTCTCTGTCTTCTTACCAAATTTCATTAATTTCTGACCACTCCTTCTTGGTGTTGCATTTTCAATGTCGAGCAGTGTATATCTTGAATTGGACAGATATCTTGAATTTGTAGAGGAAGGATTTCATAGGTTTGAGCGACTGAGAATTTTGAGTTTCAAAACTATAGTGCCATTCGTAAGAAGAGTTATTCGATTGTTTATGTATAAATGTGTTTAAAGCCGCGAAATTTTACTCCTAAAAAATATTTTTTGTTAAGAGTTGACCATTGATGGAAACATTACTTAAATGCTAAAGGAAAGGAAACATCGGTGTAGGATAATGGATAATTTTTAGAAAGAACTTCCCAGTAACATCTGCAGACTGCAGAAGTTGAAAAGATATTGTGATATTCTGGTGTGCTAATTGGTTGATAACATGTGATGTATTTTAATAAAAGTAATTAACTTGCATATTACTTTCAGTGTGAATACTTTTTATAAAATATATTTTTCGCGTTAATTACAAAGTTAAGAAATAGAAAGGTCAACTATAACAATTTTTCTAAATATAAATTATATTTTCTTCGGAAAAAAATATTAGCATACCATATTATTTATTTTTTATGCCATATAATAAAGGCTCTAAGAATAATTTTGTAAAGTATTCTCAAAAATTTTTAGTTTGAGAATAAATCTTGGGGGGTGCATACGTCTTTGAACCCTTCCTGGATTCCACTCTGTAGCACAACACACACACACGAGCTCCTATTGCAATATGATATTGCGAAAAACATAATTTCAATTCAAGATGTAAAAACTCTTTTTTTTTTTTTTTTTTCAATACTTGCAGCTTTTTTTTCTTATAGATGTTAACTATCAGTGTTACAAAGCTTCATTGTGTGTAAAACATGTTCTTGTGATAAAGGATTGATTGATTAAGTCCTTACTAGGGATGCACCGATAAGCAAATTGGCCGATTACCGATTAATCGGCTATTGATAATCGGCCGATTAATGTTAGAATAATTATTTTTAGTATTTTTAGCAGTTCTTATTTCTTTATTTTACAATTCTGATTTTAGAAATAGTTGCTGATTAATTTATCTGGGCGAAGTTTTTTTTTTTTACTAATTTTCACAAAATACTTTCAAAATTTTAAACCAATTTCTTTGAACATGTCAATTATTTTAACTAGACATGAAATTAAAAAACATTAAAGCGCATTAATTCAGGATGGGTATTAATAAAAATAATTTCTATTATTATGCTAACTATTTAATTTCAGGCTTTTATTCTTTGAAAATAAGAGGTTATTACAAAGCACTACGCTAAGAAGAGAAATATTGACAAATGAAAAATGTTGCAACATTGTTTATATGTGTAAATTATTAAAAAATAGGAAAAATAATTTAATAAAAAGTTCATATCAGTTGTGAGTATATGCTGTTTTGTTTAATTTTTTAGCTGATTGTATAGTTCCTACTATAAAAAATGTGAATTCTTCATGGAAAAATAAATAAGGGTTCTATGAAGCTTGTATTTACTATATTGTTTTATAAATAAACATGCGTGTTTTCTTAGCGAAAGTGAAATCAGTGCGAAAGCGAAAACATCGGTTTGTTGAAGTAGATTAATTGGATTTTTATTTTTTTTAATTTTAATAATATTTATTTGCCAATTCTTCACTTGAATAAATATTCAATTCAGTGCATTGTATAAAACTGAATAATCTCTGAGCGATCATACGTGTGCCCTCAAATTAACTGGAAGTACGTTTGCACGCTGAACAAAGCCGGACAAGCTGACACAAAGCACGTATTCACCGACCTGAGTATCCTTAAGCTGAGTATATATATTTGTCCTCAAAACAGGACTATTAACAAATTTAAACAACCGCATGCATGTTACAAACCAGTGGACTCTTATCCTCTAATACGAGAGTAGCATGATTGAATTTTTGAATTAATTAATTTTAAGACGAAGAAGAGCAAATCACTTCAACTTCTTGAAGCGGGGAAAATTTTTTTGTGCCGGAAGGTTGTTAGAAAGAAAACTGCGGGGAAAATGTTTCTAATACATGTGATTTTTTTTAAAAAGTAAAACATATGGGTTATGTGTGAATAAGTATTTTTAGTTTCACTTTAATATGTGTTGTTTGCGTTGGCGGGAATCGAGTGTGTTTGTATGTATATAATGGGTGATCAATAAAAATCCGTAATAAATTTAACTGCATTAAAATTGTTAATACATGATATAAACTTCCAACATTTAATGAGAATCATTACTTAACCTTACTAATTACTGTAGGCACATTCACATTTGCAAACAATTTTCGTTTTTTTTTTTTTCATGTTTTATGACTTCGAAGGAAAACAATCTCAGATCTCCTGTATATACAAGTAGTACTAGTCAGAAAGTCAAGTGATTCTTTTACTGTGAAGCATTTTATAAAAGAAAACATACTACAGCGAACTATTTAGAACAGTTTGAGACGTTGTAAAAGGGTGTACAGAAAATAACAACGTTACAATGCACAAATGAGCAGGGATACTGCAGACACGTGTTTCGGCGTTACAAGGAACGCCTTTATCAATGCAAAAAAGTTGTGAGCTTATGGATGCACAGACATCCGACAAAAGCAACGGAAACAGAAGCGAAGAGCTTAAAAAGCAAACATAGCGGATTACGTGAACACCAATAAAAAAATTCGAAGCCAAAAAAAGATCCAATGGGAAAATAAAGAATGAACCGAAGCTTTCTACCAGGTACGAAATGGAAAGAAAGAATTCGATTGGCGACACGATAAGCCAAAAGGCTAACATAATAAAAAAACACCAGGTTAAACTGTTAACCGCAATAACAAAAAAGAGCAGAATGAAAGAAAGCGAATCGGTAAATGAAAAAACAAAAAATAAAAATAAAGACAAGTAGAAAATGGAAAATGCCAGCAAAATCAGAGGAATAAATTAGAAAGGTAAAAGGCAAAATTAAACAAAAGGACGCCAAACAGCAGAAAAATAAGGAATAGCATTGAGATCGTTAACTAAGTCAGAACTGTTTTTCAAAATATGGAAGGATTCCCAAAAATCAAGATCTGATGGGTTGGGGCATTTTTGGACAATTTGAAAAGAATTAAAATCGAAAGAATGATTCTTTTCCCAACAATGTTGCGCAATACTAGACTTATTCAATTGTTGCTTTTTCACATAATTCTGATGTTCCTTTAAGCGGAATTTCAAAGCACGTCGCGTTTGTCCGATATAAGAGAGATTGCAATTGCAATTAATTTTATAAATACCACAACTATTAAGAGGATGAATGGGATCTTTAAGGGAAGAGAAACATAGTTTATTCGTAGGGGAGAATACCACCTGGAAATTGAAACGTTTGAGAATCTTAGCAACCTGATAACTCACAGAGGGAAAGAATGGTAAAACAACCAAATTCTTTCTAATGAAAGTTCTCTTAACAAAAGTTGTTTCGGATTTGTTAGAAAGTTTTTTAAAAATGGAATCAATCAAAGTATGAGGATAGTTTCTATCAAGAGCCACAGCTTTAAGATAGTTGAGTTCTGCTTTAAGAAGTTCCGGTGAAGAACAAAGATTAATAGCACGCTGAACAAAAGAATTAAATGCAGCATATTTTTGACTAGGAGGGTGAGATGAAAGTCGATGAGGAGGTAACGAGACAGCAAAAGGTTTGCGATAAACGGTAGTTTCAAAGCCGAATTCTGTTCGAGAAACTAAAACATCAAGAAAGGGAATGCAATTATCCTGTTCTTTCTCACAAGAGAATTGAATATGAGGATCAATAGCATTTAAAACGGATAAAACATCGTCATTATGGAACTGGTTATGGTTCATTAGAACAAAACAATCGTCAACATATCTAACGTAAAATTGAAACTGTAATTTTTGGAACAACTCAACCTCAAAATAATGCATATAAATATCACTAAGAATGGGGCTTAGTGGGTTACCCATAGCCAAACCATCTGACATAGTGTAAAATTGTCCATTAAAAGCAAAAGAACATTGTTCAAGGCATGTACGGGTAAGGAAAATTAATTCCTCAATTTCCTTAGAGGCAAAATGAAATTCTGAAAGTCTCCTTTGAAGGCATAACAATGCACCCTCGATAGGAACGTTCGTAAATAATGATTTAACATCAAAAGAAGCCATAAAAGAATCCTTAGGAACGAAATTATGAATTTTCTTAACAAAATCTACAGAATTTTTAACGGTGAATAAATTATGAATCCTAAGTGGAGAAAACACAGAGACTAAATATTTAGCAAGTTTATAAGAAGCAGTACCGATATTGGAAACAATCGGTCTAAAAGGGATACCAGTTTTATGTACCTTGGGTAAAGCATAAAATCTAGCACAATTAGCAATAGAGGGAATAACAGAGCGTTTAACACTTAAAGGAATAGACTGAACCGACTTAACAACAGAAGAAATCGTTTTTAACTCTTTTTCGCTAGGATCTTTCTAAATTTCAAAATACGGACCAGAAGAAATCAAATCATTAGTTTTATCAACATAAGATGATTTGTCAAGAACAACAATTTGACCGCCTTTGTCAGCTTTGGTAACAACCAGATCTGAATTAGAAATTAAATTCTTTACACTACGACTCACAGTATTAGCAAACATAGGTTTAGAAATTTTAGAATTGAAGTCAACGTTAGAAGCAATCAGATGCCGAACACACTCTTTTTGAGTGGATGATAAGGCACTATGTTTAAAAGCCTTCTCAATAGGAGCAATAAGTTTAGAAAAAGAAGATTTGCTCGCCACAGAAAAATTATCATTGCACTTTAGAGCCTCGATTTGAGACCTATCTAAAGGAACACTGGAAAGATTAACAACAGCATTTTTATTAACCACCGGTAAATTATCAGAGATAACAGAATTCGAATTTTTACAGAGTTTAGCCATTTCCTTTTTCAAAATAACCTGATGATTCTCCGAAAAACGAAGGGTTCTAAACCAAGATGTTCTATCGACAGAATCAAAATCGGAAATAGAATTTGAAACAGAAAGATGTAAATTGTAGAGTTCACGTTCAATATAAGATAATCGTTTCCTAGTTTCTTGGATCGAAGCTCTAAGTAGAGCCAATTTCGACCGAAAAATTACTTTGTCAATCTTGACAGAACGAGGTAAATTGCATTTCAACGAAATAAAATTCGGAATAATTCTCTTGCGCCTACATTCTTGAAGAAACTTCAAATGGTTCAAAAATCGGAACTTTTTAATACGAAGATTCTGAAACCTATTAACCTGAGACATAATAAAATCATGAGTCAAAACGAAAATAACAAATACAAAAACAAAAGAACAATCTAACCGTAACAGTAAACAGGACAGTAAAAAGAGAAAAAAGAAAGAATATGAACAAGACTCAAATGAAACCAAAAACAAGGTGAAAACAAAAACAACAACAGAAAACAAAAAGGGAACGTAAGGCCCGTTTAAGCCGTAAATAAAGTTTACAAATACCTTTGTGCTAAAGATGTACAGAAAATAACAACGTTACAATGCACAAATGAGCAGGGATACTGCAGACACGTGTTTCGGCGTTACAAGGAACGCCTTTATCAATGCAAAAAAGTTGTGAGCTTATGGATGCACAGACATCCGACAAAAGCAACGGAAACAGAAGCGAAGAGCTTAAAAAGCAAACATAGCGGATTACGTGAACACCAATAAAAAAATTCGAAGCCAAAAAAAGATCCAATGGGAAAATAAAGAATGAACCGAAGCATTCTACCAGGTACGAAATGGAAAGAAAGAATTCGATTGGCGACACGATAAGCCAAAAGGCTAACATAATAAAAAAAACACCAGGTTAAACTGTTAACCGCAAGAACAAAAAAGAGCAGAATGAAAGAAAGCGAATCGGTAAATGAAAAAACAAAAAAGAAAAATAAAGACAAGTAGAAAATGGAAAATGCCAGCAAAATCAGAGGAATAAATTAGAAAGGTAAAAGGCAAAATTAAACAAAAGGACGCCAAACAGCAGAAAAATAAGGAATAGCATTGAGATCGTTAACTAAGTCAGAACTGTTTTTCAAAATATGGAAGGATTCCCAAAAATCAAGATCTGATGGGTTGGGGCATTTTTGGACAATTTGAAAAGAATTAAAATCGAAAGAATGATTCTTTTCCCAACAATGTTGCGCAATACTAGACTTATTCAATTGTTGCTTTTTCACATAATTCTGATGTTCCTTTAAGCGGAATTTCAAAGCACGTCGCGTTTGTCCGATATAAGAGAGATTGCAATTGCAATTAATTTTATAAATACCACAACTATTAAGAGGATGAATGGGATCTTTAAGGGAAGAGAAACATAGTTTATTCGTAGGGGAGAATACCACCTGGAAATTGAAACGTTTGAGAATCTTAGCAACCTGATAACTCACAGAGGGAAAGAATGGTAAAACAACCAAATTCTTTCTAATGAAAGTTCTCTTAACAAAAGTTGTTTCGGATTTGTTAGAAAGTTTTTTAAAAATGGAATCAATCAAAGTATGAGGATAGTTTCTATCAAAAAGGGGTTTGAGTGCTTTTCTCCGATATAGGTCTGGAAGAGTTGCAAAAATCACACGTAAAAAAATTAGAAATTTAAAAAGGATTTTGATCCCAGACCGAATTTCTCTGCGACTTGCAGTAAAAAAGTACAAATGTTCACAATCAATGATAAATTTTGCCCTTCGAAAAAGCAAAGATAATTTGACAAAAGAAACAAGCCATTCCACAATGAAATGAAAAACAATAAATTTCAGCAAAAACAAAGTGTGGACGTCTCTATTGAAAATTATCAAAAGATCTTTGATTCTTGATAATGAAGCATATTTTATTCTTTCAAATTCCTTAATAAATGGTAATATTTCTTTCTATTCTTCCAATAAGAGCCAATATTTAGAAAAGTGCCAATTTGAAGTTGGAGTTTTCTGAAAAAAAAAATTTTTTGCAGAAAAAAACTAATATTGGATTTTAAGTCTAAATTGGGTCTAAATGCAAGAAAATGAAAGGGGGGAGGTCAAGGAAGTTATTTACCCCCTCCTAAGATTACTCACTTTTAAGCCGTTACAGATCTGATGAATGTTACAGATCTGATGTTAATATGAGCTACATATTTGAGTTTATGCTTTCAGTTTTCGTTAACATCTCTAAATATGATATCATTTCCTTGCATTTTTAACATAGAATCAAGATAATTATATTAAAATATATATATTAGGCAAAAAAATTAAATTTCATTATAAAAAAGCATTTCTTGGAAATAAAAATGAGCGATAAGGTTTTTAGATAAAATAAATTATGAGATTACCAAATCCAAGCTAATAAAACATTTGTTTTGTTTTGAAACAACACACAACTTCAACTTTTTCAACACACAACTCTGCTGCTTGCTTTTCTTTAATTAGTTGCAGGAAATTTAATTTCTTGATCAGAAATTCAAATTTAGCATGCTAGTTATTATCTAGTTATTTAGCGAAGTTATGAGAAATTGAAGCACCAAAAATAAATAAATAAATAAATAAAATAATAATAATTAATTAACTTAATTTCTGCAGTGTCAATTTTTCTTATTTTACTAACTTCTATTGTTAGGTCATACAAACCACAAATGAAGCAATTGTACTAAAACTCATTGCTTTTCATTTTTTAAGAACAAAAATATTCAATATATATGGCTAAAACCTATGATTTTTGCTTTTTATAATTCTGAAACGTGTGAGTTAGTTCTGTAACACATTCGCTGTTTTTCAATGTTACCGCTCTGACTGTTACCGATCTGACAAACTGACAAAGTTTTTTTTTTTATTTCCGAGTCGATCGCACTAAACCAAAATCAAACACGTGGTTTTTTCATTTGTAATAAAGGACTATACTTATATATAAAATAATTTTTAAAATAATAAAAACTGCGCATTTTAGAGCGTGTTACCGATCTGATGACTCAAATGACACACATTTTATAAAATCACTTTAAAAAATCTTACCTACAATTTTAGATGCAGAAATGCAAATTTTTAATTACGATTCGATAAAACATTCCACCAGGTACTCAGTATCACGTGGTATAGGTGCAGGAAATGATTTTGGGGGCCTAAACATAGATCGGAAGTTATTGTTACCACTCTGACGGCGAAACTTGGGACACGCTTATTTCGCATCGGCTAGAAAATCAGAAATCGATTAAAACAAAAATGAAGTAAAATATGAACAAAGGGGTCAAAATAGAATCGTTTTTTGTGCAAGTGCATTTTTTTGCGAAGTTAGAAAGTGTGCATGACCTGTTTGCATGCTAAGCTTTGCTACTGGGGACACGTTACCGATCTGATTTTTGATGTATAAAAACAATATTTTCTGAAGAAAAAAAAAATTTTTTTTCTGATGTTATTAGATGAAATGAAAGCAGAACCTTATCTTCTTTCTGGGGAAAATTATTTTTTTAACTAGTTATTGAAATACTAGGGAAAATTCGCTTGGGACTCAAATTGGCACTTTTCTAAATATTAGCTCATAACTACTTGGGAAAGATTTTCAAAATAGAACTTTCGAACACGACATCTGAGATTGTTTTCCTTCGAAGTCATATTACTTGAAAATAATTGAAAAAGAAAGGTTTTGGAAATGTGAGTATGCCTGCAGTAATTAGTAAGGTTAAATAATAATTCACATTAAAATGTTAACAATTTACATCATTTATTGAAATTTGAATGCTGACAAATTTAATGAGGATTTTTACTTATCACCCGTTAAATTTAACGGGGCTACTTTAAAAAAGACCAAAAACTGACTGCGTTCGAACTGAAATTATGCTTCTTGGGAAGATGAAATGCATTATGTAAATTACCTAGACGGCGTAGTTATTCCTATTTTCATATATATATGGGGACAGGAATGCCTTCAAGGGTGATTGATTGTGATAATGTTTGACAATATAGATAATAAATGACTTATGTGTATGTTCACTAACTCAGAGAGCTTCTTTTATTTATATAGGGTAGACCGATCAGTGAAGGAACACTTCAGCGAACTATGAAAACAATATGATATTCATATACTTTAGAATGTACTTTTTCAATATATATAAAAATTTTAAACTTTTAAAAAGTTTTGTTACGGACACCCCTATGTCACAAATACCGTGAAATGCCCCTATTATCAATTCACTCTAACTATTTTCTACGTTTCCGTTTTATAATATTTTAAAACGTCACCAAATTATTTTACGATGATATGCCGGATATACGTTGTTTGATTAACGCCGTGTTTCAGGAAAGAATTTCGAACTTCCTGTTGTTCTATAAGTCAATGATCGATCATTACGCATTCGAGATGTAGCAACCGCTAAAATTAATTGGTACTGACTTCAATTTCCATGAATAAATTCGTGTCCCTTACATTTTTAACAGCAGGCTGAAATTAATGAAGAAAAAAGCATATTTTATAGCATTTCTATTTCCTTAATAATTTTTAAGATGCAATGAAACATAAATATGTCTCAGTCTTTCGCAACCACTTCAGCTATTAACCATGCTGAATTTCGAGAAGCTTTTAAAAAGCTATTTAGCGAAGGCGTTCTTAAGTTATTTAGGAAAATATTCCCGTTAATATTTTAAGCATTAAGTTGCTTTTTGTTTTGAACTGCAACAAAATAAATCCGATAAAAGGCTTTCCGATTTCTTAGTTTCTTAAATTTCTAAGCTCATACGTTGTTTCCCGAAATTTTACTGCTATTTTTTGCTTTATTTCGTTGAATTTCTATTTTTTTTTTTTACTTTTTATGTAACTTTAGTGCATGAATTTTTATACAAAACACCAATATTTACCTTTCGTTACATTTTCTCCTTATCAATAAAACAGATAATTAGTGCGTGTTTATGTTTATTTGTGTGCCGGGCGCCTACTAGTTAACTGGGAAGGTACAGAAGTATGCATTTTAAGGTAAAATACATTGAAACGTTTTCTTCAAAATAAGAATTAAAAAATTGACAATGGCACTAAATTAAGTGACAAAAGTTAATTTACTGGAGAGGAAAAAAAATAAACTATTTGATAAAACTATAATAAAGAATCGTATTACTTAAAAAGAACTATTTACATGTTACAAATGGTTCACTAGTAGTATTAGCAGCTATTTGAATTACTCCTTTACTTTTTTTTACTGCTGTAAAACTTTGTTTTCATCGACTCCTTTCAACGTCAACTCCCCAGTTTTTTTTTTTCTCTTTGCAAATTCTAATTTTCAAATACTGTGAAAACGTTCTTTCTTTGCTGCAGAAATATTGTATAACTTTGTATTATTGGAAGGTTAAAAAAAAGAAAAAATAAAATAAAAAAGAAGAACACCAGAAGAATTTTGTAGAAAGTCGAGGATCTTAAACTAATTAGCGTAGGAGAGTTTCCGTTTTTTTTTTTCTTAACTTTAGAGCTCATCTGTAAAAAAGAGAATGCCTAGAAACATGAAATTTTGTCTGCAGGTACTTGATAACTTAATTAAAAAAAAAAAAAAAGAAACTTGTGTTGTTTGGTTCTTAACACGTTTTATTTAATACAGCCGGAATGATGCTCTGTTGGTGTATTGTAGTAAACATCAAAATTTTTATTTTACTAAACTTGTAACTGATAAGAGTCAGTAACAAGGAATTGTTTCAAAGAGTTTAGTCTCGAGTAGAAATTAAATGCATCTGTTGTGAGTTATACGATACCGTAAAATGGGGTGAATCGGAACACTTTTCAGCTTTGATTCTAAAAAAAGCAGTTAAAAGATTTTTTTTCAATTTGATTTTCTGGGTAGAAACTTCGGTCTTGCTTTACTTTTGATATTCCAAGCAAACACAAAACATTTTGAACAGTTATTATTAAAATATATAGGAAATTATGGGTGTTCCGAATCACCCCGCTGATAGGGGTCAATCGGAACACATGTTAAAATTTTTATTTTTTTCCATGAAACCTGTAATAGGTCTCACAAACATGAGTAATATTGATGGGGGAGAATAAGAACAGATAATTACTGTCAAATAAATGTATAATTTCAATACCAGTAATTCAAAATAATTTTGAACTTATGAAAAATGAAAAGTAATTTTAAGAGATGCTTTTGAATTAAAATACAAAGATTTAACATAAATTGAAGTCACTCATGTCGTCCACAAATATGTACTTGTCCTTAAAACAAGCAATTGTGACTTAGTTTAAGTTTTTCCATATAATATCCTGGGATGAACTCTGCCTTTTCTTTAGTTTCTTAAAAACTCTGGGTTTTGGGGATTGTCCTGAAAGATTTTTTCGCTTATTTATCACTGTCTGTGTGCTGGACTTTTTCTACATAAAGTCCATGTGACTTTCCCCCTCGTATTTTAAGTGAAAAGAAGTCTCCTGGAGAATAAATCTTTTGAAATCTGCAACTTTTTATCATTCTAAGATCTAGTTGCTCACGAGAAGGGATAAACAGTAATAAATCCTTGTCCTTGTCTTGATTAGAATAATTGGGGTTAGAATCTTGATTTTTCAAACAGTTTTCTTCAAATAAGTTTCAATTGGAACAACAGAACTAAGTGTTCCGATTCACCCCGCAATTTTTTTTCCTATGGCATTTTTCAGAATTCTTCATTTTTAGGACACAATTTATAAAAAATGTAAATTCTAATGTGGTATTCTGTTGTTCAGATACATGTATAATTGAAACATACCACTCTTAGGTTTAAAATATAAGAAGGTTTGTTCCTGCATATGAAGTTTTGCAGTCTATAAAAATGTGATGTTTTCTAGCATTCCACGTACAGCCCTACTTAGAAGCCAGTAGCATTGCCAGATTGACAAAAGTAATTTTTTCCTACTTCCTATGATCTTACCTTTCTAAAAAAAAAAGTAATGGCGAAAAATACCCAATAGTATATTTATGAAGAATTTCTTTGTACGGTCTGGAAGTTTTGTTCCGATTGACCCCGCTGTTCCTATACACCCCATTTTACGGTAGTGAAAATGGTGAAACAATACCTAAAGGGATGTTCGTGCCTATTTATTTAAAAAAAAAAAAAAAACTTGTCGGCATTTTTTTCTTTCTTTTGCGACTGATGTTGGTTCGTGTCCCGGGATGATCACAAAACCAGGTAAAATTAAATTTGATACAGAACAGCATACTAGTGGACTTAATTCTTGACACATTTAACTTTTTTAAAGATTTAAATATATATTCAATTTACTATTTTAATTTCAAACTTTCCGCAATCATTGCGTCATTGATTGTACATTACATACTTTTAACGTAATTATAAGAATAAGTCATACACGTATACCTAATGTGGAGAATATCCCCCTGTTGAGTCATCAGTGTTTAAAATAACCCATTAATGAAGTGGGACACATAATCTTTTTGCCTACGCTTTTTGCGTTCCTTACTAGTGATTAAACATAAAGGTCATAGGATTGCAATCAACATTAACAGCCTTTTTTATAATGTTCTTTTATTATTTCACCAGAAAAATCAACAGGGATTTATATTTAAACTCCTAAAAGTACACTGTAACAAATGAATGTTGTTTTTACAGTATACTACAGCTAGTTTTATAGTAATAAACTGTAAACACTGCTAATTTTGCAGTATTAAACTGTAAAAACTGCTAAGTTTACAGTAATAAACTGTGAAATCGCTATTTTAACAGTTTAGTACGGTGCATTTTACAGTTGTTAACTAGAACCTCTACTGCCAGTATTATAGTGTTGTTTTTACAGTATAATACAGCTAAACTTTACTTCAATAAACTGTAAAATCTCTAACTTTACAGTAATAAACTGTAAAATTGCTAGTCTTGCAGTTTATTGCTGTGTATTTTAGTTATCAATTGGAGCCTCTTCTGCCAGAATTATATTGTAAAAACAGTTCATTTTTTGCAGTGTCCTAACTTAGATCACATGCTTAGAAATGCCACATTCCCTTTAGGCGCCTTCTAAAAACGTAACTATTGTGGAAGTCAGTAGAAAATTACTACAAGTTAATTCCAGACACTTCCTTGCAAACCACTACCTCAGTAAAATAAAGATGAAAAGCAGACTGTATGGGTGTAGTTGTGAAAACTAATAACTGGAGCATTTGTCCTGGCGGTGCGTGTGAACCTGAATTGAACCATAAATCGAATAAATTAATTAATATAAATAGATACAGGTAGGTAGCTAAATATACAAATAAGTAGTTACAGAGATTGAAAGATAAGTATATATTGTATTACACAGATATGTAATTTTATATCCCTAAATGTAGATATAACTATACATAAGTTGGAAACTATATAAGAATAGTTGAGCCAATATTTAGAAAAGTGCCAATTTGAAGTTGGAGTTTTCTGAAAAAAATTTTTTTTTGCAGAAAAAAACTAATATTGGATTTTAAGTCTAAATTGGGTCTAAATGCAAGAAAAAAAAGGGGGGAGGTCAAGGAAGTTATTTACCCCCTCCTTAGATTACTCACTTTTAAGCCGTTACAGATCTGATGAATGTTACAGAACTGATGTTAATATGAGCTACATATTTGAGTTTATGCTTTCAGTCTTCGTTAACATCTCTAAATATGATATCATTTCCTTGCATTTTAAACATAGAATTAAGATAATTATATTAAAATATATATATTAGGCTAAAAAATCAAATGTCATTATAAAAAAGCATTTCTTGGAAATAAAAATGAACGATAAGGTTTTTAGATAAAATAAATTATGAGATTACCAAATCCAAGCTAATAAAACATTTGTTTTGTTTTAAAACACACACAACTTCAACTTTTTCAACACACAACTCTGCTGCTTGCTTTTCTTTAATTAGTTGCTGGAAATTTAATTTCTTGATCAGAAATTCAAATTTAGCATGCTAGTTAATATCTAGTTATTTAGCAAAGTTATGAGAAATTGAAGCACCAAAAAAATAAATAAATAAATAAAATAATAATAATTAATTAACTTAATTTCTGCAGTGTCAATTTTTCTTATTTTACTAACTTCTATTGTTAGGTCATACAAACCACAAATGAAGCAATTGTACTAAAACTCATTGAAGAACAAAAATATTCAATATATATGGCTAAAACCTAAGATTTTTGCTTTTTATAATTCTGAAACGTGTGAGTTGGTTCTGTAACATATTCGCTGTTTTTCAATGTTACTGCTCTGACTGTTACCGATCTGACAAACTGACAAAGTTTTTTTTTTTATTTCCTAGTCGATCGCACTAAACCAAAATCAAACACGTGGGTTTTTCACTTGCAATAAAGGACTATACTTATATATAAAATAATTTTTAAAATAATAAAAACTGCGCATTTTAGAGCGTGTTACCGATCTGATGACTCAAATGACACACTTTTATAAAATCACTTTAAAAAATCTTACCTACAATTTTAGATGCAGAAATGCAAATTTTTAATTACGATTCGATAAAACATCCCACCAGGTACTCAGTATCACGTGGTATAGGTGCAGGAAATGATTTTGGGAGCTTAAACATAGTTTGGAAGTTATTGTTACCACTCTGACGGCGGAACTCGGGACATGCTTATTTCGCATCGGCTAGAAAATCAGAAATCGATTAAAGCAAAAATGAAGTAAAATATTAACAAAGGGGTAGAGATAGAATCGTTTTTTTGTGCAAGTGCGTTTTTTGGGAAGAAAGAAAGTGCGCATGACCTGTTTGCATGCTAAGCTTTGCTACTGGGGACACGTTACCGATCTGATTTTTGATGTATAAAAACAATATTATCTGAAGAAAAATATTTTTTTTTTCTGATGTTATTAGATGAAATGAAAGCAGAACCTTATCTTCTTTCTGGGGAAAATTATTTTTTTAACTAGTTATTGAAATACTAGTGAAAATTCACTTGGGACTCAAATTGGCACTTTTCTAAATATTAGCTCAGATGCTGGTAAAGCTAAACAAGATATATTTTTATAAGCATTTTCAAAGCTATATATATATTTATTGAAATAATTTTTATACCATCTACAAAATTTATCCAAGCAGCCCGCGATAATAGCAGAGTCTTTTCAGAAAAAGCAAGTAGAGCGAAAATATGAACAATACAGTAGCAGAAGTCGTTTAGCTTTTAATACCGCCTGACGTTTTGTTTTTTCTTACAGGTGAATATAATACAGTGGAATCTCGGTAATTCGACGCCTCGAGGGACTACGAAAATCTGCCCAGTTAAGTTGTTGTCAACTTTCCAAAGTTTCTGTATTCTTTATTCGCTAGTGATTACCATAGGCAGTATGAAAATTGATTTGTGTAAAGTATGTTTTATTTCGTTCCTTCGTTTTTCTTTCTTTGTTATAAATAAATAAATAAATAAATAAATAAATAAATAAATATATATATATATATATATATATATATATATATATATATATATATATACACTGAAGTGACAAAAGTCATGGGATAGCAATATGCAAATTTTCAGATGGCAGTAGCATCGCATAGAACAGGTATAAATGCGCAGTGCTTTTACAGAGCTTTCATTTCTGTTCAAGTTATTCATGTGAAGAGGTTTTAACGTGATGATGACCGCACGACGTGAATTAACAGACTTTGAACGCGGAATGTTAGTTGGAGCTAGACGCATGGGTCATGCCATTTCGGAAATCGTTAGAGAATTCAACATTCCCAGATCCACTGTGTCAAGAGTGTGCCGAGAGTATGAAATTTCAGGCATAACATCCCACCATGGACAGCGCAGTGGTCGACCGCCTGCACTTAAAGATCGAGACCGGCGACGTCTGCAAAGAGTCGTAAATTCTAACAGACAAGCAACACTGCGTCAAATCACCGTAGAAATCAATGTGGGACGTACAATGGACGTGTCTGCTAGAACTGTGCGGAGAAATTTGGATTTCTTGGGCTATTCCAGCAGAAGACCGACTCGAGTGCCTTTACTGACAGAACGACATCGCTTGCAGCGACTCTCGTGGGCACGTGAGCATATCGGTTGGTCCCTAGATGAATGGAAAACCGTGGCCTGGTCCGATGAGTCACGATTTCAGCTGGTAAGAGCCGATGGTAGGGTTCGAGTGTGGCGCAGACCCCACGAAGCCATGGACCCAAACTGTCAGCAAGGCACTGTTCAAGCTGGTGGTGGCTCCGTAATGGTGTGGACTGTTTTTTCATGGCATGGACTTGGTCCTCCAGTGCGACTGGACCGAACATTGACTGGAAATGCTTATGTGCAGCTACTTGGAGATCACTTGCAGCCATTCATGGACTTCATGTACCCAAACAACGATGGGATTTTTATGGATGACAATACGCCATGTCACCGGGCCACAACTGTTCGCAATTGGTTTGAAGAAAATTCTGGACAATTCCAACGAATGATTTGGCCACCTAGATCGCCCGACATGAATCCCATTGAGCATTTATGGGACACCATCGAGAGGTCTGTTCGTGCCCAAAATCCTGCCCCATCAACGCTTTCACAATTATGGACGTCTATCGAGACAGCATGGCTCAATATTCCTGCAGAAGACTTCCAACGACTTGTTGAGTCCATGCCACGTCGAGTTGTTGCACTTCGCCGGGCAAAAGGAGGGCCGACACGATATTAAGAGGTATCCCATGACTTTTGTCACTTCAGTGTATATATATATATATATATATATATATATATATATATATTTACTTTTATATTTTTATATCATATTACAACAATTGATGACCATTTTAAATATCTTATTAGGAAAAAATCCATATTTTTTTAAAAAGACATAAGAGCTTCTTGTCAATGAAGCCTCTTCCTGCTCACACTTGTTGTTTGAAAGTGTGATGCCTAACTCCTCCGGGTACAAGGGGAATTCTCTAAAAGAGTTCCTTCAAGAAAACAATGAATTGACTGATCCTTAAACCCCAATATTCTTACACTGCAAAAAATAAACTGGTGTTTTACAATATAGTACTGGTAGCAGAGGTTCCAGTAATAAACTGTAATATGCACTGTAATAAACTGTAAAAAAAAACCAATTTAACAGTTTGTTATTGTAAAGCAGCAATTTTAGTTTATCACTGTAAAGTTATCAATTTTACAGTTTATTACTGTAAAATTATCTGTAATTTACAGTAAAAACAACATATATTTTTTACAGTGTAGAAATGGTCAATATGAAAAAATATCAGCAGCAAAAAGTGGACTAAAAGAGCAAGAGAATGTCGAATTATGGAGGTTCCTGTAAATGTGTGTCAAGTTAGAGAGGTTTGCACTCATTTAACTTAGCATTAGAAGAACCATTGGAAAAATAAACATTGACTATTCGAAGTTGTCGAGTTATCCTTGTGTCGAGTTACTGAAGTTTCACTGTATTTTTATTAGAGATTATATCGAAAGAAAATGATTCGGTTCTTCCCTTTTTTAATGGAAAAGACGCATTCATTCATTCTCAAAATACCAATTCTAGAGGTTCCGCAATAAAATGAAAAATAGAAATAAAACAAACTTACAGTATATTTGTATGTATTTTACCAAAAAACTTCAACCCAAGTGATAGTGATACATCTTCAAAACTCATTATGTTTATTTTCTCCAGGATGCTTTACTCTAAGGGGAATATGCAAATTAGACCAGAATGTATCTGGCTACTGAACTTATATGTATGCTGAAACTCTACCAAGAGGAATATAAATTTTGATTTGGAGACTGTAGGAATTTCAGTGGCACTACATAAAAAATACCTTTCTTTAATAGAGTTACACTCATTTTTAATATGAAGGACTTTATAAAGAGTGAATTGTTTAGCTTTGAAAGGATTATTCAGTCGGTTGTTTAAGAAAAATAACGGCAATTTTATCAAAACCGTTGATATTTAAACGAGCTTTGATACTGTGATGCGATAACATTTTCGCCTAATGAAAAAGAATGGACATTCTGACAAGGGAATTCTACACTACTGAGGAATAACTTAAAGGGTCACATTGCCTCAAAAATGACCAAACGACCGATACTAAAATTTATTTCAAACAGCACGGAAAAATATTCATCGCTGTAGGTCAATTATTTAACAAAATATGATTTTGTTGCTTAAGGTCATGCACCATGCTATGTGTTCTAATTCAAAAGCAAAAATCTAAAGTACTTTTCCATGAGGATGTTCTTTTGTATATGTTTCCATGTTATTGGAATCTCCTACTTTTTTTTTCTATTAAAGATACAGCTTTATCATAATACATTTGGCAGTCGGGATGGTATATTTTACAAAACTTCGTTGGGTAAGTATTTTTCAGTTTCTAAAGTGTAAAGTAATACAGCCGTTAGAAACAAAATTTGCCAAGAAAAGCGCATGATTTTTTTTTCTTTTTTTGCATAGTTAATCTCAGATTTTTTGTAAAAAGTACACTTACGCAATAAACTGGATGCACAAATTTTTAGAGGTGAGTGCTGCAATCATTTGCGCAACTTATTTTTTCTTAACTTTTTCTAGGTTGTGCACCTTCCTCGCGGCCTGGAGGTTACGGGGGTACTTTTCACGCCACTGTTTAAACATGTTTTTTTTTTCTTTTTTTAAAGTTTTACAAGTATTATTTCTTTTTTACACTTTTTAGGTTTTGAGTAAAATTTCAAAGGTATGAATTGAGTACATTTTGTATAATACATTTAGTACTCTTACGTTTTTCAGTTTTTTTTAATGTTATTTTACTTAATAAACTATCAACATATGCCTTTAATCTTTAAAAAATACTGCATTTGGGTCACGTACAAATGCTTTAAATCTGACAAATAAGATGTTCACCTTCGCGGAATAAGAAAAAAATATTATCCTAACGCTAAAATTTCCAAAAGAGCCATTAGAAATACAGACACGAGATTCGGGTTTTAAAGGTATTATCAAATTCAATGCATCAAAAAAAGCTGACAGATAAAAAGACACCCGATTCACCTTGAATGTATCATGTTATTTATCCTTCTTCTATTAAAAAGAAATTTATTTCTTAGCCAAATAAATGTTTACTTGAACTAACCTATAGAATTATAACTCGAGATTCGCCACAGAGTGATCTGAAAAGATCTTTCCTTAATAATTATTGACGGATGGAATTGATTTTATCCCTTAAGAAGAAAAAAAAAGAGAGAAAAAAAATCAGGTACGTCAAAAAGTAAAGTATTACTAAAAGCAGCAAAGGCATGTACGCCAATGAAAAAAAAATAGAAGCTCGTAATCTAGTTAGTATAAAGTAAAAGTAATCTATGAAAGTAAAAATGCATCATATAATGATTTTTTTCCCAATATTAAAAACACTTGTCTTTCATTTATCGAGAATGGCGATTTCGTTTCCCCTATTCATTCATTGCAATTTTCACTTTAACTCCTTAAAACACGAAAATTTATTGATGAAGACTGACTCCGTTTAATGTTTTTCATACATAAATTCATTTCTATAGCCTTGAAAGCGGAGTACCTTATAAATATTCAACACATGTTAGCAGTAGTCTGCTAATTTGTGCCTTTATTTTTTATGCTTTAAGCATACAGGTATCCAAATCTTAATGTAATTATGGTCCATGAGAATTCACTTTCATGCTGAATGGTCAGCAGATATCTACGGGATAGGGACCTACTAGGTTAAGCAGTTAGCTTTTTCCCCGTTGTGATATCTTTACGGGGGGCATGAAGCATTCTTGATTATCTCAAAGTCCACTGGCTATTTAATAACGTACTAGGTATAATTGTACTGTATTCTCATTAGAAATACTTCCACGTATTATTTTTACTCGAAAATTTACATCATGGCAATTAATGTATTAGCTTACATGTTAGTAAATCATTTATTGGCTATTCTTTGACCAGTCAAACACATATTTAAAGAAAGAAACATTACATTTATTATTTTAAAAAGAAGATATGTTTTTCATGGAAAAGCATTTGAAGTTTTTGCAACTTTAGTTACGTTTACAAAATTTAGTAGATTGCAGACGTATTTACAGACGCTTAAGACTTACTGAATCAGAATTACATGCAAATTCTTTTTTTCAAGAGCTTATTAATCAAAATGGAATGAAAATAAAACTCAAAACTGCTATTTAATTAAAAATAAACTACTATGAAAATTATAAGTTTTAGCTATAATCCATAATATGGATTATGATTTATATGGATGAACTTTTAAGGAATTGATTCATAAGGATATATTAAACAAAAGATATTTTCACATACGTAGTAAGCGCATGCGAAATCTCTAGATGTGTTTTGTAGTGTATTTTTTATTTTGGTAAGTCTTCTACAGTTTATCAGATAAGAGCTGATGTTAAAAAAATGTCACTAAACATGTTTTAACTTAGATTTTTGCATGTTTATTTACTTTTATTGCAAATTTATCTTACATTTTTTGTGAAATTAAAAATTAAATCTTTTTTTATTATTAATAAATCGACATTTTTATCTGCAAGTATCCAATAAAGCGATATAAGAATAAAATAATCTCTGTACACGTAGTTCGTATGCCTTCATTAAATACATAGCTGTTCACAAATTTAGAAAAAAAGAGCCATCAGATATGCACTCAACCATAGGTCCCAGGATTCTTGTCTGCCAACAGAAGAAAAAGATAATAAAAACATATTGATGTGTGTTTCTTTTCAAATTTATATTCTGCTTCAAAAATATCTTCAAACCCCAAACCGCATAATATAAAACGGTACTTTAATATGCTTGGTGTTCAGTCTCAGTGATTGAAGAAAAAATACGTGTCATGTTTTGCTATGTGTCGAATTTACTTCGTATTTTTTAAATTTCAATATCGTTTGTTAATAACCAATGGCTAGCACGTAAGTTTTTATGCTGTTACCTTAAAAGTAACGTTACTCTAACTTAAGTTTTAACAGTTTAACTGTCTTTTCTTTTGTCTGATTCTTTTTTTTTTTTCTTTTTTTTTTTTGCAAAATTATCAACCTTTCCCCAACCTATCCAGTACTGTAGTCTATACTCCCGAAAAAAGCGAAAGGTATAGCATACATATTTTAAAAATTAAGCGAGTATGCGCTGAAACTTTAGAGGCCGTATAGTAAGTAACTTAGTTAAAATGAAAGAAAAAGGTACTACGAACAAAAAACATGCGACAAATGCAAGTTGCATATGTAAGTGGGAGAAACCCATACCCATCTATTAATTATGATAAATTTATAAATACGTACTCAAAAATAAATTATGGCAGCCATTTCGGAAATATATATATATACAGTAAATTGACACTATACACTGCCTCATTTAAGCGCCCTTTTCACTTACACGACGATTTTCAAAGGTCTCAGCGCATTTCATAGCAAAATAATGATGATATCATTATTTTGTGCGTCACTCCAAAGATAAGTATTTCACTTATGCGCCGAATATTTCGTGAAATGTAAAAAAAATTATTTTCTTTTAAAAATAGACATGTTTCTTCACTTTCTTCTTTAATGTTTCGCCTTTATTGCGTTTTAGACCTTTAAATAGGCTTGTTCACTTATGCGTCTCGCTCAGTTATGCGCCTTTTTCTGTTGGTCCCTTGGGCCGGCGCACAAGTGAGAGTTCACTATTATTGAGAGGATTCAAACTGAAAGGAAACGTGTCATCTAGATATCGTTTATGTAAAGTTGCCTAGGTGGCGTTAATGTTTCTTTATATAATGGACTCAAGAATGCATTCTGTGTGAGATTTGATTTTGATGATTTGATGGGCGGCACAAGTTAACGCCTAATTTATTAGCTCAGAGAGCTTCCTTTTTATTTTAAAATGAATGTTTTATAAATAAAACTATTTTTACTACAGCTCTTTTGCTCATCAACCCTCTTCAAACTGTCAATGTTACACGAAAATTTTTTTCAGATCGATGTTTTTCAAAGTTAGTATTTTTGAAAAAAAATTAAAAATAAACATTATAGTCACTAAAAAGCAGAAGGTATGCGCTATTTTCCGAAACAAACCAAGAAGTATACACCATATATTACCTATATCCATGAAATACAGTCCAGCCTCTATTGAACGATGAAAAAACTACGACAACGTCAATAAAATAAACAAATAAATAAAACTCCTATTGCATTTTGGTTAGGAAAAAAAAAACAGCGAGTAAATTGTTAACCAGCGAATTGCTTCGCATCGATCATTTCAAGTAATACTTTTTAAATACATGTTGCATTTATTTTTATTCTTAAATTCTTTAACCTCTCTGCTAGATTTTTCTCTTTTTTTCTGTTGACATGCATTTGATACTTCAATTCCCTTACAGACGCAATATAAAATAAACCGATTCCATTTGATCGACAAAAGAATAAAATAAAACGCGGGGAGGTGGTAAGGGGAAGCGCAACAAACAGATCCACATGACATTTTCTAACGATTCAAATCCTGAACGAAGTTTTCTGCCAAAAGTAAGGAAAAGAAAAAGCAAAGCCGGCTTTTCTCTCTTTTCTCCCAAAGATGTCTCCCACGCGTATGGTTGCCAGGAGAAGAGAACCTTGGCGGGAGAAAGTCAAAGTTGGCGATGTTTAGTTTAAATGCTAAATCATGCCTGAGGCTAATGACAGGATAGGGTTCCTATGCATTCGAAAATGGTGAATGCTACATAAACATATCGCTTTGAAATAGTGATGTAATGTATTTAGAATTCAGAGTGGAAAATAAATGCTTCTAGTACAGAGAAAAATAATTTACTAGGACATTTTTTAAGGTTATTTGATGTTGTTGTTGTTTTGTGCCACCTAAACTGGCAATCTGGGGAGAGCTGCTTCACTTTTCCAACTGTACTGTAATCGAGTGTGAAGTCCACCTTCCACATTACACACCTATGCCACAGGTATCCGTTTATACGGTGGGCATCCATTCACAACCTAACAACATATTCATACAAAGAAGGGCAAGTTACATCCATGCCCCAGTCGGGATTCGAACCCAGGACCACACTAACCAGGTCAGACTTTTCTGACCACTAGACAAGGTGGATGGCGGGGTTATTTGGCAGCGATCTATATTGCATTTTGGAACAACTAGGCGAAGGTGGGATAAAGTAAAATACAGTGAACTCTCACTTATACACCGCCTCATTTATGCGCCTTTTTCATTTACACGACGATTTTCAATGGTCTCAGCACATTTAATAGCAAAATAATAATAATATCATTCGTTTATGCGTCGCTCTAAAGATACATATTTCACTTATGCGCCGAATTTTTCGTAAAATGTCAAATTTTTAATTTATTTTCTTTAAAAAATTAAAAATATTTCTTCACTTTCCTTTTTAATCTTTCACTTTTACTGCTCACGGAAGGCTTTTTTTTCGTCTGAACTCGAGTTCGGATAGGGAGAATTATTTATTATGCATTGTTTTAAAATTAACAGTTTTTGATTAGGTATGCTACAATTGTTGTTTTCTTTTTATCATTGTAGTTACGGTACAGAAATTGCCAAACCGTTCTATGTTCCTTTTCTATAGAAACATTCTTATTCATGCTCTCATTTGAAATTATGTTGGATTTAGACCTTCAAATAGACTTGTTCACTTATACGTCTCTTGCAGTTATGCGCCTTTTTCTGTTGGTCCCTTGGGCCGGTGCATAAGTGAGAGTTCACTGTAGTTAAGACATTTTTTTTTTTTCAAAATGAATAAACTTGAAATTGTAGAGAAAAATACAACGACAAGGAGGCACAAATAAGCAGAGATACTGCAGACATGTGTTTCGGCGTTACAAGAAACGCCATTTACAATGCAAAAAAAAAAGAGCTTATGGATGCACAGACATCCGACAAAAGCAACGGAAACAGAAGCGAACAGCTAAAAAAGCAAACATAGCGGATTACCCGAACACCATTAAAACATTTTAAGCCAAAAAAGATCCAATGGGCCGCAACTTCTTAAAGCAGAACTCAACTATCTTAAAGCTGTGGCTCTTGATAGAAACTATCCTCATACTTTGATTGATTCCATTTCTAAAAAACTTTCCAACAAATCGGAAGCAACTGTTGTTAAGAGAACTTTCATTGGAAGGAATTCGGTTGTTTTGCCATTCTCTCCCTGTGTGAGTTATCAAGTTGCTAAGATTCTCAACGTTTCAATTTCCAGGTGGTATTCTCCCCTACGAATAAACTATGTTTCTCTTCTCCTAAAGATCCCATTCATCCTCTTAACAGTTGTGGTATTTATAAAATTAATTGCAATTGCAATCACTCTTATATCGGACAAACCCGACGTGCTTTGAAATTCCGCTTAAAGGAACATCAGAATTATGTGAAAAAGCAACAATTGAATAAGTCTAGTATTGCGCAATATCGTTGGGAAAATAATCATTCTTTCGATTTTAATTCTTTTCAGATTGTCCAAAAATGCTCCAACCCATCAGATCTTAGTTTTTGGGAATCCTTCCATATTTTGAAAAACAGTTCTGACTTAGTTAACGATATCAATGCTATTCCTTATTTTTCTGCTGTTTGGCGTCCATTTGTATAATTTTGCCTTTTCCCTTTCTAATTTATTCCTCTGATTTTGCTGGCGTTTTCCTATTTTCTACTTGTCTTCATTTTTCTTTTTGTTTTTTTCATTTACCGATTTGCTTTCTTTCATTCTGCTATTTTTTTGTTCTTGCGGTTAACAGTTTTAGCTTGGTGTTTTTTATTATGTTAGCCTTTTGGCTTATCGTGTCGCCAATCGAATTATTTCTTTCCATTTCGTACCTGGTAGAACGCTTCGGTTTATTCTTTATTTCCCCATTGGATCTTTTTTAGCTTACAATTTTTTTATTGGTGTTCGGGTAATCCGCTACGTTTGCTTTTTAAGCTGTTCACTTCTGTTTCCGTTGCTTTTGTCGGATGCCTGAGCATTCATAAGCTTAATTTTTTTGCATTAAAAAAGGCGTTCCTTGTAACACCGAAAGACGTGTCTGCAGTATCCCTGCTTATTTGTGCCTCCTTAACGTTTAATTTTTCTCTACATAAATAGCACAAACGTATTTGTAAACTTTAAACTTGAAATTGTTTTGAAAATAACAATACATACAGAAAGAAAATAACACTTTATGATAGAAGTTGCATTGATTTTTTTTCTTTTTGCCTTAAATTTGTAGCTTCAAAGAAAAAAAAAAAAGATGAAAGTGGAGAATTTTGACTTTAATTTTGCATGGGGCAAACCGAAAAATAAAATTATTTCCTTGTGAAAAAAAAGAATGATTATTCAGTTTTATTCATCAAATGAATGAATAAGAAAACAATAAATGAATAAAGAAGCAATAAAAATAATGTACTAAAAAAGTATGTTAATAAAATATCAAATAAAAAGGAAAGAAGTCAATGAAATAGAACAAAACAGTTACTAATTGAAGGTATCAAAATGAAGTGATTAATAAATAAAAACGCCAGTTATGTTGAAAATGAATAAATAAATGAATGAAATAAATACTATATCAGCTTATATCATTCACTTGGATCCCACGTGCACTTGACAGATTGTATTAATCATTTAAATTTACAAAACGCCTAATAACTTAATAACTACAGCACTGGATATTAGTAAATCCGAAATAAAACTTCAATGTTAGTTTTCAAAAACTTAATAATTTTATACTCGCAAAAATTTTGATCAACAACAAAATGTTACAATACATGTAGAGACGATCGAACAGCTGTGAGCAAAGGGCACATGTCATTATGGTATGTTTAACTAAGATAAAGTCAAGCAAGAATTTTCGGAAAAGTCTCAATTAATGTCCGTAGCAGCCCTATATAATGTCCAAAATTTCGGAGCAAAGATTTTTTTTTATGTTTCTATAGCGGTTTTTTTGTTTTAGCAGGATATAATTTTATCATTGTCTACTTCAAACGAAAAAATATATTTTGAAGTAACTAATTAGATTTTTTAAAATTAATTTTGTTTTAGTCAACAGGAAATAAAAGGAATTTTGGAGTGCATTATTTTTAAACATACAGAAAAAGCTGTTCGGACCATTTTTGCTATGAAAATTATTTATCTAAGCGAAAGTTTTATTGTTATTTCATTTAATTTCTAAAACATAGTTATTTTTTTTTAATTAATGGTTGGCAAAGGACTAAAAATAAAATCTGAGGCGATGTATTTTTGACCAAAATTTGCAAACTATTTTTTTTTGTTGATGAAATGTATTTATTTTAATATGCTTTTTAGGGATGTGTAGTTCAGAAACGAACGCAACTCAACGAACCAACTGAAGTATTCGTGTAAAATAATTTTAAAAAATTAATTTGTGAATTCCAATCACCTTAAAAATTAATCATAAATCTTTTTAAAAAATCATTTTTCTCAAAGCAATACATTGAAACTCCGGCAACTCAACAAGTTGGATAACTCGACAACCTCGGTTAATTGACACTTATTTTTTCAATGGTTGCTCCAACACAAATTTCAATAGGTAAAAAACTCTCCAACATTGCACGCATTCACACGAATTTCTGTACGTCCACATTCCCTAATAACATTCTTTCGCATTGAAAGTTTCAGAAAAATTTGTGGGTTACCTTTAGTAACTTTAGCTCAATTTTGGCATTTCTTCCGCCGTCACAAAAATTATATTTGTCTGTGTATGTATTTGCTAAAGAAAATTTAAGAATTCAATCTTGCACCATATTGGAATCAAGTCTAACTATTGAATGCAAAAGATATATCTTATGAATCTAAATCTATAATGAAATTTTTATTGCTATACTTTCTTATTTTCATGTAATTTTATCAGCGTCTCCTTAAATGAATATTACTGATCCAGTGAAACATTTTTAATCACATGAGTAACTCTCGTAAAGAACAACTTTTTAAAATGAAAACGAAGTCTTTCAAATGAACGAGTTCAGTGAACGGCTCAAAGCAATGTATGAACTTTGATGAACGATCCATTAAAAAAACAATATTGTCCATCTCTAGTGCTTCTCCTATTTCTAATAAGCTTTTATTAGTTTCACATGTAGGTTTGTTTGGATGTACTGTCAGCCCCACCTTAACGAATACTGTCGGTTCCAAGAAATTTTATTCGATTAAGCGGGGTATTTGATTAAGCGGAGAACATGTTTTTACCTTTCCATTTTGACAACTGTGTCAAAACGTAATAATAACAAAGAAATAGCTATATAGGGGAAATAATTAATGTTATTGATAAAAAAGAATTTGAAATAAGCAAAGTAAACAACAAAAAAGTATAATAATTGAGTGTAAATATAGTACGGTCATCTGGAAATCATAAAAAAGTAACTTACAACTTGTGTTACAAAATTTGTTTTTCCGCCTTTAACTTTTACTTTTTGAAACAGTCCACAATAGTAGTTTGCTTGCTCAAAAGGTTGTGAGAACACATTTATTTGACATTCTTCTTAGTAAAAATTTCCGCGAAAACTGACATATTAATGGATTATTCGAGGAAATTATTCGATTAAGCGGGGATATTTAACATTCTGTCTATGAGGAAATGTTCGGTTCCGGACGGTTTTATTCGTACAAGCGGGGTATTCGTTTATCCGTTACCCGATTAAGCGGGGACGACAGTATTTATGTATGCATGTAACTCTGAATAAAAGATAAAATTCAAGCTCTTTACAATTATAAAAGGAATGTATTAAATTCTATTATTAATATTAAAGGATAAACTACATTACATGTTGATGCAGTATAATTTCATGTAAATCTAGCGAATATTAAGTATTTTGAAAATCAGAGGGAAATCAGTTAGAGTAATATCAGATATTGTTTGATTAACTCTAAAAGCGTATTTTTTAGTTTTTTCACTATAATTTTATTTTTATGTGTTTTTTGTTTTGAAAACGACTAAAGAGTTCTTATGGAAAAAAAAAACGCACACACATACATTAGCTAGAGCAGCGCTTAAAAAGAGCTAATACTTCATTTGTTTGTTACTAATCGATTTATCAGATGAGAGAGGCTTATTTTGGTTTTTAAAACAGCTTTAAATGCTAAACATGTACGTTCAATATAAATTTGCGATCTTAATTATACAAATATATTTACTGTTACTGAACGCGAGGACTCTACATCATATTGGTTTTTATTGCAGCGAAAATTTTACGACATATTGGAAATGTTTTAGTTATGCATTTAATTTGTTTGCAATCTGATATTGGTAGTTTTTCTTTCAAGATACAGATATGCAAAAAAAAGTAAAAAAAATAAAATATTTTGTTCACTGTAAAAAAATGAATATTGTTTTTACAGTATATTACAGCTAATTTTGTAGCAATAAATTGAAAATTGTGACATTTACAGTAATAAATTGTAAAACTGCTTATTTTACAGTAATAAACTGTAAAATTGCTAATTTAGCAGTTAATTACCGTGCATTTTACAGAATTAAACTGGAACCTTTGCTGCCAGTTTTTCCTGTTGTTTTTACAGTATAATACAGTTACATTTTACGGCAATAAACTGTAAAATTGCTAGTTTTACTGTTTACTACTGTGCATTTCAGTTTTAAATTGGAACCTTGGCTGAAAGTATCATTCTGTAAAAATAACAGCTCATTTTTTGCAGTGTTACATTCAAATTAAATGTATACATAATAATGAAAGTATCTCCCAGATTCATGTAAAGTAATTTAAGCGGACTTCAATGTTGAGATGTCTGGAAGGACAAAAGTGTTTGATGTTTTAAGATCCGCATGTGTATTTTTATTTTCTTCAGTGGCGATTTTAAAATTCAGAGTAATTTTATAATTTTGAGCGGTGCTGTAATTGGGGCAAAATGAAAACGAACCTACCCTTTACGGGGTAGATATTATGGTCGACAAATTTTTCTTAGTGCTTAAAAGGTTCCGTTTTTGGTTACTTATCGCTACTCTAATTTAAAAAGAGGGTATTTATTGTATGAATAAAAATATTTTAAAACAAATTTACTTAAAATTGCATACCTTTACCCTAATTAATCCAATATTTTGGTGAGCAGCGTCCCCTCCTCCTAACTACAATACTGATTTTGAGTATTTTTCAACAGCCCTTCAAGTGAGTAAAATTTGACAGCGTTTAAAAAAGTTCAATTGTATCCATTTAGAATGAGTTCAAAACTCAGCAAACAGCTGTTTCGATTTTTAAAATTTTTAAAAATCGATCTCATGATGAAGCATTTTACAGATTTTAAAAATCGAAATTTTTCGATTTTTAAAATCTGTAAAATGCTTTATCATCAGTGTAAAAACAGAAGGCAGGTTCGCATGTCATAGTTTACTTGTCAGGTGAACCCGTGTTCTGTTTTTTGCACCGATGACGGGGCTTGCATTTTATAGCCTCTAAACAGCTGTTTGCTGCTGCTGTTCACTCATTTTAAATGTGTACATTTGTACTTTTTTAAACGTTGTAACATTTTACTCATTTCACAGTACAAAGTTTTCTACTGCGTTTTTACAAGCCTTTCAAGAATTCGTCATTTTCCTCCTGTAAATTTTCTCATTAGTGCCCAAAGGGGGCGCAAGTTGAGCCATCAAAATTTTTGGGAGGGATTTTTTGTAACGAATTTATTTTTTTTCATTCAAATTATTTACGATTTTATTTAATAAAAATTATTCATCAATTTATTTTTTAATTTAAATCAATTTTTTTACTTCTTTATGATAATTTATTGATTTATTTTGTGGGGGTGTGTGCTTGGAATGTCTGGAAGGGAATAAAAGCGATTATATTCTGCGCATAATTCGAACTTTTAAAAAATTAATACTACATAAAAAATAGTTTAAAATTAAAAAAACAAATAAATGATATTTAAAAAATAAATAAAAAAGAGGGGAAAAATAAAAATCACAAGAGGGTTGTGTGCGAAATTTGGGGGGGGGGGGTTGCGTCATTGAGCTTGGGAGGGATGGGCACCCCTGAATTGTCTAAAGAATCAATAAATTCGAGATAAACATGTTCGATTGCATTGCATAACAGTTTCGCCTTTCTCGCCAGGCCTTCGCCACAGCAATAATCACGCCAATTGCTGCAACCCCTGCAACGAAAACAAGCAGCAGGTGTTTTGTTGTCACCGGGAGATGGCGTGCCGCGCATGCCCTTCGATGTCAATTCCGAAGTCATCTTGTAGCATACGGCAGCAGTGACTCGGATGGGACTTTTTGGAAATTAAAGATCATTTTAAATCACGTGTCGGGAAGGCGAATTTCCTGTTCGGAAGAAGGAACACATTTGACACACCAGGTTCGAGCGAAGTACGTTTTATCGCATCATTTTATCTTCCCGGTCGATTTTTGTAGTTATTTCGGATAACAGCTGTTTTAATCATATGCTTTGGAGTTTTGCCGCTAATTGGTTACTATCAGTGGATTTTTAACTAACTTTTTACTAATTTTGATAACTATTTTTTGTTAATTTATGGAAAAATAAAATGTTAATTTTTATTATAATTGTTGAGGGATCTTTATGGTAACATTGAGTTTTGTAATTATTTTTTCAAAAATCTCTGGAGATATAATTGGTCATCGATATGTTAATAGAATAAAATTTTGCTATTTGTGTTAATATGTATGTCTAAAATACATATATGTGTGTGTACTCCAAAATGTCAGTCAGGAAATAATATTAGGGCATATATCTGTACCTCAGAACCAGACTAACGTAAGTCCATTTTCGTCATTTTTCAGTAGAAGGGAAAAGCGATGTATTCGACAATCGTTTTTCCCCTCTACCGAAAAATGACGAAAATGGACTTACGTTAGTCTGGTTCTGAGGTACAGATATAAGGAAATTAATAAAATTAAATAGAGGAAAGTATTTCTGCTTCTTTCAGAGGCATGTATGTTTACTTTAGAATTATTTTAATACGTATTTTGCGTTTTCTAAGGACCATTTTGCCTATTTTTCAAAGATTAAAAAAACATACTAAAAAATGCTACAATTACGTCACACTATTGTCATAAGGATGTAGGTTAAAATCATTTTTTTTTTCTTTTTTTAATGAACGTTTTGAGATAAATGAACTGTTTTGTTTTAATCGTTTTTTCTCCAATCATATCATATAGAAATATGTCCTTTACATATCAAAAACATTTAGAATGAAATAAAGAGATTTTTTATGCCTTCTATCTGTCTATCAAGTAATCTAAAGCTTAGTTTCGCCGTCAAGTAGGAAAAGTTATCTCGCTTCAATGCCATATGTTCCAACAGTTGCTTCAGTCACAGCTGCATCAAGGTGTTCTCAGCCCTTTAGTGCGACCGGATAATATAATTATTCAGATTTTTCATTTATTTTTTCTGTTTGTTTGCTGTTTATCTAATCTCAATGCCTCTCAATCTCCATTTATTTATTTATTTATTTATTCGTAACACACATAGTGTAAAAAATAAAGGTTGTTTTTACAGTATAATACAGCTAATTTCATAGTAATAAACTGTAAAAATTGCTAATTTTACAGTAATAAACAAGAAAATTACGTGCAATTTACAGTTTTAAACTGGAACGATCGCTGCCAGTATTATACTGTTGCGTTTACTGTATAATACAGCTAATTTACGGCAATAAACTAAAACGGCTAACTTTACGGCAAGAAACTGTAAAATTGCTAGTTACACAGTTTTAAATTGAGACCTCAGCTGCGTATATTATACTGTAAAAACAACAGTTTATTTTTTTTTCAGTGCATGCTTTTTCCTTATAATGAGAATACTTTCAATGTACTTCATTAAGATGTTTAAATCACACCTCTTTTAAATTTCACAAGTCTGCACTTAAAAATAAATAATAATATTTTAAACCAAAGCGTTTTAGTAATAAATATGAAAGCAAATAATAATTTAATGTAAATTGTTATTTGGTCTTTGTATTTAAATATTTTTTTTTTTTTTTTTTTCAAAATGTTTTAAGTTGAAAAGAAGAGACGGACAGGTTTCCCGTAGAAATTGAAAGGATATATTAACTGCCGTTTTTTATTACATGTTAGACGATTTCTTTGGGTCAACTACGAGAAACTATTTTAAATTATGTCCGACACACTAGTTTCAAATGCTTAAAAAGAGAGAATAAAAACGTCTAATCATGAGATTAATTGCTTGTTTTACCTGCCGTACACCGCATTTATGAGGAGAAAAAAATAAAAATTTATAATTTCATACATAAGAATTTTATTTCTTATTCACATTTTTAATGCTTTTTATTAATTTTGAAAATTAAAGCAACTAGCGATCACTAATGACAACATTGATCCATGTTATGGCTTTGAATGCACTTATTCAAACAAAGTTTTGAAATAATCCTGAAATTTACACCTTTGATTACCATACTTTTATAGAAAAATTTCATGCAATGATAGCATATCAATAATGCCTTCTTTAAACTTTAAATCGATTAATTTACTAAACTTATGGCTTATACTGAAATTAAAACTGTTTGGTCTGTTATTCATCTTTACTTTAACAAAATAACGTTAAGTTGGATTACGGTATGACTGAAACAGACACACAAAAAAAAAAAATGATTGATTTAAAATATTTTTTCCAGCAGTGTATTTCAGCTTTTATCACTAATTTGGAAAAATGAAACAATTAACAATTCCGATTGGCATTATAAGTTTTATATTTTGGTTTTGCATTAACTTATTCGAAAATTTTTTTACCGCAATTAAGCATCGAGTGTACACTTTTGTCATGGTTTCGCGTGATAAAAACACATTAAATTTGAGCATTTTTATTTTATTTTATTTTATTGAAAAGAGATAGGAACTACTACTTTTTACATTATTCATCTTTATTTCAATGAAAAAAAGTTAAGGGAACCGTGGACTTACAGCCAAACTCGGTAAAACAGACGAATAAAATGTTTTTGGGAAATAATAAAATATGGAGTACGCTGAATCAAATAAAAAAACCGCTTGTTGATCTGACATTTATAACGAAGTTATAAGCGTTAAAAAAAAAAAAAAAAAAAAAGAAAGAATTTTTTTCTATTTAAATGGCTGTCATGCAGGTAATCAAAGTCGGTCCCGAATTTTAAATTTTACACTAGATTTGATTTGTTTTGTTTTTATTTTTCTCAGCTATCAACTGTTCTCATATTATGACAAAAATGCTTAATCATTATTAAAATGTCTTTTGTGAAGCATTAAAATATTAAAACCTCGAAAAGAAAGTGAAATGTTTTTACTTTGTTTTTCTCTTTGTTCTTTGTTAATGGAAAAATTTGATGCCGATTAATATATTGAAAATTCTCCAAGCGTCACAATTTTTGTTCCATATGATTCAAATTTGGTAATATATTACTTTTGTAGTAGTTGTATAAAACTGGGTATGCATTAAGGTATCAGTGTATTTTAAGGTGCTTAAAAATATTATTTATTTGATTTTTATGTAATATTTGCCACAGAAATAATAGATTTATGCAAAAAAAATGTTGTGCAGTAAGTAATAAAGCAATATTTCAATGGATACCCAAAATTATTTGCAATATTCAGTTCGTTCACTTGAAAAAAATATTTTAGAAAAAAGCAAAAATTAAAGCGCATGGAGCATTTTGAAATTTCAAATTTAAATTCATTTTTTTAATTTAATGAAATATTTTCATTGTTTTTTATTTTTCACTTGATACACTTATAACCTAACCTATCTTCATGCCAAATTTCATATTTCTAAAATAATAAATGAGAAAAATAGCTTTTAAGGTCCACAGTCCCGAAACTGATCTGAGTTATTATTGAAACAAACCCAAAATCTTAAAAGTCTGTAATTGTGTCTACCAGCTATACCTGTTTTCGGAAATTATTAATTTCATAATCAAGTAGTCAACTTTAATAGAGGTTGCACTGTAGCAGAAAAAATCAGAAACGCTACTTGGAAAATATTATACAGCTACTTTATGTCTGGTTTCTGCCAGTTATAGTCGATACTAGTGGGGGTACCTTGGTTCTGGTTCAAAAAGAACAGAGCGCTCTTCAGGGCCCTATCCCAGTTAAACCACGAGTTGTGGTAGGTACGGGGGACCCTAAAGTGTGTGAAATGATGCCAATTATAGTTCTGGCAGAATGCAGACGATTTTCCCGCTAAAACTCCCTCCTAAAATGAACTTGATATTTTTCAGAAGAATTCCCAGAACGTCTTTCTAATAAAAAGTCGTATCTAAAATAAAAGATAAATTGTAAAGAAAAAAATATTTGTGTTGTTCATTGTAAAAGTGGTGTATTTTGAAAAATAATATCACATTTAGTTGTATAATTTTGTATAAAATTGAATCAACTTACTTTTCTGGCGATAAATATTTAATGACATTAACTAAACTTAATTAGCTGAACATTTTTTTTTTAAATCTAAAGAAAAATTTTCAAAGAGCTTTTATAATAAGGACATTAATATTATTCATAAGAGATAACTCGCTTTTACAAAGAGTAACATATGTCAGTAGAATTAGCATGATACTAACCAAGAATGTAGTACTTACCAAGAATGTAGTTTAGCAAATATGGCAGAACCTACGGTAGAATTACAAGCCGATACCAAGCAGCTAATTGTTCAACAATTTTTTGGCAAATTTGCAATGTTTAGTTGCAGTACATTTCACCCTCAGTTGGAGTCCAATCAATCTAAACAGGCAGTAGTAGAACTGAGGAGAAAACAAGTAAGAAGCTAAGTGTACGCTTAGTACGAAGTTTGCAGTGGTGCTACTTACTGCTTCAAAGGGTGTTCAGATTAGAGAGTAAGCGCTGAAGCACAACTTTATTTTCTTTTTTTTTTTAATTCTGTATATAGTATGTATAACATATTTAAAATATTTTCAGTGACATATGTAGTTATCAATAAAAAATAAATAAAAAATAAATAAATAATAAATCAACTCTTTAAGGACCTTGAAGGTTCTGGTTCAAAATGTTTAGGGATTTAAACCAAAAAAAAGAACGTTCAACACCCAGCCCCTGACATTTATTATGTGCTTAATTTCACAAAGGTATTTCAAACTTTTCTCTAAACGTATATTTCAACTTAAAACCAGGAATTAAAAAAAAAAAATCAGCAGCAATCGACAAACCAATGTGGGTGTGATAGTTCCTTCATTAAAAAGTTTATTTAATATGAGATAAACAAAGCGAAAATGGCAGAGCTTAAGAACCAGTTTTTCGTCTTCATCATGAAAACTACTTTTTCCTTATCTCCATACAGAGTAATTAGAACGACAAGTTATGACAGTACTAATTATGAAGAACTACTTGTGAAAACAGGATTCACGTAGTAATTGAAAAATCGGTGTCACGTTTCGTCGTTAATATTCAAATGTCAAAGGTTTCTAATTGTTAAAGCTAATGACTTTTCCTGAAGCTTATATGTTCCTCTCTGGACACATTTATTATTCACCATCTGTCGTCAGATTTTGAAACGTTGCATGTCAGGTTAAAAGATTTTAACATACCGGAATGGAAATACACTGTAAAAAATGAATGTTGTTTTTACAGTATAATACAGCTAATTTTACTGTAATTTTACAGTAGTAAACTGTAAAATTGCTATTCTCACAGTTTATTACTGTGCATTTTGCAGTTTTAAACTGAAACCTCAACTGCCAGTATTACACTTGTTTTTACAGTAATGAACTGTAAAATTGTTAATTTTACAGCGGTAAACTGTAAAATTGCTAGTTTACAGTAAGAAACTTATAGTTTTACAGTTTATAACTGCATTTTACAGTTTTAAACTGGACCATCTGCTGCCAGTATTACTGCAGTTTTTACAGTATAATACAGCTAGTTTTATTGTAATAAACTGTAGCATTGTTAATTTTACAGTAATAAACTGCAAAATAGCTAGTTTTACAGTTAATTACTGCGCGTTTACAGTTTAAACTGAAACCACTGCTTTCAGTATTTTACTGTAAAAGCAACAACTTATTTTTTGCAGTGTATTTGGGAAAAATTTAATTTTGTGTGGCTTTCACTTCACGCAATTAATAACGGAAAACACTTTCAGATTTTTTTATCATTTGGGAACTGAGATTCATTTCCCTTGGTGGTATTTTCGTTATTAAGGTTTGTAATTGCGAAGATCTTTCTTGGACGTAATGAGTTCTAAAAAGAATCCAGCAAAGGTCGGGTGTCGGATCGGTCTGATGACCAGAAAAAAATAAATCCTAGGCTCCTTGTTCTTCTAGAAAAAGAATCTTTCAGAAGCCCCGTTTCATTAATGCATTGCAGACCGGTGAGATTTGAATGGGCAGCTCATTGTGGAACACGCGCGCAAATGCTCAGATACAATTCAATCAAGGGGCTATGAAATTTAAGAACCTTTGATAAGTTCAAGAAAAATATGTAATAAAAATTTAACTGTGTTTATTGTGCCATTACACCCCCTTTTCCTCATAAATGATCTTTCGACGAAACAATAAAATTTCCTGACCGGTAAACAGGCCAGTTATTTCGACCTTTTCCAAGGGGAGGCGGAGGGTGTGTATTCAGTATAAATGAGACCAAAAAACAGCAAAAGCAACTCCAATTTATATGTAAATACATTAATTTCCCAAAGTCGGACGGGGGGCAGTTGACCCCCTGAACCTCCCCCCCCCTCCCCAAAAAAAGAAAGACTCACCTGCCAGTAAACAATGCGTCAAGTTTTCAAGTTTGTCGAAAGTATTTTTTCTAGAGCCTAAATATGTCCCTTGCTTCTGCACTGTAAAAAAAATAGATGTTGATTTTACAATATAATACAGCTAATTTTATAGTAACAAACTGTAAAATTGCTAACTTTACAGTTATAAATGGTAAAATGGCTAATTTTATACTAATAAATTGTAAAATTGCAGCTTTACAGTCATAAACTGTAAAACTGCTAATTTTACAGTTTATTACTGTGCATTTTACAGTTTTAAACCGGAACCTCTGCTTCCAGTTTCTTACTGTTGGTTCCAAGGCTCCTACTGTTGTGTATACAGTATAATACAACTAATTTTGTGGTGAAAACTATGAAATCATGGAAATAAACTGTAAAATTGCTTCTTTACGGTAATAAACTGTAAAATTGCTTCTTTACAGTTTATAACTGTGCATTTCAGTTTCAAACAAGAACCTCTGCTGCCAGTATTATAGTGCAAAAGCAATAGTTTATTTTCTTGCGTGTGTATTTTTTTTTTTTTTGTCAGTCTTTAATTATAAGTCATAAGATTTCTTAAGAGAGCAAACAATGCATTAAAAATTATCCAGGAATATGTAACTAACCTGCATATACATGATAACATGCACTCATCCCTTTCTAAGTTGTTGATAAAACTTAGATTATTTAATAGACATATAAGAAATTCATGAGGCGTCTACTTCGCTTCTTAATAAATAGTTTTAGGAAACTTCAGTTACGAAAACTATGTTTGGGAAATGTGTTTAAATGACATCATTTATACACGAGATAAAACCAAATAAGCGGTTATTTCATATTTGAAATAAATACGAAATCTCCCGATACTTTTTAGAAAACTGATATCAATTAGTTGTAATGGTTTCTTTAACTACTTTGTAATAGATGGTGTCTTTATAAAAGTAAAAATAGCGAATGATTTGAAACCAAAAAACTCATATGTATTTTCATTTTTAATAAGTTTCCTTGTTTATGTAAACTGCCTTTGAACATTAATTTGTAAATGTTATTTATTTATTCAAAATTTATTATAAATTTTGAAATAATTTCCAAGCATAAATATTTTCCTATCCAATGGTAATTGAAGTTTAAGGAATTTGGTGTATTCAGCTTAAAACTCCTTTTAATTTATTCATGTTGTTTACATCGTGTTTTGAACATTACATTTTTACTTTAATTTGAGTTCTTCTTTTTGCTGATACGTACTAAGAGAGCAACATTAAATACAATTTACGTCATTTCATTTAGAATTCACAAACCACATTCTTTGATCTTAAAAACAATATAATTAAAAATGAGAACCTGAATATATTTCAGATAAAGTAATAACATAAGCGTTTTGTATAGCGTATTAAAATTTTCGCTGCAGTTTTTATGGTGTTTATGTTACTTAAGGAAAATAGAAGCATACTTTATGTATTTAAATTACGTAGGAGTCATTTGAATATTTATAAAATAATAAAATTTAAAAAGTGTAATTATATGTCTAAAAATATTTTATTTGTTCATCTGCAACAAATTTAAAATGCTTGCAGCTCTCATATCCGTTACTAAAAAAGCTACAGCTAAAACTAAAACCTCAAAATTGAATAAAAATATTAATAAAAAAAGCTGAAATTTAGTAAATTATGTACATACGCATGATTGCATTTTAAACTTTTTGCACATGCATTTCTTTACTTTTCATATGCTTTAAGGAAAAAAAAAACTATTTAAAGAAACATATTGCGAGTTTTTGCAATATGATTAGCTAAAATGACTGATCTGTAAATTCTGAGGACTTTAAAGTTATTTTGAGATCAAACGGTAGTGAGTACAAATAAAAACTAATCCCAAGATTTCATATTTTGAAACTGTGTGTGAAGAAAACTTCAAATTCGAAAGTAACGATGATTTTATTGTCTGTTGTTTGAAATTATAAAATTAAGTTAGAGGGCACTTCATTTCAAATTGCTTTCTTTTACAGTACTGTTGCCCCCACTTTGATCAACACTGTTTTGTTGTTGCTTTGCTGCAAACGTCAAGTTACTGTCTGATTACCTTCCGCGTATTTACGCATGCGTCAGGTCTTCTCTGATCGTAATAAAATAGGGGTGATAGATAAGATAACAATAAGGGGAGGAATAATGAGAAGCATTTGAGTCGTATCAAACAACGTAGAACGATGCTAATTTCAAATGCATATTTTGGTTGAATATGTGAAAAGGATAGTAAATGCGAGTTTTAAATTGAAAATTTCGGAAAGTTCCCACTCACAAACCATCACCCCTTTTAAAGTGGAATGGTTCGCGAGTACTAGGCGTGATTTTCACGGACAGACAGTATACATAAGCACTTAATTTTTTGCATATTCAAGTATACCGTTTCAGTGTTATTTTCAGCAAACAGATATATATAGAAGTGTTTCCTATAGTTTCTTGTGGACTGGTCAATTATTTTACAGCGGTTGAAAACAAATAATGTCATGTTTTGAGAAGGGTGGGGTAAAGTGAACTTGCGACAGATTATGAGAAAGGGGAAGGATGAGGTAACGAGGGTGACATCACATATAATGGTTAAAAAATACTCAGAGCTATAGAAATTAATTAAACAATTATGTATTTAATTTATTTATTTTTATTTTTTTATTTATTTATTTTTTTGCGAATATTTTTACAATTTTTATAATATGAAAATGCCGTTTTCTTCTATTGATGTTTTTTTGTAGTCTCATTGGTTTTGTTTCCTAACGATAGCCATTAATGGAGATTAAGTTTAAAATTTAAAAAAAAATGGGTAAAGTTAAAATTTAGAAGCTTAAGTTTAGCCTGTTGATAAGGATTTTGTCCACAAATAGTAAAGGTAATATTTAGAGGAAAATAAATGTAACTTTATTTCAAATTTGAAACGCTTATATTTTCAGTTACTCTTTTAACTAATATATTAGAGTCCTTTTTGTTGATTAGACTCATTGTATTCCGTGTAAAATAAGTGCAAATGTAATCGTTATTATTGAAATGCCTTTAAATCATAAATGTGTGTGTATCATTAAAAAACATGTTTCAAGTAGAAACCAACTATACAGCATTAAAAACCAGAAATGAGCAAAAGAATACTGCAAAATCGTGTTTTGGCTTTACAAGGAACGCCTTTTTCAATGCAAAAAATATGGCCTATGGATGCAAAGACGTCCCACAAAAGCTTTTCTCGGGTGTTTTTATATCCATAAGATCAAGTTTTTTTGCATAGAAAAATGCATTCCTTGCAACACCTAAACACGTGCCTGTAGTATTTCTGCGCATTTGTACTTTCATCATTGTACTATTTGATTTTGTTTTTGGTCACAATGTGTATTTATTTCATGCAGTTTGAGTTTAAAACTGAAACTTGAAGTATTATAATTTAATGCTCTCTGACAATTAAAGACCACTGAACAGCTGACTTTTTGAATAGCAAGTATTTGTTCATGTAACATAGCGCGACACATGAGGGTAAGGGATAGGGTAAAAAAAAGGACACTTTGTGTCAAAAAGAGGGGGAGAGGAGGAGATGCTCAAAAGTGTTGAAATTTGTTGAAAGTAATATTCGCATTATTTATGGACAATTTTTTAATTTAAACTTGGAATGTTTTTGAATATCCCATGGGTGTATAACTAAACCATATTCAATCCATTAATTTAGTAGCATTTACAAAATAATTTTTACCGTTTTAACTAAATGAGATGTTCAGACACATACAGCTTAAATTTCTTTATAATTAAAACTAAGCTGCTAAATAAAATTACTTTAATTAAAATGTTCTATCATTAGAAATAAAAAAGAAAAAAAAATCTTTAACAGATACAGAAAGTGAATCTCTTTTAATTACTCTTTTAATTTAAGATTGACAGTGCTTCAATGTAGTCAGAAAAAAATCTTCATAGTTAAGTAATTTGCATTTCGAAGTACTCTTTTATCTGGTTGTTATGGCAACGGCCTTGAAAAGAGCTTTTATAAAAGGCAAAGGAATTAAATCCTAATTTGTTTGAGAAGAAAATACTGCAGGAAAGAAGTCTTACGAAAAGTTAGTTCCTTTTCTTTCGGTTCGTAACGGTTCATTGAAAAGATTCCAGAACTCATTGTTACTTCTGAATAAAGATAATAATGTTTTAAATGCATTCATGTCTTTTTTTTCTCTCTTAATAGAAACTTCATTTCAAATAATATAAAACTTATGAAACCCTAGACAAGACTATTTTTCTATTTTCCTTCATCTGTTTTATTATTATTACTAATTGTGCTTAAAAGTTCCGACACTGAAAACATTGCAATTGTACAAGGTGTGAAACTTAAATAACACGACTGCGCATGACCTAGCCGTTATACTTTATGTGGAGAAGGGAAAATATGATTTAGTAATTGTTCATACTTCTGCTGCTGGCGGTACGTTATTTCGCCAATCTACACTGCAAAAAATAAACTGTTGTTTTTACAGTATAATACTGGCAGCAGAGGTTCCAGTTTGAAACTGTAAAATGTAATAAATTTTGTACGATTCCATACAATAGTTTTTGCTCTAGAGCTGTCATAAAAAACCGGTCTCACACATACAGACCCACATACAGAGAAATGGTCCAAAAATAATCAAAATGGACTCAACACGTCTCAAAACGTACAAACCGTCAAAATTTTGGATGCGAAAATTTTCACGAATGTAATACTTTCATATCTATTATAAATAGAAGAGAGTAAGAATAAGGAATTAAATACTTTTTGGAGACGGGGGGGGGGGAGATCACATTAAAGTATCACCAAATATTCTGCTTACAAAGTACAAAGTCTGCTTAAAATAGTCCCATGGGGAAAATATTTAACCGGTTTCATACCAAATATGTCTCTAAATTTGTCTGCTACTGAAAATTTTGCCATTCTTAGTAAGATCTGTACTGTGGTATCGGTATCTGTTGCAGGACTAGAAAGTGTTTTTAGATAATTTACTAGCTCATGTATTATGCTTATAATTTAAATAATATTTTTCTTGTTTAACATTTTTTAAATAGTTCACTAACTTTTGCATCATTTATGTTTTGGAAAAAAAAAAACACAGGTTGCAGCAAATAATTTTCCAACAATTTTAACCTACTTTATTTTTAGTTCATTCAAGGGCATATTCATTTTAAAAATACTGTTCAGAAATGTTTCTATATTTCACTTTTGATTTTTCTGCTAAAAAATAAGTGTGTATTTCTGAGGGGAAAAAATCTGGTATGGACCCCACACTACTTCCTTTTACGTGTAAATTTCTTAGTAGTTGCCTTAAGTGTTAAAAAAATTGCTTGGAGTGAGCAAGGTAATAATTCAAATTTTTACTACCCTAATCTTCCACGAAACAATGCAAAAAATATTTTGCAATGGTTAATTTTCTAAATATTGCTGATTTTAATATCATTTAGTGAATTTTTCGCAAAATATCGCCAATAGCGCCAAGTTGAACCCAAATTCAAAAAATAATTTTTTCGCCAAATTTGTCGCCAACTTGGCGATACATCGCCAAGTTGGCGTCAAACACTTGGCGACCAAAAGCTTGGCGACATGTCGCCAAGTAGTGGCGCCAGTTCATATCACTTGAGTCTGTATTGAAATTAACATTGATTTACCCCCAAAAAGGGGTAAAAGACCCCTTTGGGAACATTCGAATGCAATCACAAGGGGAGGTGCACAACTAGACCCCCCTCAGAGCCTACATACCAAGCTAGAAGTTTCTACGACATATAGTTTTTGAGTTATGCGAGCCACATACGCACATACATCCGCACATACGTACATACAGACGTCACGAGAAAACTCGTCGTAATTTACTCGGGGGTGGTCGAAATTGATTTTTCGGCTATTTGTATGTTGTTAGGTACATATGCACGTGCTGACAGGTCGAAAAAACTACGCGATATTCATTCAGGGGTGAGCAAAGTCAAAATTTAGACCGAAATTTGAGTGAAATTTTTTTCGTGATCACAATACTTCCTTTACTACGTAAAAGGAAGTAAAAACAGTCTGAAGCTCTGACCTTTAAAATTTTTTTTGTTTAATTCTGAACACAATAAGAAGATAAAAAAGTGCAGGCCATTTTACTTTAAGTTTACCTCCTTAATTCCATTTAGAAGTTGTTATATCAACCAAAACTTTGCCCAGAGCATCACTTTATGGTTGAGTGCTCCATTAGTCTGTTGCATTAACTAACGTAATGCAAATAAGGTAATTCTTAAGATGTGCAAATAAAGAAATTCGTCAGTTCACTAAAGAGGAAAATCACTGCAAATGGATGGTAATAGATTAAGTAATTCTCTCCGTGTTAACAAATTACATGCCATTTTCTATGGTTAGTACTTAGTAGTCAGTTCATTACATTGACTTAAAGATTTTTTTTTTGATTGTGTTTATGTGCGCGGTTTTCAAATGGAGAAAGATTTGTTTTATCTTAACATGATAATGACGCGTGTAGCTAAAAATACAACACGTTTACTATAGCGGCAAATTGTATCTTACAAAAGTAAAACTAGCCAGCATATTTTTGAAATTAGTTCTTATCTGAAGTCGTTCCTAATTGGTTTCTGTTTTTTTCCCATAAGAAGGACTATTTTGGTTATTTACTAGAAAATTTTAATTTAGTTGATCTTAAACAGATTAAAGGCTAGCAACGTCTAAAAAACAACAACTGTAAGACGTTTGGCTCTTTAATACATCTTTGCCTATACTTTTCTGTCTGGTGACCGAAAGTGGTTGCCTTTTTTACTGCGCATTCTACTTTTGCTTGTAAAAGTAATGATGTTTAAGTCATTTTATGGCAATTCCACGTCAAATCAATCATGAAAAAAAAGTTTTTGACCTCACCATTTCCGACTATAACAAAGCTTGCAGGGTTGCCACAGGCTACTTAAATGCTACTTTTTGCTGCTTTTTTTGACTCTAGGCGACTTTGGAGACTTTTTTTGAGCACAAACAGGCTAAAAAGCAACTTATTTTCACTCTAGCTACTTTTTTGGAGACTTCTTTTTTTTCTAAAGCCAGTTTTCATTCGAAAATCTTGATTTTTTTTCGCTCTATTTGATTTTATTTATTAATTTGAAACCCATTATTTTTTATTCTTATTTCTTTGTCACCTAAAAAAAGAACATTCCTTTGCCTTTATTATGGACATATCTATTATTATTTTTCTAAATAGCAATCAGGATGGGGCTTAGATTTTGGAGTAACTTCTTCGCTACTTTAGCTTTTGGGTATAAAGTGATTTGCTTAATAGCTATAGCTACTGAGGAGGGGGCGGGGTGGATCTATTTATTTGATATATATTGGGAAAAAATCGACTCAAAGTTTAGTAGATTGAAGGAACTGACTTATTTAAGACTAATAAACAGCTGATTAAGTAAAAATTTATTTTTAGGTACTTAGACATCAAGCATGAGCTTCACCCAAAATTCTACACTGTTAGAGATTTCAAAAATTGTGCACATCTTGTAATTTCAATTACTTTAGAATTTGACAGCTATTTTAACCTAAGCAAATTGAAGCATATTATATCCATAGTTCTTATTTTTCAACCTTGACTTTTATTTTTTATCGATTGTAATTACTTTTTTGGTGGGATTTATTAAAGTTTTTCTATATTTTAAAGAGAATAATGTGCAATTTTCAAGTTTGTGTGATCTTCTACATTGCGAAAAATGAGAATCCTTTTGCACAATTTTTGGAAGGTTTTTTTTTTTTTTGTTTTTTAAGTATGCATGAAAGCTTTGCTGAAAGAAAAGTATGTAAAATGTATTCTCATTTTTACTGAAACTTTTATTTAAAAATTAAAAAAGAAAACCCTGCAGTCATTTTAAGCATGATTATTCACTTGCCACAAAAAGTACTGAATGGCTAATTTTGTTTCAATGTTGTCAAGTTTTGTAATATTTGCATTATATTTCTGATTTTTTTCAAGGAATTAAGTACTAGTTAACATTATGAATAAGAGCTCTATTTCTCCACAAGTCCTCCCTCACACCATCTTCTGTTGTAGAACCAATATGTGGAGTTAGGGCCGAATTGAAGGGGTGGGTTTTTAGGGTTCAAAACCCTTCCAACATTTTTCAAAACTATTAAAAAAAATGCTTTTTATAGTTTCTCACTGAAAAAATTATTATTATTGCTGTTTTGTTTTAATTTTCTTATTTACTTTGAAACTGCAATTAAAAAATGAAATTATCATTATTGAATAATTGTACCAATGAAGTGTTTTTTCTGCAGTAATTATTTTTATTGTAGTTATTGCAAACATACCTTAACAGTACACTTTTCCCTGCAAATATTTAATACCACTAAAAGAACTCCAAAATTTTTCAAATTCGAAAGAACTAAACACACATCTTATTTTAACACATCTTATCAGTGTCCCTCGTGAAATAGAAATTTTAAAAGTACTCCTTCAAATGCGCTTATATGAGTAAGTCCAGATATTTTTTTTCTTCATTGAAAATATGTCTTCTTTTTCCATTTTTCATGTTAATACCCTTTTAACCTCCACTGTAACAAAAATCAACGGAATATAGAACATGAAATCAAATTCTATTGACTTTATAGATTTCACGAGAAATAGGTTTGGTAAAACCCTCCCTGAAACTAAGTTCTAGTTACGGTCCTGTGTGGAGCATTATATTATAGTCATCCAGATTGTGATATCAGTTTGATGCCAGAGTGAAATAAAAGAAAAAGTAGCAAGGTTAGGGAAGAAAATTAAAAAATGTAGAAACAAAAGAAAGTGAGCAAAAAAAAAGAAAAGAAAAAGCTGAACTGAAAAAAGTAGTCAAAAATCGGAGGAAAAAATCAAATTAGTATCAACTTTCTGGCAAAAGTACTGCTGTTCTTTCGAGGTCCTAGTTAATGTTAAACTAGTTCTTGCAATAAAAGACCACGTAATTTTTTACACTAATAATGTTGCTTTACTGCATCCTCGTAACAGCTACTGGCAATATTTTATTTAAAATTTGCTTTATTTATATTGATTTTTCACTGTATTCTCATCAAAATAGTTGAATAGAATTAACTGTAGTTATGGGGGGAGGGGAGGCACTCTCTTTTTACTTCCTTTTACGTAGTAAAGGAAGTATTGTCATCGCGAAAAAAAATCACTCAAATTTGAGTCTAAATTTTGATTTTGCTCACCCCCTAATGAATGTTCAGTAGTTTTTTCGACCTGTCAGTACGTGCATATGTACCTACCAACATATAAGCAGCCGAAAAATCATTTTCAACCACCCCTGAGTTAATTACGACGAGTTTTCTCGTGACGTCTGTATGTACGTAAGTGCGGATGTATGTGCGTATGTATGTGCGTATGCGTCTCGCATAACTCAAAAACTATATGCCTTAGAAACTTCTAGCTTGGTATGTAGGCTCTGAGGATGTTCTAGTTGTGCATCTCCCCTTGTGGTTGCATTCGAATGTCCCAAGGGGGTGTTTTACCCCTTTTTGGGGGTAAATCAGTGTTAATTTCAATGCCGACTCAAGTGATGTGAATTGGCGCGACCACTTGGCGATATGTCGCCAAGCTTTTGGTCGCCAAGTGTTTGACGCCAACTTGGCGACAAATTTGGCCAAAAAAATTATTTTTTTTGATTTTGGGTTCAACTTGGCGCTATTGGCGATATTTTGCGAAAAATTCACTGAATGATATTAAAATCAGCAATATTTAGAAAATTAACCATTGTAAAATATTTTTTGCATTGTTTCGTGGCAGATTTGGGGAGCAAATATTTGAATTGTTACCTTGCTCACTCCAGCACTTTTTTTTAACACTTAAGGCAACTACTAAGAAATTAACAAGTAAAAGGAAGTAGTGTGGGGTCCATACCAGATTTTTTAATAAGTTTTGGCATTTTTCTTTTTTTTTTTTTTTTTTTTTGTAATTTCACATTCAGTTTAAATTCCTCCGCAAAACAGATGGAGACTTTTTACAAATGTTAAATTTTCAGCTGTACTATTTATTTCTTACTTCATTTATCTGATCATGAATACTGTTTTCTTGAAACTTTTTCAATTTTGGGGACTACTTGTTTTGCAACTTTTTTCATTTTGAGGCTACTTTTTTGCAACTTTTTAATATTTTTTTGGCTACTTTTGCTACTTTTTTCATGATTTTTTCCTGTGGCAACCCTGAGCTTGCTATAAAGGACGCATATGACACGATAAGTAATCCTGCTGATGTTTAGATTTCTACTTTAGAAATTGTACGAAATACAGAGTTGTTAAAAAACTATTTTTACCTGTACGTGCGACGCAGTGTTTCGATTAGCGTAAGCTAGGTGGACGAAAGTCAAGTTCGGAATTCTAAAATTCGACATTGGAATAATGTCTACAATATACCAAAACATGATACTTCATTATTTGTTTATGTTTAACTCACTTCCGCCAGGTGAGTATTAAGGGTTGAAGTTACGTATCTCTTTGTTTTAGAATAAATCAGTTGAGTTTCAGCCATAATTTTAAGCACATAAAATTAAAGCTTTCCGATTTTTGTGCAAGATGGGTGTTATTAAAGTTTTGCCTAATTAAATTAGTGTATATGATAATTAAGTAATATTTAAAAAAAAAACATTTTAAGATGAACAGAATATTTTTGCTTGTTTCGAAATTTTCACGTGATGGGAAACACTTGTCCCCGTTTGTCCCCGGGCTAAGTTTTCTGTATATAATAGCTGCATCTTTTCCATAATTAATAAGACGTATTATAGGCAGCACACTCGAGTACAACACTTTTTTTTTAGAGTACTTTCTTTCGAGCAGGGATTTCTTTGAAGAATGGTTGAAGCCCCCCAAAAGAGAAAAAAACTATATTTTCTTCGAAATCCTTTCTTCCAAATTTAATTTTGAAAACCTTATATAGGACTCTGAAAAGAAAATCAGGAAAAAGTTAGCTAACTATGCCTAAAAAAATTCTGAAAAATGGGTCTCTGCGGGAAAATCAAAACAGCGTTTTTTGGCAACCAATGCAAACTGGCTGGACAAAGGCATAAAATTCGAAGTTGAACGCTGCGCCGCAACTTTCCACATCATTTCAAGGTTCTACTACTGTAGGAAGAACACGGAACAAATTTGAGCACTGATCCATAAATATGTAAAAATGACGAAAAATAATTTTGTCCAGCTAGCTAACATTAATCGAAACACTGTGCGACGCCAGGCCACGCAGCTAGCTGCTTGGGGCATGAGTGGGGCCACGTGCGTAATATGTATTGAAATCTTATGAACATTAGATTAGATCAAATAATATAACATCAGAATGAGGTAAAAGTTAGGGGGGGCATTATGCATCATGCCGCAGGAAGCTAATCTAACTGCCCTGGCAGCTAGTATATGTTAAACATTTGCCAACTTCACAGGGATATCTTTCTGTTCATAATTATTTGCATGCTTATACTGCTTGACTGGATTTTTTTCTTTAAATATGCTATGCTATAATGGGGGTGTGTTCTTGAGTCAAAAGTACTATTTTAGTCACTGATATTAATAGAACAAGCAAAATAAAAAGTGGGCCACAAAATGTTTTCATTTTTGCAAGTTTTTTTAAATATTTTTTTTTAATGTCTGACTCCCAAAACAAAGCGAGGTCTCATATGACGTCACAAGTGTTGAAACTTTGGTGCATAGTCAGGCCGACGCATCAGCCATTTTGGATCTTTGGTAACCCCAGCTTCGCAACAATGAAAAACCCGAATCGAAATACCGGCTCGGGAATATGTAGTTGGCCTTGTTCAAAGATTTTTATCGATTTCTATTGTCTACCGTGAAGGTTCGGAGTCAAAATGTCGCGGCCGAAATGTCGCCGGCCAAAATGTTGCTGCCAAAATGTCGCCAGGCCAAAATGTCGTGGGTTAAAATGTCGCGGGCCAAAATGTCACCGGTCAAAAATGTCGCCAGGCGAAAATATCGCGGGCCAAAATATCGCGTGTTCAAAATGTCGCCGGTCCAAAATGCCACCGGTCCAAAATGTCGCCAGTCCAAAATGTAGCCGTTCCAAAATGACGCTAAGTGTATATTTCCACTAGAATGCATCCCAGTTTTTAAATAGTACAGATTTAATGTAGCCAGTGATTCACAAATTCAATGCAGCTTAATTATGTAGCTCAATTTTACTAATAAGCATATCCATGATATGATAAACATAGCTGTTTAGAAACTTTTTTTAAACGTAGCAGTTTAGAAAAGTAGCTAAATTTATTAACAAAAATGTACCTAAATTGATTTCTTCTAAAGCTTAAATTATTTCAGAACCGAAATTATGCCATAGTTTTTTCAGAACTATGCTTAGGGCCCAGGGAAGCTAAATTTCTTCTTTTTTTCTTTTTTTTTCACACAAAGAAATTAAACTAATAAATTTACTGTAAAGGATTTTTTCCCCTGTTGCTAAAACGAAGTACCGATTAATCACCGCGCAGCCGGCAATTTTCTTTTGGAACATTTTCTTTAAGAGTAGGTAGGGGGCGTTTAAAATCAGATTGGGGAAGCATTTGAGAACAGATTAGGAAACACATCAGGGCACGCTCATTCATGGAATTATTTCTTTCTCTGTAACAACTGGGTGGCGGAAGGGTAGGTGAAATGTCAAGAGAGAAAATGTCATCATATTCAACTCCACATTTAAATACTGATTGCAACGAAGGTACAGTGCCATGTCTGAGCTGATTAATACCAGAAATGAATAAGCATCTCGCGCTTTAAGACCATTCTACAAGCAAAATTTTGTCCGAATACTTGCATTACTTCATGATATGCATCACTCACAAATAATGAAAAATACAAAGTTTAATTGCTCTGCTTCCTCGATGCAGTGGCATATCTTCTGAAGGCTTCCTATGGGCCAATTTTTAATTTGATTTCGTCTGAACCTCCTTCAGACATAGAAATTACGCTATACTGAAAACGTTCCATTACATTCTTTTATGTTATAACTCCCTTGGAAGAACTAGCGGCAAAAACCAATCAGCACTGAATCACATATTGGTACATGCATGTACAAAATTTCATTCTAATTCATGCAGTAAGTTTTGAGGTAGAGTCGCCACCAAAAAATCGGTCGCGCAGATACGCATTTACATATTTTCCTTAGAAAAAATAAACGGCAAAATTGAATTCAGCATACGGCAGTACATGTAAATTCGTTCAAATTGACAATTTTCACTGATCCAATACTTTCTTTTACAGATTATATGTAGAAGAAAATAAAAACACCTCTATTAAATTAAACTAGGTGACCCGTGCGGAATTCCGCAAAAAAAAAAAAAAAACTCTAAACTTAAAATTTAATACGACAATTTTTATTGGCTTCATTTGCACAACATCGCCATCTACTGCCGTCGTTCTGACAACTTTTCAAAGAGATCAAAGACACGTTCACTTTTACAACTACTACAAAAGTGATACCCTATATTAATTAAAATCAAATACCCAAGGCTACTACTAAACTAAATACTAACGTTATCGCAATACTACCATAGTATTTTGAAACAATAAAAGTTACAATTAAGGTTTACCGAGCTAAGCCTTGGCTTGAAATGTCGCATTTAAAATTGATTTGAACAACAATGAAACGATTTTGACAGTTGAGCAAAAAATTTAAAATTTTCAAACTTCAATCGCTTATAAGTCGCTTAAACGTGGATTTTCGAGATTCTCGTTACGCGGCGCTAGCGGAGAAACGTTCTAAAGAACGCATTTTTTTTAATCTTTCGAATGAAATCAAAATGGAGACGATACGACAATTATTTCGCTAGATAGAGTCAATTTTGTGCCCAAAAATTGAAGTTCGAATAAAAAACGAACCGACACTTTTTAGAGGGTGGGTCTAATTTTCGTCAATAGCCCGCGGGATAAGCTTCAAAATCATAAATTTTCTTGCAGTTCGATAAAGAAATGAGCGAGTTTCGACCGGGTATAGGATTCGGCTTAGAGAAATAATATATGGAGATAATATAGACTTGCTTTCCATCATGTAAGACATTTTAACAAAAACCAAGTTTCAAACATTGTATATCTGTCTTATTCATTTCATTGTTCTTTAACTTCTTCTTTTTCAACACTTAAATTTTCTTTTCGATATCAATTAAACTTGGCTTGGGCTGCTAATCTATTCGTTTTTAAGTTGGTAGATAGCGAGTCACGGTGAAATAAGCTATTGTAAATAAATAACCAACGCTTATTTATCTTAGCTATTTGTTTCTTGGAGAACTGTAGAAACAATTACAAGTCGAAACGGTAATTTTTTTAGCAATTTTCAGAAATTTTAGTCCATACCATCGTTAAGACACACGTTCATCAACAGCAATTGACAATCCTTTGCTAATTTGGTAAAAAGCCTTCTCGTATGTTTTAATTTTTGGTACCAACTGTATCAATATCGGGGCTTCTACATTTTTGTCTGAAGAAATTTGGACTGGCGACATTATGTGGACCGGTGACATTTTGGACCGGGGATATTTTGGAACGGTGACATTTTGGACCGGCGACCTTTTGGGACCGGCGACATTTTGGACCGGCGACATTTTGGCAGGCGACATTTTGGCCCAGCTACAATTTGGCCCGCGACATTTTGGCCCGGCGACATTTTGGCCCAGCGGCATTTTGGCCCAGCGACATTTTGGCCCGCGACATTTTGGGCGTATACCTGCCGTGAAAATGAAACAGCACTGAACGACTTTTAAGATTATTTTCTTAAGAAACAAAATGCGTCATAATAAAGAAAAAATAAATAAATCACCCAACGTTTTTCAACCGTGTTCTATCAAAAAAAAAAAAAGTTTTCTTTTGAAGAAAAGGGAAACACTCGTAAAATTTTTGCTTTAAATCTTTTATTAAAATAAGTCTAAACTGTAGTGCTTTATTTATTTACAACATTTTTGTTTTTTGTATTTATTATTTGCTTTTTAAGTTTAAAAAAATGAAAGAAAGGCTGTGTAATTTAAAATAAACCTTTGTGATAAGAAGTCTTATTAATGGAAATTAACAGAAGCACTTCGCTCTTCAAATCATTAACTAAACATTAAATTCATTTAGAGCTTCCATTTAGGATGAAGGGTTGCATTTATTTAACTCTGAAGAGGATGGAATGCAAATAGCTCTGTGTTTGATGAGAGTAAATAAAGGTCACTAATTCATTAATTATAAGGGTTGGAGTTGTGTTTTCAGAAATGTTTTTAACTGCTTCCTCCACATTGTAATTTCACTTTATTTGTTTTTCTCTCGGACTGTTTTTTCCCCTCACGCATAATTAATTCTACTTGTAAGTTGGAAATATTGTGTTGTTTACTTGATCAAATTGATTAAAACAACATTTAGAAAGACCGTTCCATTTCAGGCTGATATCTAATTTTAGTGTAAAACTCAGTTCAGAGGTTTTTTGGGACGTCGTTTTAAACTGCTCTATCAAAAACATATTTTTAAATATTCTACTTCGAATAATTAAGCAGTAGTAATATGGGAATAATCGTTCTGATTTTATTCCGAACTTTGAGAAAGTTCTTTTACTTATATAAGATGCTTCAAAACTCTTCGCTGTAAGAGTGATAAAGGAATTACAGTCAATCCCACTTAATGAAATAGCCGTTTGACCGTGAAAAACGGGACCATGAAAACTGTTCTAGTAAACGGGATGTTGCATTATCCGTTATCAAAGTACAGCCGGGATCGCTTGTTAGAATGTCGCATAAAATAATGTCCCGTTTAGCGTAATGCTTTTTCAATGTAGTTAGCCATTATAGTGTACTACAGTCGAATCCGCTTAATGGAATAGCCATTTTGCAACGAAAAAATATTTTAATAAGAGGGATATTCCATTATCCGGGATCAAAATAATAAATTACAGCTGTTTGGTGCATTGAACCATACCGGTTCATGGAAAATCTCGCTTATTAAAAAAAAAAAAAAAAAATCGTGGCAAAATCGTTATTCCACAAAGCGGGTTCGGCTGTAATACATTACAATAGTTTGCTACATTGAAAATGCATTATATTAAGCAGGATACTCTTTAATCCTATATTTTAATAAGCGGGCTCGACTGTATTTTGAAGCACAAATCAGCATAGATACTGGTCTAAATTCAAAACAAATTCCAAAAAATGATAAGTCTCTTTGGAACACCTTACGTAATGACGAGGTATAAGTACTAAAATATTTAAAAATGAACATAAAGTTGTAGGCCAAAATCAGACATCGTTATTAACGAATTTATTGCTGTTAGATATAAAGATGAATATTTGTCTTTGAGTAAGTCATTAAATATACCATTTTGTTTTCCAGGAAACAGAAACTCATGGGAAATACTTCAGCTAAGCAAAGTCCCTAATGTTAAAAGAGCCATCATGTCTCTTCTACCATGAACTGGTTAAAATGTTGCTGCTGCTGTAGTTGCTGGAATCGATCGACCGAAAAGGTCAGAACACTGGATGATGCAAGCTCTCTCATACAAGATGGACAAGCGACCCTTGGGAGAGATCAAGAGACACACGGGTTTTATGTCCCAAGAAGACATTCTTCGTTCAATACAAGTAAGGAAGTGTAAATTATGCTTCTCGGTAATAAATATGTTGTTTTGAAGTTAGTATTCTGAAATCGACGGGAAAAAATTAACAACCAAAAAAATGCAGTTGCAACCTTGCAGTTGGGATGATGGAAAACGGTTTTACTTTCTTGAATCAACATGTTTTCAAAATTCATACTTGTTAACGCACTTAATTGCAGAGTATTTTGTTAATCTAAAGTATACTTCACGAAAGAAAGTTTATCATTTCATACATAAAACTGAAAATGGTAATTTGTTGCCTTAAATATTTCAAACAGGATTTTACACACAATAATTTAAAAATATTTTATGCATGTAAGCAACTTTAAAAATAATTAATATCAAATAATATTTTTTTCTAAATAACAAATTATCAGTATGGTAGAAAGGGAAAAGGAATAAATGAAATTTAATTTTCTTCTTATTTTAAAAATGTTCACTCTTTAGTCCAAAATTCTGAGGCAGAATAGCTAGATGTATTCTACAAATAGAAACAATTATGCAATGTTACAAAAGTACAAAAATTATTAAATATTTTTGAAGATAAATATGATGCGGCATTCTTAATGACGTATTAAAAATACTTCCAATAATTGCTTTATTACTTTTTAGTTAGGGTGAGTTCTGGTAAGTGCGTACCCTTTTTTTCAAAGTTCATGTTCTCAAGGATGCTGCTCTGTGGAAAAATCTTGTACACTCACAATTTTTTGTTAGTTTTCTTTCCAGATCCTTTACTAAGATTTTCAAGCATATAATATGTCAAATAAACCATAAGCATAGGTTTTGTGACCTGGTTTATGACTCCTATTCTAAGGTACGCACTTTCCCTACCTAGCGGGGTAAGTGCGTCCACCTTAAATTATGTGAATATGAGCAGGAAAAAACTTCTGGCACATATTAAATATGTTAGGTAGTTGCCTTGGGATAACTCCTAATACTAGAGATCAGTACTTGCTTGCATGGATGAAACGCAATCAGTGATATCCCACGTGTCTTGCGAACAACTACGATTTGAAGATTGAGAGAGTTGTGTCTGTGATTCTTCTTTTGTCCTTTTAATAAGACCAAGTGAGCAAATGTAAGTTGTTTTTATTTAGTAATAATCACTCATAGTCTACATAGTTTATTTTGGTTTAATACATTAATCAGTCTGTGTTTAAGCCAGGGTTCGCACTTACCCCTTCTTAAATGTAAGATGAGATATGTGCGTCCAATAGCTTTGTTGTAAGTGCGTACCCCTGTGATTTTCTTTAATTCTATTTGTATGGTAGATCGTTAGGTGACCTGAGTGAGCAATTCGTTTTTTTCTTTTTTTTTTGAATAACTACGGTTTTAAAATATTTTTCTTATTAGAATCAGCAGCAGTAAGAAAAAACACAAAATAAAGAGCAAAAAGAAAAAAAAAAAGATCATGATGTGATACTTGTACTTTTTTTTTCTTGTACATTGAAATAGTTTTTCACAAGGTGTTCTTAATTTTCTTAACTATAATTTATTCATTACTCCACCTTCGTTTTTTGAATCAGTTTGTTCCTTATTTAGTGTTTCACTTAATTTCATTGCTTCATTTGTCATTCTGGTTTAAATTAAGTATAGTTATAATCGCTATTTTCAACGAAACATTTACTAACTGACATCTAAAAGCCAATATATTTCAGAGGTAATGAATAAAATTGAAATCTTACGCCGCATTCAATGTTAATATAAATACTTGATGGAAATGACGTCGGATTTATAATCGGCTTATAAAAGAGTTATAAGCAAGATTAAAGGTGAATTACGAGAGTCGGATTTTCCACGTAATGGTACACACTTGCCTCATCATAATGGTACGCACTTGCTCCACATAATAGTACGCATATGCCTCATGATAATGGTACGCACTTGCCCCGTCATAATGGTACGCACTTACCCCCACCTTACTTTAAAGAAAGGGGAAGTGCGTACCGTCATATAAACAAATTTTAGTTAGAGTATTTGATCAAAGTACCCCATGTATTTTATTAGTAGCTATTACTCAAAAGAAACAACTTGCATTTCTTGACTTCAATTGATTGGTATGACTACAAGAGAAACTGAAACAAAACCTTCTCAATCTTTACTTTAGAGTTTTTTTGAAGACATTTAAGTTATCCCTGATTGTGTTTCGTCTATTGAATCCAGGCCTGAATTCTACGTATTGAAATTATCATTAGACAGTTATCTAACATAGTCGATGTGTTTCAGAAGCCATTTCAAGACAGTGTTCATATAATTCCCAGTGGACGCACTTACCCCGTGGACGCACTTACCAGAACTCACCCTATATATATTTGGAAATGCCTTAAAAAGTCAGTGGCTATGAATAGATATTTCAGTGGCTATGAATAGATATTTAATATACGTGATTAATTTAATACATGATGCAGTATAAATATCATTTATAAAGAATCATGAATTTAGTCCAAGAACATGGTCCATCATGAAATACAGCCCCTCATTAAAAAAATTTCGAATATATTTGTACAACATTTTTCAATATCGTTGTTGACAAAGTCAATAAATTTTCAACTGCATGTAAAACTAGTAAGGAGATGACTGCTAAAAATATACTATCAGTTAATTATAGACACAGCTTTTAAATTTTGAGCTAAATAAAGATTACCAGTGACTATTTATAAGGACCATTATACATTCATAGCTTTTTTTATGGCTCTAATATAGAAGCTGTTACTAAATTAATTCTCACGAAAACCGTATCATGTGGTTTAAAGAGTGCAAGTTACGTCTTTTCCATTAAATATCGCAGTATCGTGAGCAGTGAATCACATTTTCTGCTGATGACACGTGAACAAACAATCTCACGTTCAGTCCTCCATGCGTGATTTCTCTGATAACGCTTGTTCACACAAAACCGCGCGACACAATTCAAGGTCAAATTGACCCGCATCAGACTTTTAATGCACAGCTTTTTTCAGCTCCAGCCCCACTGCAGTTGTTATTTGCATAAGAAACCTAAACAAATATATCTTCATGTACTTTTGTGAGGGAAAATGTGGTAAGGTGGAAAGGATAAAATAATTTCGATGAACTCACATTGAATCAAAAATAAATTTTAGGATCTAATAAAGTGTTTAATGTGTGAGTTTTCACATAACAAAAAAAGAGATTTAGTAAGCTCCTGATAGTTTTTAAATAAGTCTTCAGTATGAAATGAAAGCTTAAAAAAAATAAATAAACTTTTCATAACTAAAATTACTTTATTGATTTTTTTTTTCTGAAGAGCTCCATCACCACTGCAGTTGATATTCGCATAAGAAACCTAAACAAATATATCTTCATGTACTTTTATTAAGAAAAATTGTAAAGACGGAAAGCAAAAATCAATTTTGTAGTGTTTTTTTTTCTTTTAACGATGGACTCGACATTAAATAAAAAACAAAATTTTGGATGTAATAAATTTTTAATGTGATGGTTTTCACGCAGTAAAATGATATTTTGAGGATTTGTGGAGAAAGTCTAAAAATAAATCTTAGTCTTCAGTATGAAAAAGCTTCAAAAGAGATATTTAAACATTTCGGAGCTTAAGTTCTTCTATTGACTTTAGTTTTTTATTGTAGTATAGCTATATTCGGAACAAGATCGTATTTGCAAAACATGAAAAATGCAACACCACCAGCTCGTTTATTTAATCCGTGAAATGCAGTTTCGTGCTTTTTGGCACTCGTTAGCATAGAATAGAAACTAAACGATTTGGAGGCAAAAATCTCTTATAGAGCAAAGAGAGCCAACAAAAACTGGTAGCTAATGTGAAATTAGATCACCTGACTGCTTTAAGATCATATTTATTTGGTGCTACTTGAAAAAATATTTCCTGAATTGTTCCGCTTTTAATTACAAATTAAGGTAGATTGGAGGAAGACGCCGTAGTTTTTAACTTAATTTTAGATAAAATAGCGTATTGGTTTTATTTTAAAAAAATCAGTTCACATCGACAAATTATGGACTTTTGTCATAGGTAAAAATTAGATTTTGCTTTGAAAAACATCATTTTACCACTGAAAACTAATGATTACAAAATCCTTCTATTCCGGCATCTTTCCCATGCCCTTGGGGAAGATGCCGTAAACGATGTGCGCTAACTGCTACACACAATGTATTTCGTTGAATCACGGCGTTTCTGTGCAGTTTTATCGGTCTATGTTTCGAGTTGGATCAGATTTGTCTCTAGGGCGAGTGGAAAAAGCAATGGTATCTTCCTCAAACGAAAATACGGAGTCTTAGCCAAAAGTATTTAACACTATTGCGGGTATTCATCAGAGGGGTAAAAATGACAAAACACTAAAACTACTAGTTTAACCTTCGGTGAATAAAAAAAAAAATATGTATCAATGTGCGCGCTCTTTCATTCTGACCGACTTAGCTGTTTTTGTTGATGCTTGTGGGTGAAACACATGATACGGTATCTTCCCCAATACGACGGCGACGTCTTCCCCCAATTGACTTGACAATAAATGGTAAAACTCTGCATGTATACAACAGCAATTTCAGAAGATACTCTTATCTATATTATTATGTTTACATAATCTTTCAATTAGAGCTAACTGAAACAAGTTTTTATTCCCCCCCCCCCTAGCAACTACCTACAGTCCAGTGGTCAGCCAACCAGGTCGATCTCATTCTGACAGTTGCTCCTCGACGGAAGACGAAGACACTCCACCTCCAGAGCACAGAGGGAGGTGCTGGTCCACCATCCCTGCTACAAGTGCCACGGATGTCACATCTCTCATCTCTGCAAGGTCAACGGGAGGACGGAACATTTACGCTTTAGGCAACTCGAGGTGAGACATAAACGATTAAAGTAAGGAAATATGTTTAATTAGCCTGTGTGAAATATATTAGTCATTTAATCTTTTCCTCAGGACGGGGCATTTACCAGTTTTAGGCATATGTAAGTATGTATTAGAAGAAAAAAAAACAGGAGGGGTTGCTTGAGCATATTTTGTGCTCATTTTAAATAGAAATAAAATTAATGCCCAAATTCCATGAAATTTACTTTTCAATCAACATTGTTGTTGAAGCTTGCAAAGGTGCTGTGTAGCCAGCCCACCAATTAGTCAGAAGCGAAGATATCATTTTTATATAAGTGCATTAAACACAGGCAAATATAAGATTTTTTAACCAATTAAAATATTTATGCATGACTAAATTTATAGGTATGGAAATACTTCAGCAAATCTACCCAATTACTTTCGGTTGAAACATCCATTATTACAGTCTTTCTCTTCAGAAAACATTACAATTAGTAGCTGCGTGATCACAGGATACCGCGTGCACAGGATACCGAAAAACAGGACCATCCTGTTCAAAACGTAACGCATGGTCAACTTACACTTAGACATACAAGTTAATTAAAATAAGAGAATATATTTAATGAACTGAGCTGTAGTAGTATATAAATCAAAAAATTTTGTATCAAAAGCTAGAGAGTGTGTTTGGTTTAAATTACTACGGTGGTCTTTTTCTTGTTATTTGTACAAAGATATCTCATACAGTAGACAAAGAAAATATTTGTACAGGTTGTCTGATCAACTCTAGATAAACTCTGCACTGCTAAAATCCTTGCTTGAAACCCATAAAATAGCCTGAAAGAAATGCATTTCTTCAAACCACGGCATCTGGGAAAAAAAGGCGAGAGATAATATTCGTTCTATGAAAAAAAAAAAGCCTTTGTTAAAGTCCTAAACATCGGTGTTTATCTAAATTCAACTAGAAATATACTCAAAGAATTTAGTGCTCATGTTTCCCGCGGGACAGTAGAATGCACTTTTTGTTGTTGTTGTTGTTGTTGTTGTTTTTCTTCAAAAGGATGATGTAATACTATTCTCTTTGATTTTTCTCGAAAACACTGGTCGTACAGTTCTAATTCTTCAAAGGAATTTTTCATACTCAAATGAATAGTCTAGTGCAGATTTGATTCGGTTCTGATGCACATCCTATACATTTTATCGTATTCGCGCATCCTGTATATTTTTATCGTATGTTGTCTCTATTGTTTTCCTATATTTTTTTTTCTTTTTGAAATTTCTGTTTAATATTCTGGATTCACCTGTTTTTTTTTTTTTTTTTTTTTTTTTTTTTTTCTCAGAAATTCATTTCAAGAAATAATAGAATAAAACATCTAAACAGAAAGTCAACTATCTCATTGTCAGATGCACACATGAATGTAAACGTAATCACAGCAGCTGCTTCAAAAATTTAATAACATTTTTTTTCTTGCAGTGGCAGATTTACAGGCCGCAATAATTTTTGGGGCACCTTTGTTTCTAATCTTATATTAAGAGATTAAAAAGCAAGTACTTTCGGGAGCAGTATTTCTTGGGGTACCCTCACAATTGCACCATTTGCTATGTAATAAATCCATGACTGTGTTCTTCATTAACTAAACTAGATAGTCCTCTAAATAATACCAAATGATCCAAAGCAACCTTTTAAAAACCTACAATACAAAATTGCATGCCACACCTCCGCAACAAAAGTAAAAAATAACGTACTGAATGAAAGCTACCCATTCAGAAAACTGCTTAATACGAACAGCAGCAGACAAGCATTAACTAAGGCCCCTATATAGACGAGCCGACGCATCAAGATTGAGTTTGACCACTTTGGATCCAGCTCGTGTTTGAGTGGTTGCCTTTTTTGGCGAGTTATCGCATTTTGTAACTTTTCACGTGAATTTAACATAGCTTAGCGTTATCCAAAAACTTTGCTCTGGTAACCCTAGCTCTGCAACAATGAAAAATGAAAGTAAAAGTAAATTAGTTGGATCCAAAGTGGTGAAACTCAAGCTTGATGCGTCGGCCTATCTATATAGCGGCTCTAGCATTAACCATTAACCTAACTAATAAATCCAATAAATTTGATCAGTCTTTTAATCGCTGTTTGCTTTCAGTAGTAAAGAAGTCTGTTTCCAACACTAAAACTTCTAATGCCTTAAAATGAGTTTTTTCTCAAAAACGTACCTTTCCCAGGTAAGGGTTTCTTATGTCTAAATTATATATCTAATATCTTTAAACGAGCAATTCTTGTATATACATTTATTTGTTTATTTATTTATTTATTTATTTTTCGGATCTCGAAAACGGCTCTAACGATTTCGATAAAATTTTGTATTTAGACAGAGTTTTGGTTTCTGAGTTCATCTACGTCGGCGTTTTTTCTGTAAAAACGCGAGTTTTCACAAAAAACCCCGTTTTTTTGTGCCTTCATTGAAAGTTTGAGAAGCTTTTATTTCGCCATTTTATTTGTGATTACTTTCATTGTTACGTTTCCGTGGCGACCACGTTTTGTTACAACAATTGGATTTCATAT
>JAXGGA010000280.1:0-264454 GCA_038373865.1 Uloborus plumipes
ATAGTTATTTTTAATACAAAGAGATATTTTTGTATTAAAAATGTATTGTTAATAAGTAATAAAAGATCACATTTCCTTCCTTTCTCAACGTAGGTCCAGGTGCTGTGTAAACTGTATCATTATCAATATATACGAAAGAAATTATATACACTGGCGGGAAAAAAATCCCAACACCAAGAAAAAATTACTGTAGAGTAATGAAATTTCGGTAATGCAATTGTCTAGTTAACATGTTTAATTGATTAAATGTACAAGATCACTGGCTAATTTAGGCTCAAGAAACTGCTGTGCAAATGGGAAATTATAGTACTTTGATAGCCGCTGTAATCTCCAGAATTTTGAAGGCAACCCTGCAAGCGTGCATGCATTGTGTTATACAGATACCGAATGTCACTTTGTGATATGGAGTGCCATGCTTGTTGCACTTGTTGTGTTAATACTAGGACAGTCAGTGCTGACTGTGGATGATACTGGAGTTGCCGTCAATGATATCCCATACGTGATCAATTGGAGACAGATCTGGTAATCTTGCAGGTCATGGCAACATGTCAACACTCTGTAGAGAACATTGCGTTACAGCAGCGATGTGAGGGCGAGCGTTATCCTGTTGTAAAACTCCGCCTTGATTGCTACTCATAAAGGGCTGTACTATAGGTTGAATTACCAGACTGACGAAAAACTTGCTGTCAGCGCGTTTGGGCTAACCACAAGAGTGCTCCTGCTGTCATACGAAATTGCTATAGAGACCATGACTCCAGGTGTAGGTCTCGTGTGTTTAGGCTGCAGACAGCTTGGATGCAGGCGGTCACCTGGCCTCCTTCTGACCAACATACGACCATTATTGGCACCAAGGCAGAATCTGTTTTCATCAGAGATTACAACAGATCTCCACTCCAACTTCCAATGAGCTCTGTCTTGACACCACGGCAATCGCAAACGGCAATGGTTTGCAGTCAATGGAGTACCGGCTACAGGGTGCCTGGCTCGGAGCTGTCGTTGAAGTAAATGATGTCTCACCGTTCTTTGGGTCACGACGGTACCAATTGCAGCTCGAATGTCAGCCGCAGATGTAGTACGGGGCGCCACAGCCGTACGCAGGATTCGGCAATCTTCCTTCCCAGTCGTGCCACGTGGCAGCTCGGAACTCGATCTTCTTGAGGTAGTACCATCCCTTGACCATAGCTTCCAATAATCATGCACGGTGGAAATATTTCCACTAAGTCTTTCTGCAATGTCACGAAATGAAAATCCACCTTCTCGTAGCCAAATTGTACAACCTCGTTCAAACTCGGTGAGCTGTTTATAATGGCTTCTTCGTCTTCTTAACGACATTCCTGACTAACATGAATGCAATGCGTCAAATTTTACGGAAAAATAAAACTCAAGAGCTTTGCAACATGCTTTTAAAATAAGCCTTATTTGCATGTTCCGAGTGACGCCAGCTGCGCCACACTTATGCGCAGAGCACGAAATTTCAATCGAGGACATCTTTCAATTGTATAAACACGCCTACCTAATTTCGTTTATCTAGCAAAAGTCTTTCTTGGTGTTGGGATTTTTTTTCCGCCAGTGTATTACTAAAAAACAAAATTGCAGCTTTGGAGCGTATTATTCCGAATCTTCCAATTTGCCCTACTCCATCAGGCTATTTATCCCACTTGAAGCAACATCCTAAAACATAGTATAGTCAATAAAAGGGGTATTAATTACCTAAATTAATACAAATCGTTATAAGACTGAAACAACTAAAATTTAAATGTACTTTAATTAACAAAATGAGCTTCTAAAATATCAGTTTTTTTTTCATAACCATTGTATCTTTTATCACTCAAGCAGCTTTATTAATTACACAACACAATTTGGTTAATGATTTAATAAGCGGTTTTATTTCAGATACAGGACTTTTAGTTACAGATTCTTGTTGGTATTCTCTTCTTCAGAATATGCTACTTTTTATTTTCTACAGTTTCCTGTGAATCTTTTTTTTTAGTGTCAAAATCTTACCTGCAGTAGTTTTCCAATTTATTTTTCTTCTCTTCTATTAAACTAGTGTCAATGTCCGTCTCTTCGAAGATTGCAAAGCATTTATTATGTAGCTTCGAAGACTATTTTTGTTAAAATTTTCTGTTTAATCAAAATAAGCCTCCGGATGCTACAACACACACCTCAACAAATCGTTACTTCACAGTTTTCTTCAAAATACTGTAATTGAACTTGAATCATTGGTAATATTTAATATGAGGCATATTACCTTGACGGATCATTAATGTGGCAAATAACCTGTTACTAAGTGGGGCATGTGACCTTTTTGTAAAGGTTAATTTTCCTCACACCCTTGCCTTCAAACAGTAAGTCAATAGGACCGCAACCAACGTTACTAACCTTTTTTGGAATAATACCCTTCGTTTAGTTAGATAAATTAGCAAGATATTGGCACGATCATTGTTTATACTAAAAGTAGGGGAAAGTTGGATAAAGTGAAATAGCGGGGCAATGTGAAAGGGTACAATATTTTTAATTTGCAGCGGCACCTATCTAGGAATATTTTAACTAAGTTCTTAGGCATACAGCTGATTCCTGTCAAAAAATGAGTATCTCCAAAGAACAACGAAAAAAATTACACAAGCTATTTTAAAATTTTTATACCTTTATTCGTGGTTTTTCAAAAATATATCTTGTTATTATAAAATGAAAAAATGTTTGTCATTATCACTTAAACTATTAGACACTTTAAATTTTCAATGTAATTTGTCAAGTGCACTGGGGGGGCAAAGTGGCTGGGGCAAAGCGAAATAGTTCAATTCGTTTACTTATTCACTCATTTATTAAATCACGTACGTAATTCTTCATTTATTAATTCATTTACATTCTTTTATTTAATTATTTACTTGTTTACTAATTCATTAACTCATTTTCTAATGCATTCTCTATTTTATTCACGCATTTATTTTTTCTCACATATTAATCAATTCATGTAATTATTTATTTACTTATTCGTTTATTTTTTATTAATAATTTTTTTTTCGTTTATTTACGCATTCATTTGATGAAAATTAGTGTTAATCGTCGAATAGAAAATTTTTCATCACAAAATATTTTGTTTTTCACTTTGCCCAGTTTGAGGTGAAAATTTCCCACATTTTTTTGAAAGATCAAAATAACTGTCTAAGGTGAAAAATAATTTTTCAACGTAAGTTGTTTTACAAAATACATTATCCCTTCTTTATGTACAATAATTTTTAGAAAAAATTTCCATTTGTTCCTTTTGAAGCAGGTAAGTAAACTTAACTATTTTACTTTGCCCCACATTCCCCTACTTAGATTACTCATGTTAAAGAGATATGGTATCGTTCTTAAGATATGTATACATAATCTGCAAGTACTTATTAGTTAAACAAAAGCATGTATTCAATTACTGAAACCATTTTTTTTTTCTTAAGGAATGTACTATTATATTTCGTTTTAAGCAGTGTAGGATTATTATCAAATTGTTTTTTTTTTAGAAAAAAAATATTTTAAACCATTAAAATTAGGTTAACTGATCGTTTTGGTCAAATAATAGCAGTGGCAATTTATTTTGGGCAATAAGTAGTTGACTAATCCTTAATCCCAATATAAATGGTTAATTATTGGCTTCAAAAAGTCGTTAAAAAACTGCGTTTTCCAAACTGTTTCTTTACGCTTATCACAAACGAAAACACTTAAGGAGTAAAAAATGTGTTAGAAGTCACAAAAGCTCAGTTGGAGTGTATGTTCTTTCAAAAGCATTTAAAAGAACTAATGCATAAATTATTTAACTTGGTTATTATACTTTAAATAAAATAGAATTTTTAAACGCAAATCTTAAATTTATAGTTTTAGCAAATTGTTGTAATGTTCCCCCTTCCTTTCGCTAATTTAAAAAAACAACAAGTCTGAAAAATTCCAACATTAAGTTTCGCAATTCTGTTCATTATTGAAACTAATAAAGTTTTTTTTTTCTTATTTCCAAATCTTACGACATCTTCTCGATAGTTTAAAAAGTCTTCCCGCAAATACATTTCAGATAATTTCATTTTTTACTTAGCGAACATCCGAAACATTCTCTGGAAAATTTAATGAAAAAATTTGTATTATCGACGAAGACTGTCTTAACTTATTCATAATGCCATTAATTCTCCTTCTACGGAAGATAGATTAATTTTTACTTTTCGAAAGCACCTGATAAAATATTTTTAACTTCAAGAAAAGAAATACGGTACAAACTGAAAAATTCAGAGAAAAAGTTACCTTTGCGCTATGCTTTTTTTTTAAAGCAGCTAAGAATATTTTCGCTGTGAGAGAAAATACCATTTAATTACGTGAAACGAAGACATAAAGTAATGTTTTAATTTTAAACCTTAAAAGTTAACATTTTAATCCGGAATTTTCTTAGAGCAGACATATTTTTGTTTCTGACCCTAGTTTCTAAAAATGTGCATTAATAAGGACTTAGGCTTGATTTAAACTACAATATCGTTCGCATACCCTTAGGATAGTACTTTTTTTTAAACATAGATTTCAACATGCATGATAAAATTTATTAAACTTTGTCCCTTCTTTTAGAGAAGTTAAATTTTCCTTTCGTTCTCTCAACTGCCCTATATTGGTGAAGTAATGGCATAACATATTGAAAGGTAGTTAGAAACATAAGAAAATACAAGTGAATACTTTTACATTTTATCATACCGAACATTTTTTTGAAACGTACATGTCATACCAATAGCTGTAAAAAGAAATAGCTGTTATTAAAAGTAATGAACTGGACATGATCAAAAATTTGGAATAATTAACTAACATTTGAAACAAATGAATTAAAAAACAAAAACATTACAAAAAATAAGTTAGTGAAAAATTTAAGGCAGTATTTCTTTCTACCTCATAATTTACTTCTTGTTAAGTATTTCATAATATTTTAAGCATTTTTGCGAATCACAATTTCTGATGGTTGTTTATAAAGTAAATTTAATCCTGGTTCTTATATTACTTTTCTAAATAAATGGTGACAGATTATCTAGATGTAATTACCTCCTCTACTCAATGCTCAATATAAAAGACTTTGGATCTGTTTGGATGGTGAAAAAAAGCTCTACATTATGATTATAATTTTATGCGTTTCTATTATTTCTGTATTTCTCCTCACTGTATGTGTGTGTGTGCGAATTTTCAAAGTAATAAATCCGTTTGAACACTAAACAAATTGTGCAATTTGTGCTACTAGAGCATACATATTCTGTTCTTCACCATAAAAAAAAAAAAAAAAAAAAAAAAAAAAAAAAAAAAAAAAAAAAAAAACAGTATTGAAAACTGAATAATTGGGATCAGCCCCATAGTATACAGTGCATTCTTGTATTTATATTCAAGCACATTTAAAGGAAATTATGCACGAGTTTTCTTTCAGAAAAGGAATAGACACATTAAAATTTTCAAAACTGTAAAACATGCCATTCTGAACATGCCATTCATTTGAAGAAATAAAAAAATTAACGTAACTAATTGATAAGTTGTAAAACTAAAGAACATAATACGAAATTTAGATGCTATAAATAACTGCGTTACTTTATATAATAATACTGTAATTGATAGAAGCAACATAATGTGTAAACCGCTAAACATTCCTATTTTCCAGCCAATGTATGTTTTAAAATAATCAGATATAAGCTTAAGAAAATATTTTATAAATAGAAAACATATTACGAAAGTAGATGATGTCGAATTTTCTAATCTGTAACCTTTGTATTTCTAAATAGTTTATTCCAGTGTCACATTCCCCTTCTACAAGTAAGTACAAAATCGTTTCGCTGCAGAAATTTCAAAAGTACCTGTTATCTCCCTGAAATAATCAGGAATGACTTTGCTCCACCCAGGAAGGAAATAAGGGGGATATTCCGCTAAGTAAAGCTCCCCTCCTTCAAATTTTCAGACCAAAATTATCCCTGACCGGGTATTTCCTGATCTTTTTATACCTATAAGCCGCTCGATCAATCTAAATGTCTGCTTGGATTAGCTTGTGATCTGTTTTGACATTTGAATGACCCTATCCGTGTAGCATAGGTGCAAAATAAAATATACAGACACTTCTTTTATCCAAACATCCCCCTAACCGAGGGATTTTTTTTTTAGGAGATACGAGGCATTGAATCTGAGTTCCCCTCATCGGAAATTCTATGGAAGTTTATACAGTTTTTGTTCCTTTTCCCCCTACCAGCAAGTATATCTCTCCCCACATATAGAAAGATCTGATACAAATCAAAAGGGTCTTTCCTTTCATGCAGAGTGCTGAAGATCGAGATAAAATCGTCTAGCTTACTCTCTCTCTCTCTCTCTATTTTTCCCTTTGACCCAAATAAAACTCAGATATAAGTTCATGGAAGAGTCTGAATTTGTATATCCTTTCTATCGCTTTTCTTCCATTTGATATGTTCGGGAAAATGCTTCCCATATTTCTAACATATGAAACATAAACATTGTAAGGATATTTATAGCTCTTGATTTGAAATTTTACAACAAATCTCTGGGCGCAACATGTTTCTCACAATTTTTTTTTAATTACCCCTTTTTTGAGAAAACCTGTTAATCAGACTTTTTAACATTTATGTTGGAATAATATTAAGAAGTTAATTTTATCAATTGTTTCAACGAAATATTTAAAACAAATAGCATATATTTGAATGAAAAAAAAATCACGAATTGGGACGAAAATTTTCAAAATTTTGAATTTTAAGAAAAATATAAAGTATTTTAAAGTTACAGTTAATGTTTGTTAATAAATAACGACTTAGAGGAGAATTTATGCATTGGATGGGTTAATACATTAACATTTTTTTCTCAACAAACAGCAGTAAAAATCATTTTAATGCATGCAAAAACTTTTTTTTGTTTGTAGTGACTATTGTTAACTGAACTAACTCTAAAAAATTGAGAACGTTGCTTTTGTTGGTAAAACAATTAAGATTTCCGGAACTAAACGGTAGAAATTTGCATTTTTATTATAACCCATATTATTTTGAAGATAATAGATTGTAAGTTTATAGATAAAACATATTATCAAGAATATTTTACCAGGGTTTTTTTGCCACTTTGCTACTGAAATAGAATAAAGGGAAAAATATTCAATAAAGCTAAATGGTTATGATCATACACTAATGGGGGATGCACTTATGCAGGAGGAATAAAGTAATAAATTGTAAACTTGGCAGTTATCGATGACATTTTCTCTTTTAAAATATTTTTATTTTTTATATTTGAAACATTAAGGCTTAGATTTTACTATGCATATTTAATTCGCAAAAAAAAAATAATATTACAAAAAATGATTAAAATAACTAGGTTTTAAACGACACGAAATATCTACCAAAATTTATTTTTCATGCAGGCTGAAAAATACACTCTTATGCACTATATAATAATTTAAATATATTTTTTTATATACATCTAAAGAGGAGCAAGCCGAAAACACCTAAATCTTCCCAGCTTCATTTATTAAACTGCAGATCTGCTGGCTTTTCTTTTTGCAGAAATGTTTAATGTGATAAATGCACATTAGAATTTTCTGAATAATGCATTAATACGCTTTTCCGAATTGAAAAATGTTTGTATGTACACCATGTGTTTTGCAGAGCTTTTGATTAGAAATGAGACTGTTTCTAATTGATAAATTAATATTTCTTATTTAAATTATAAAAACACTACCACTCATGGTGATAATATTTTAGTTTTAGAAATTAGTAAGCTGAGATAGTTTTAACACAACTGCTGTGCGAACAATTATGAATTCGTTAGTGGAGCGTAAATATAAATTTTTACCACATATTTTACATTCAGAAATGCATCAAAGTATGCTATGTCATTCTTTGAAGTTTTCTGAAAAGAGCCTGAATATTTTATTTGTGGTATTGACACCATAATGCGGTAAATATAAGTGACACAACTACCATTTTTTTGAAAAAATTTAAATTAAGTGTGGGTGCAATTTAAATTAAGCTGTGAAACTTTTAAACTAAAATGTATTCTATGATTATTTTTCAACTGAAAACTCTTTATAAGAATAAGTTTTACGTTTCAAAATATTAGTCATGCATTAGAACATCGAACTTTTATCCAAAACTAGTATCCAAAAAAATCAAATAGGGGAAGGGTGGGAATAGTGGCCACTGAGGGCAAAGAGGCCACTTTTCCTCCCTATATAGTGCGGCAGCCTAGCAGCAATAGACTCAACTACTCGCCCGGCAGCCGTTGTTGTTGTGTTATAGTTTAGTGCCGCTCAGACGCAAACTCACAGATATATCGCAAATTTTTCACTTTTTCAATCCTCTGATGTTAGGTTAGTGCATCACATGTTTCGCTTTAGTTTATTGTAGGACTAGGTGAAGCAAATTTTGCATCAATGGTGCAAAACACCACGTTTCTAGCTTTGAATTCATATGTCTCAACAGTAGATACATCAACGGGTTGTAAGTGAAATGTTGTTCTTTCGAAAAAGGTACGCTGGAGGGCAAAGTGGCCACAGCCGTGGCCACTTCAATTGTTCGATTCAAAACGTCGATTGTTTTTTCTGTGGTGATTGTTACTCAAAATTTAAGGACAACGAAGGCTAGATTAGATGTTCTGGGTGCCTCAAATGGGCTCACGAAGCCTGCACATGGAGCCGAAGAGGAGGACGATGAGCTTATTTGTGATTTATGTAAGTACAAGTGATTTCATAACTTCACATACTTTTAGTAATGCCTATTTTTGCTTAAAACCCTAATACAATTGCTCTAAGTTCTGAAACTATATGCGTTTCATTTTTTTCCATACTATCTAAATCTATTTAGGCAGATGACAGCTTTTGGTAAAGTAAAAATTTTGTACAAATAAAGTTTAAAAATCTAGTTGTTTATATTTTTTAATCAGGCCTAAGTAACCATACTAAATGTTGAAGGGATTTTTTTTTTTATAAAATGTTTCAATAAAGTTTAGGGGTGGAACAAAATAGATGTTCCTTAGGCTGGCCGCTATGCCCACCCTTCCCCTACAAATACAAATACAAAAGATGACGACCAGCTACAGGCTATTGGCCCAACTAGGCTGGTCTTAGTTAAATTACAATCCCCAATAAAGATCCAAGGCTCTCTTAAAGCTATTAACTCCCTTACTCATAACAACCTCCTCCGGTAAGCTGTTCCAGGTACTCACAACCCTACTGAAATAGTAATTTTTCCTCACCTCTAGGTTAGCCTGATACTTAAGTAGCTTAAAACAGTGTCCCCTTGTCCTGCTTTCTAAACAAAAATTTATCCCATCAACATCATTCATTTTGACGGTCTAGAACGTGACAGAAAGAGAAGGCATGCTTTAGATCATGATTGATCGTGAAAATGTTATTTTGAATGTGGTTTATGAAAAAATAGATCTAATAGGAATGTATCTGCTTGGTTTTACCTGATGAAAGTCTGGCGAAATAGTTTTACATCATACACAATTTTAAATTAATATACTAACCTCTATGTAGCATTGTATAAATTTGAAATATATATATATTTTTTAATTTTTAGTATACTACTTACTTTGTAAAATGCTTAACACATGCAATATTTTTTCATTGCATATACTATATTACGTTTAGCAAGTTTATCAAATTTAGCCCTTTTTTCTTTGTTTCCCTTTGTTCCTCAGCACTTCATATCTTACACCACTCTCGCTATCACCGCTTCTATTCACCAAAATCTTTTGTCGGCTCAGGAGCTCTTAACACTAACAAAAAGAAAGAATAAAAACGCTTAAACTCAATGAAGAAATCTATAGCAAGTACGCTTCATACATTTCAAGTTCTTCCATTAAAAATTGATATTAATCGCGAACTAAAGGAGCTCGGCGCGACTGAGCACTCCTCCACTATTAATAAACCTCTCAAGACATAAAACGAGCCAACAGGGGTGGTCTTAATCATCGTAAACCTCTAACAAAGCTTCAACGAGCTCCTTTTATTGAGCCTGATGGCCACTGTCCATGGGTGGTGTTGGTTTCGTATTGACTCAATGTCCCATTAATGACGAGTCCTAAGGCCTAACAGTCTATCGCTTACCCCGATTCTCTCACGCCAACAAGCAAAGAATAAAAGCTCTTATCTACCTTCTCTTTAATCCTGAATCGTGTCTCTAGGGTTACCGAGTGTAAGGTAAATGTTTACAAAAAGGTCGCCAAATTATGATGTGGGGAGCAAGACCGTGCACGTTCTTCATGTCATTCATTTTTCATTTGGGTATTGGAGAAGTGTGGAGAAGTAAAAGAATAGTGTTTCTTTTCTTGGTTTTTATATTGTTCTTGGTACATATAAATGTATTTATGTGTTTAAATGGAGATATATTTTTAGCAGCTTTAGATTGAGAAAATGTGTTTCATCTCCCCAAGAAAGTGTTGAACTTTTGCCTTTAATCTTGAAAAAAATTACTATAAACTTGAATGACTTTTTTTCCTTTTTTTAAGATTCATTTAGTTACTATTTATATTACTGATATCATACTGGTTTATTTGGAATAACTATTTGTTGCCTTTTTATTAAATACATGTTTACATGGCTGGACTTTGGGAACCACTGGTTTAGGCAATGCCTGCTTTTATTATTCATTCCTTCTCTAAGCAATAAAAAAAAATCCCTTCTTATAAGCATTAATTAACCGTCTCCTTATAAGAAAATATAAGATGCCACATCTCATAATTTTTAAACATGAACGCAGCTTTAAAAACATTCATAAAAAGACTCATATTTTATAAAGAAAAATACCCGAACAATATTCACGGGTATACTCAAAAGGGGGGGGGGGAATCACGTGACAGATGAACAGGAATATTGAAATCAATCACATTATACTGCAAGGCCGAGAGTTAAAGCAGTGGAACAATGTTTGTATAAATTAAGCTTCAAGATAAAATCGTTTCTTAAAACTGAACTTTTCTTTGAGAAAACTTCGTATTTATTTTTATGTAAACACGCTTTATTTGATCATCTTCAACCCCCCCCCCCTCCATCCTTCGAAGTATAATAATTAAAATCCTAGACTTACAACTGAAACATAAAAAAATATACATGTAGCAGTTAAGAAAAAATACCCTTCAGACTTGAATTCAGTGGAGCGAAAAAGATTTATCCCGAGCTCGCTAAAAAAATAAGTTTAAAACGAGCTTACAACAATCTAATCTGCAATCTTTTAAACTAGCTTAAAACAATCTAATTAGGGCTCGTATAAGAGCATCGTGAAACTTTTTTTAATTACAAGCTTTTATGTATTTATTTTTTCTAATGTTATAAGTTCCAGTCATATCAAAAACTCTATAAATTTTCTCTTGCTTCGTTGATTTTAATTGGACTCGATCTCCAAGAGCTTCTGTGAAATGTCAATAACTGAAAAATGATTTTAAACACATTACATACTATTTTAAAAGTTAGAAGTAATAAAAATATGTTCTGTTTACTCTATAAATATCTTTATTTGAAGTAAAGTAAATATGGCTCTGATAATTACATTTCAAGAAAAAATACAAATAATGCTACGGCGTATTTTGGTACTCATTACATTTAAGTTAGTCCGCCATCCGTGTCTTGATTGAATTTTTGAGAAGATTTCTGCAAGTAAACAGCTTAGTATTATTCTCAAAATATGTATACTTGAAGTATTCTTTTGAATAGCAATCATTGGTATTTTTCTAACCAAGCATTAATTTAAGCAAATTGTATTTTAATTTAAATACTTTAGCACATTTTCTAATTTAAGTATGGTTTTCTTTTAAGCATTTTCAACGTTTTAAATATTAATTGCCTGCTGAAGAAATATGATCATTACGCATACGGCAATTTTTTGAAACGGAAAGCAAGAAATGAGTTTTCATATTTGAAAACACAATTCCTTGATATTTTAATTCGTTTAATCATCAGTATATCTCAGATAGCTGATAATCAAAAGGGACAAAGCGATAACGCGCACAACTTTTTGTATTATGAAGCATTTTTTTTTTCAAATCAAACATGTTATACATTAGGGTGGAGTGAAAACGCTCGAAAAAAAAAGTTTATCGCAATTAATTAGCCTGTATGCGGAAAAGTTGCCACCTATAGGTGTAACGATATTTCTAAAGTTTTAGCTTCCTACGAAGTTATCTTCATCTGCCTATTTCCCATAGAAAATTCTATAAAATCGTTATATTTAAGAACGTTTAATGCCACTCTTTGCATGTTTTCCTTGAGAAAAGAAACCAAGATCTAGTCAGATAAAGATGACTGCATAACAAGCTCCATTACAACTCCTATAATTTGTCTTTAAGTATTCAGATTAGTTGTCTTCCAGAACTTCACAATATTGTCTTTTAGTTTCAAATTTAGGCAACAAAATTCTCGATGCTATCCTTGACCTAATAAATCCGCCCAGAGCGTCATTGCCACATACAGCTGCTGATGTATCAGTAACTATTTTCATACAGCGCTCTACTTCTTGTGAATGGCACGGACATTTTAAAATATTAATATCCTCAGGAATATCCAGAATCATCATCTAGTTCATCTCATTAGAAGAAATAGACTTCGTAATCGAGTGCTCGGTAAGGTTAACTGAATTCCAGTCAATTAAATCCATATAGTTATCTACGTTGAAATGTACAATAAGAATCTTGAATTCTCGAACATTTTTATCGAATTCAGCCATCCGTCTACACTCTAAAAATCTTTGAAGGCCCAACTTTCTCACTTGTATTCGATCATCAGACAGCATAGATAGAATAATTTTCTCCGGATTCCCAAAACTAACGTTTCATCGCAGTGTTTTATCTACTATATTCTTTAGCTGTTTAGGTAGAAATCAAGATTTTTTATTATGCTGTAAAAATGTTTACTACCATACCGACATGATGATTTAGATTTAATATCAAACCACATGCATGTTTACTCTAATAACATATTGTGCTAATATTCTCAAGTTCTCCGATGGGCCGCAAAATTCCATTTGCTTTCATTAGTAATATGGCATGACTCATTTTTTCTGGAGCATTTGGTGACAAGTTGAACGGAATTTTTCCATTTAAAATTCCAGTTCACATTTCGTTGAGATACCCCTGATCCGTACTAAGTTCATTAAAGGCAATCTCGGGCAAAGTTACTTGTATCCTTTCAAAAGTGAACTACAGGCATACCTTCACAAGATTCTAGTTTCCCCCCAATGTTTCCATTTTTATGGCATTTAAACTACTAGATTTGGGAGTGACATGGTCAACATTTTTAGATCCAGGCTCTAAAACTAAAGCATTATGCTCTTCTGTGATTGTTATTTTAGCTCTCCTTTTTCCTTCCTTAATTTAAATTTAAGTCTTGTCTTTTTGACTGTCGAAGTACAATCCATATTCTCGTGATGAAGAGAGTTCTTCATTGTGCTTTTCGTTTTAAGTTGTTCATAGGCAGAAATCGTAACTTCCTTTTCGTGAGAAGAATTAGAAAAATTCAAAATCCGTCCTGTATTAGAAGTAGAAGGTCTACCTGATGTTTCCACAATATCTTGCAGTTGAGTATTTTTAGCTCTTTCAGCTGCTCTGTCGTTTCGTTTTAATCACTTTTCAATCATTTTGCTTGCTTTTGTATCAACATTTCCAATTATCATTTTACCTAGTGTTCTTTGATCCGTTAAAAATGCCCTTTCAGCTATAGGAACTTTAATTTTGCAAGAACAGAGAACAAAATCCTTGCATTTTCGTAATGAAATATCAAACAGATTTTGCTCAACTGATTTTCTAAAAGACACAGCCTTTTTGAAAAAAAAAAAATAGTACATCTTTTTGTTTTAAATTCTTTTTAACATTGCAATATTTCGTATAGTATTATCTTACCTTAGATTATATTCGTTGATCAATATAGAAGAAAGTGAACTTTTCCCCCATAAGCATTTAAGATCATTCCTTACACGGGAACACACATCTATATAAGCAGGTTCCTTTTAATTTGTTTATAAAAATTATAGGCGTATATAAAAAAAAATGTCTTATAACACCCGAATACGTATGTAGAATATTATGTTTGAAGATTTGAGGAGTTCCAAACAATGGACTTCAGTCTTGTGATCGAGTCTTGGACATTTTGAAATGCCCTAAGTAACGTGTGATAACTACATAGAAGTACTCACGTGGATGGGAAAAAATGGCTTACACGTAATATAAACTAAAAAGAACGTTCTTACGATAAGAGTTCAGCTAACTTGAAGAAAAAAAACCGCAATTGATAGTAGCGAAATAAGTGAACGTAAACATTGGGCTGAAGAGCACGCGCGGTGCGCAAACGCTATGTACAGTTGTACACTTCCAGATCATCCTACAATTGCCAAGGTCATTCACTTATTAACTGACTATTTATTTCAAATAATAAAGTTTAGTGCCAATCATTCGTAACTTCAAATGAGAGATGTTATACTTTTTTCATTCCGTTTTGCCATATAGGTGAGAAATTAAGCAAAATACTTAAAATTCAAGGCCAGATAGGCAGATAAAGATATTATTTTATTTTGCTAAAATTTTGTACAATAAATAAGCTTCATAAGGAGCAACTTTTCCGCACACAGGCTAAACTTATTTTGTACTTTTATTTTTTCACTCCACCCTATTATACATGTCTTCAGTGTATACTTCAGTTATTGTTGTATATAATAGAGCTTCAGTTTTACTCTCATAGTTATTAAGAATACTTGCCTAATGACAACTCGCGGACTTTAAGGATTTAAACCACGAAGACACTATTTTACATTTATGAAATAATATTTCTGCATTTCGATGAAACAAGCTTTTAGTTTACCGTCAGCTGAAGCTCTATTTTTTACATTCGTAATGCTCTTTTTTTTTTTTTTACGTAACTCAAAAGCTTTTTTCTCACATTGCTGTTTTATATTTTTCCACTAAAACTAAGATTTCTTCATTTATAATTTGCTTCTTTTTTCCCCCTTACGAGCAGTTTTTTTTTTTTTTTCCACTTTCACTTTACTTTTATTCGAAAAGCAAAAAATAAGTATTTCAACACTTACATAAAATGTAGCCAAAATGGAGCTAAATTTCCACAAATAGACAGTGTAGATGAAAAAAAAGAAAGCTTTCGTCATCCGAGTGTTCAAATAATAAGATTGTTGGGGCTCAGGTATTGTAGGCGCGATGTGCTTAATGAGATAACCTGGTTTGATAAAAGAAATAAAGATACGCTTTTCACCCTTGAGGATATTAAGGAGCTTTGTGTCCACCAAGCACAAGCCCAATCGCTTTATATATTTCATCCCATAAACAAACTAAACCCCGCTAAAGTGCAATATCTTTTTTATTGCACAGACCAATACCCGTCGCTAAGCAATATGGGCTTTCTGAATTTCTTGGAGTTATAGCGCACACAAAGACCGCATATGAAATGGCGTCTCAGACTCAGCTCAAGGGTTTCAGGTCTTAACCAATGCTTTCCAATTTTATTCCCCTGACAATAAATCGTTGCGTAAAATTTATTATTGTTTTTATCCGTCGGAATATTTATGTGGGTAATGCTTTCGACGCTTAGATTATGTGTAAGCATGAAGCTACAAAAGCAGTGGCGTTTTATAAGTGATGTTTCTGAATTGATGTTTTTAATATTGCGTAGGCTTACACTTCTGAGCGAATCTAATGTTAAACAGAAAGTTATGGAGCGCTTAAGATTTACTTAATGCAAAAGTAAAAATTACAACGTTGTAAAGCTCAAATGCTCAGGAATACTGCAGACACTTTTTTCGGCGTTACAAGGAAATACTTTTATCATTCAAAAATTGTTTAGCTTTTGTTTTCAAAAACATCCAACAAAATTCGGCTTTTGTCGGATATCTTCGCATCCACAAGCTCACACGTTTTCCATTGAAAATGGCGTTCCTTGAACCTTGTAAAGCCGAAACACGTGTCTGTAGTATTCATGCACATTTGTGCTTTACAAATTTTTAATTTGTGACTTTCTTTTTAAGCACGGAGGTATTTATCTATTTTGCTTCATGTATTTTACTATAGGTATTATGTTATAATTTATGTATGTAAAATACTGCTGTATTATAAGCAACATTTTAATTGCTTTTACTAAAAATGTTAAACTCTGTTCTAACTATTGTACAAATAAATATGTTGATTTAACAAATTACTGCAGAGTAAAGTCATTCGAGACTCATGCTAAAATGCATCATAGTTCGTATGTTAGTAGGAAGTATAAGATAAATAATAATTTTAACATTCTTATTGCATTTGAAATTTTATATCTTTTCTTTAAGCAGCTCAATCATCATTTTCGAAGGAATTTACTGTAAGCTTTAAATCATAAACGAAAATCATATTGACCTTAACTTAAATATATTTTTTAACAAAATACCCTTAATTTCGTGAATTTTAACTACAAATAAAAATACTCATCTTTTTTCCGTGATGTGTCAGTAACTCAACTTAAAATCAAGGAATCAAGTTTTCCTTTCTGCCATCTATACAGAAACATCGAATATCAGTCATTATCTGCCCCATCATGCATATTTGCATTTCATTACGCAACTTCCTCCCCTTCCAAGGAAAGTCGAGTAAGTATTATAATTCCCCAAACTTCCTGACCTATCAATTTTCCCTAAAATATGGAAAGCGTTGGATCGGGCTACAAATCCCCCGGAACACTGACCAGGCACTGCAGTTCCCAAATCTGAGTCTAAGTAACCTCCCACCGTGTTCATATAATTCCATGATCCAACCTACAAGACGGATGGTTAAGACTTTCCTTAAAGCTATTCCCCCCATTACCATTAAAATAAACAGAAGAAAGTTCCTTCGTAGGGCGAGTAAATCTTTGATTTATTTATACTCTACTTTTTTGGGGAAGAGCTCGAAAAGGACCTGGATGAATTCTTAGAGGAGTTTCTGCTGGTAAAAATCTGATCATAAATGGTCGATTGCCCAAGCGTTTCCGGTTGAGCTCTTCTGGTAATGATTTGGTTTCTACTTTCCACTAACGACGGATAAGGTAAAAAATGGGAAAAAAAAGACTTGAGAGAGAAAATGGTGAGGCGGCTCATTAAAAAATAAATTCGATTCCCTGTCAGGTTGTGGTCATATATTCATAGATAACCCTGCTTAACATTCCATCGTTCTGATTTAGTAGACAGAATTTTCATTCATCAGAACTAGAGTGCAAGAAAAAGCTGCGAATGCATAATTTCCACATCGAGCTTAAGGAAGATCATCGTATTTGTAGAGTTGACTTATGATTGAACCACTGAACGTCCCTTGGCATTTAGGAATGTTTCATTCCAATTATCTAAAAGCCTCCAGAGAAAGGAGTGTCAGCATAGGAGAAATTTAGGACCGTTACCGATGATAGTTTTGCTCGTTTAGCGGAATATTTCCGTGCTATTTTTTACCCTCGGCTTCAAACGTAATGGCTTCGCGGCCGAAAAAGTGAAAAATGACTGATTTTACTTTAACTAGCATTCTCATAAATTACATTCTTAGAGTATGACTCTTTTCGAATGAAGATAAAAGGAGAAATAATTTTAAGTATTTTTACTTGATTTTTTTTTTTTTTTTTTTTGAAATAAAAATAATTTCGGAATTATTTCTAAAAAATGTTGTTATACATATATATAGTAGTTTTTCTCCATCTTTAACAGAAATGTCTTTTTTATTAGTTACTTCAAGCAAATATCGTATAAGTAGTACTTATTTTTTGTTACACAATATACTTTTTGAGTAAAACTTTTTGAGTCATTTTCTATTTTATTTTGCATAAATCTTATATGTGATCATTATTTGATGAAATTTGTCCAAAAGTGTGTTGAGTGTCTAGCTTGAAATGCAACCTACCTCAAATTCTTCATCTTTCAGTTTTTATAGAATTTCTTATAAGGAAAATAGTACTTCATTTTAGTTCTCGACGATATTTCTAAAGCATTAAGCTTTTGTCATTGTGTTGTTTAAACTTATTTATTGTTTTAAGATATTACTGGCTAAAAAAGGCTACGGAGTTTTTTTTTTTTTTTTTTAGATGAGTAAATGACTTCAAAGCGTTTTTAATTTGTATTTTGTTAATTTAAATGAATCACAAATAAAGGAATTTGATATTTTTGAAACCAAATCATGTTTGGACATATTTAAAAAGAATGTATCAGATGCACAATATTAAATCACGTTCATGATGAAAAACAAAAATACATTTTATCGACTTGTTTTTATTGGAACAATATAAATTAAATCAAATGAAGCTTTCAGACATGCGTTTTTAATTTTATTACGTATTAAAGTAAACCGCGATTGAAATTTTTTAACTGTAGACAAAAGTTAATTATTTGTAGCCATTAGATATGATATTATTGATTACTCGCTTACCACCACTTCCATAAAATACCATTTCTGAGAAAATTGGTGAGTGCACCCTCCTCGTTTCGGAATCTTTACTGCATATCAAAAATGCGTGATGCACGATTTTCCCGATATCGATAATTAAAATTTCAGTTTCCTTCAGTTCACTTGCGGAAATTTTAAACGTAATTAAGATTTAATTACCGCTACTGATTCAGCAAGCGTACTGATTCTGACGCAAAAGTTATCAAACCAACGTTATGTTGATTAAACATACAAAATATTAACGTCTTCGCATTAATTGCCCTTCTGATGTGAAATTACTGCCTTTTATTCTTATGTCCGTTTAAAAATGGAAATTTTCGTATCTAACACCACAAGTGTATTGGAGTACTTAAATATTCCCTTTTTTCTTGTACAGTAAACTCAAGATTATCCGCGGATTAGGGTGGCACGGAAACTGCGGATTACCAATATATCACGGATAATACGAAAAGAAGGCAGAGCACGATATTAGTGGATGCAAAAGCTAAAACCGTCAGTAACACAATACATACAATAAAATTATAACTAAAAATAATAACATTGAATGTAAAAAAAATCCAAAAACGAGTAATAACGCACTAACAGTGTTCTGCATTTCGTAAATCATCACTGTAAAAAAAGAAAAAAAAAGTGGGAAAGACCCGCTGAGAACCCGAACCATGAATGATCGGGAGTCAACTGTATTTATAATTTTGATGATGCATAGATAAATTGGCCCCCTGTTCCCCCTTATAATTTTACATTAAACTCCCGATTATCTGTTGAATATGGTGATACAGTAACCGCGAATATTCTGAAAAATAGGTGAAACACGATATATTAGTGGATGCAATAGCTAAAACAGTCAATAACTCAATACATAAAATAAAATTATTGCTGAAAATAATAACATTGAATGCAAAAAATATCTTTAAATGCTAAAAACGAGTAACAGGGCATTCGCATTTTTTTTACATTCCGTAAATCATCACCGTGAAAAAAAGAAATTAGAGTGTGAAAGAACAGCGGATTACCGAACCGCATATAATCCAACTGCAGATAATCGGGAGTTTACTGTATTTATAATTCTGATAACGCATAGATAAGTTTGTCCCTTTTTTTAAAAAAATGCTTTATTGATCCTTTTTTTACATAGAATACGTAATCCATCCCACGAGTTACTGAATTATATATAGATTCGAGTAAGAATATACCTTTCCCTCCCTTCCAAAGAAGAAAAGAACCCTTCGCGGATACGAAAAACTGAAACTTAGTTGATCGACTTCCTTTTTAAACATTTATTCTCGCTAAAGCCCGTCCATCAAAATTTGAAGAGGCTAATATCCTTTCACGGGGTGTTTTTAGAACGCTTTGGCAAAGGCTGATGCTAACTTTGGAAAAGCAAAAAAAAAAATTCTCCGATTGAAATACCGTGTTCGTGATCAAACATATGCGTTAGATTGACGCTCATGACAGAATTTGTATTTTCATGAATTTTTATTTTCTCCTAAGTTTCGATATAAGTCTTACGTCAATGTCCAACACTCTTTCGTTGAAGACAAAGAAAAATACCACTGACGCTTGAAGGAACACAATTCGTTGGACTTCGCTTTTCTTGAAGGTAAAATGACAGTCGAATAAATGTTCAGCAGCACTTGTTTTCAGAATTTGATGAGCATTATTGGATTATCGATTAAAAAGAAACTTCCGTGCAAAGTAGATGGCGAATTACAACGACAAACGCGCCGCATGTTACTGTTTGTTTTATATGAATTACTTAGCAAGGAATTGTTTGAATAACATATACGTTTCCATCCTTTTTAGTTTCAAATGTTCATGTTTATTTGATATTTTCATTGCAGGATTTCAAAGCTAAATCTTGTTCATTTTCTTATATCACTACATTTCGGTTTATTTATTTTTTTCATTAATGATCCTAAGGATTTTCTTTTTTTTTTTTTTTTTCAATGCCTAATAATTTTACATCATACATTAAATATACATTTTCAACCAAAACTGTCAACAAAATTCTTGCTTTGCAAATTAATATTTTTAAAGAAAATTAAATATGTTTATTAAATGAGGCCAATAAAGCAACAGCAGTTTTAGTCCAATGCTAAAACTGTTATAAAATTCAATTTCTAGAACTTGTGCTTTGTATAAAATTCAGAAAAATTGTACTAAAAAAACTTCCCAATAAAATCACAATATGACAATTCAACTATGTTTCTGAGAAAAAAAATCACACAGCTAAGGATATAAAAATACACAAAAACAAATAAAAGAAGCTTTTACACAAAACCACAATCGCTATGATTCATTCAAGTATCTGAAAACTGTCTGTGGGAAAATATTTTAAGAAAATGAAAGTATATATGTTTTATATTCTACCCCTTTCTCAGAAGTACGCAGTTTCTTTCTAAGGTATTTGAAAACTAAACGCAAAACTACATCAAAAGCTATTAATAAGGGAAAATAAACGTTAAAAGATTAATTGTATTTTATCCAATCAGATTGTTAGACTGCAAAATATGCAAAGAAACTGCAGAAATATAAAACTATTAGCTAAGGCTACATTCTCACATTGAACAACCTTTTTTTTTCAAATTAAATTTCAGTATAATATAAGGCACGCTTCTATACCCTCTTCCTTCCGGAAACATCTACATATACTCGTCATCTATATCATAACAAATCTAATGTTTAGAAACAAGTGACTGCATATTTTTAGTTGATACCACATTTTAGCTCTGCTCAAAGTAAATTTCAGAGAACGAATTGGTGATCAGGTGGCTAGTGCACTTGTTCATTAGAATTTTTTTAGTTACTCTGCATTAATTGCCTTTAAATCTAGATGAAGCTGTCATTAATTTGATTTTCTTACAAGGAAATCAATGTAGCTCAATTACGATGGGTAAAAATCTATCCTCAATTCAAAAAGGAATTAATCGAAAATCGTTAAATAGGAGTTGTGGTTCATTAGCAGTAGAAAGACGCTCCATTAACTCTATACAGTATAAATTTGTAGAGAAATTTAGATTTCAAGCTATATGTACTAGATGATAGTTTTCCTTATAATTATTATGGGCGGTAAAGAACTTAGAATTTCAGTTTTGACATTCATACCCTAAAAGTATTTTAATAGTAACCCATCATTACTTTGTCAGTGTTATTTTCAAGTAAAAGCTTACATTGTTTTCAAAACTAACTGTTTCTTTATCTCTCAGACCACATACACATAGACTTAACATATGTGGGTTTTTTTCATGTTTTTGGCTCAAGATAATATATTTTATGCTAAATATTTTTCAGCAATTCAATAATAATATTAATAATCTAGTAAACAGTTTTTGTGTATGGTTTTATGATAAAAAAATTGTTTCTCATAGAGTTGTTTTAAACTGATCAGCATTGAGAAGGAATTAAATAAAATTTTAATTTTTAATCAAAAAATGAATGAAGATAGAAAATATTTGACTTAAAACAATATTTAATTGGACATGTTCTTCAAAAACTACTCATTATTTTAACTTTTCTAGTAAAGTGTGCAAAGAAGGGAAAAAATGTGTTTATGTTCGATAACCTTCTCAAAACTACCATTTGCAGTTAAATTTTTATAACACCCATCCAATGATTTATCCAGCAAACCCCCTCTTTATGAAGCTTTATTCGTGCTTTACGCCTCTTAAATTGAGTCCCTCTTAAGCAAAAAACGAACTTCTACTTCGCACCTATATCCCTCTTAAGCTAATCCTTTATCTCCATCTATATCAATAACCGTCCCATATTCCATACCTGTCCTCCCGAGCAGAAAGAATTGTGTCGCTTTGTTCCAGAACCATCGAGGGGCAATCAGTTCCTTCTCATTTAATAACTAGACGGCATCACCCGGGAAATATCCGTCATCTAATCTGTGCGCCAACGGTTGCAACAAATCCCCCAACCACGACAGACATAAAAATTTAATTTGTCCAACCACCCTCCCTTTCCTGGAAGCTAATGGATAGCTAGGGTAAAAGGGAATCTACCTTTCTTTTTTTCTCTCTCTTTTTCTTTATTTTTCATGGAAAAGGGAGGTGGAATGAATAGTGTGTCACCAATCCATCTATCACGTGACGGTCGTGATTCACGCCTTCAAGGTGGCGGCATGTGTCACGTCACGCAAATTCATTAGCATTAACGAAGGCTCCTTTCCTGTAAGGTCCGACTTCGAAACGGTTTATTACAGAAAGAATATTAGTTTATTTGAGGCAACGGTCGGAATATGAAGCACCTTCGAATTCCTGCTAGTTAATATACGATACTCACGCATGGGGTTTAACTACTTCTGAAGAGCAGGAACTTCTTAAAAGTCCACTGTGGTAATAGATTTAATAAGAGTCACGAAACTGCTATCTTCCTACATAATTAGTAAAGCAAAATAAGTTGAAAGTTTAAAAATAAAATGATTGCCTGAAAGTCGATTTGCAACGAAAAATGCCTTGCTCGAATTTTCTTTTAAAACAAGTAAATGCCGCAAAAAAAACAGAATCTTACTTTTCCTCAAAAAGTGTAAACGAACTTTTCAAAAGGAGTTTTTCATACTAAGTATAAACTGATAGATTTGCTAGTTTGAAATACAGAGGCACAGAGTAAGCTTCGAAGCATGTTATTGAAAAACAACGAACCAACATGGATATAGTCCAGCAGCAAGAGAATTAACGATGGCTGATTACATCTCAAAAGTTCTGTCTTGATTCTGTGAATGCTAATTTCCACTGTTAATGATATAAACAACATGATTTTTTTTTTGGGGGGGGGGCTACCTGTATAGTTCTCTTTAGTCTTTTGTTTTAGTATTTTTCCTGATATTTCTTTCTTTCTATTTTTCAATTTCAGATTTAATGACTCATATATACATTTAAACAGCAAAAGTATGTAACTTTTTCTCTTGTATATCGTTTAAAACATAGTATAACCGTCATCTTCCATATATTCAGAGGTAGTTGTAATAATTTTCATGCCTGCGATGCATTTAAGACTAGCAGGTATATAGTTTCACTGCTAAGCTTGCATTAAAGCATGTTTGGGTACTTATTAAATTGATACATTTCTCAAAAATTTCGAATTCAAAAATTGTATAATCTCCAACACGCTGGTACAATAAAGCATGCTTAGTAGAAAAATTTCAAATTCCTAATATATGCAATAAAAAAGTTTTACTTTTAAATAATTAAAACTGACAGCGTATTAGCGCTTTATATCTCTTATCTGTCTTATTTTCGTGTTTCCTTTTTTTCTGATATCTTTAAAATTTAAAAATTCATTACTCGACTTAAAATTCTCATACTTTTATCAATATCACTACAGTGAAAAGGGAGATATTCATTAAAAAAATATAGGAGTTGTAGTAAAAATTATAAATATGAATACATTAGAAGATTTAAAAAGAACGCATTACTCTAATTCTAGCTCAATTGCCTATGTCTATTAACGATAAAAGCTTTCTTTCTCAAATTTTAAAACAAATTTTAAAATCATGAAGCAAATATGCAATTCAACTGATACATGCTTGCTAAGAAATTCCGATGTAAAAATTTAAACTCGAAATCAATTGGGTCAAAACTTCACAAATTCTTGTAATTTATAGTAATTTTGATGAATATTTTGATATCTGCACGTTCACTATGTTTAATAAGTATACTATTCAACATACTCCTGATCAAATACGCAAAGACATTTCTGGATGAAAAGAACTACCAGAAACAAATTTTAGATTTAATTACGCTCCAAGCATACTCAATAATTAAATGACGCCGAGTGTCTAAAACATGCATTTCGGAGGATTTGAGACTAAATTTAAAATTACCTTCTTCTTTCAAACATTTTTGCTGAACTAGATTCGGGGCGCATTTGTTTACAAAAATAAAATGTGTATACATAATGCAAAAACTAATCAACTTATCGAAAATACTCCTCTCCTCTCTTTCAAGTTTTTTCATTATTTATTTTTGACGTAAAAGTGATTTTAAAAACGTTACACGTTATTTCCAGTAAGAGTTGCTACATGGAATAATGTTTTTGTTTTAATTCTAGGCGAAGATTTAATTGTTTGCACTTGATAAGAATTATTTTATGTCATTGCAACAAACTTAGATAACTTTATTTATGTTGTGTATAATAACTACCATTATAAATCTTTTTTTTATCTTTTAACCTTAAAATTAATTTATTCAGTGAACCTACAGTAAAATTGTCCATAAGCAAAAAAACTATTGAGGTTTGCCATAAGGGATATTTGATCCACCCCAGGCCCGTCATTTAGGGGGGTCAGGGGGGTCAATTGCCCCCCCCCTGACTGTGAGAAACAATGTATTTACATATAAGTGGGCGTGGTTTTTTTATGTTTTCCGATGAAATTGCATTGTGTTTGGACCCTTTGCCCCCCTCCCCCCAGTAAAAACTTGAAATCACGGCCCTGACCCACCCTATCTTTTTTACACTGAAGCAATTGTAAAAATGATAAGCACCAGGTGACAGTATGGTATCAGGTGCACTGTTAAAACTTCTGGTTGCGATTGGCACCTTTCCGGGGTGAAACGCTTGTAGCACCAGCGGCACCCATCAGGCAGCCGAGATTTCACCCTTGGCTTGGGTGAAAAACCGGCATCCTCAATTCAACGAGCAGCGCGGTTAAAAGATGGAACCGTATAGGAGAGCATAATGGCACCCTCACTGTTGACTATTGCAGATCCCCCCTGTGCTGTGTGCGTTTTTGTTTTTCAATTGTGTTTACTTTTATTTATTGTTTTTATTCACAAAGTCTTGGTACATTTTCACCTTGAATTCCGATTTGAAAATGATCAAAACTTGTAATTTAAGGCATTTTCTCAGTTCAGACTTTCCAACATATTTTAAAAGAATTCATGACTTGTATTCAACTCAGTAGTTTTAAAATGCCATTGACATTTACTACAGCATTATCTGTACCGAAAATGAAGAGGAAAGATATTTTATGGATCCCTTTCAAAAAGAATTAAAAACATTCAGTTGTATTATTCTATCAATAAAAAGTTGAATCGGTTCGTTAACTTTTAAAATTTTAATCAAGAGTAACATATTAATACGTATGTATAGTTCGACATTTAAACATGTTTATGGAATAAAAGATAGGGGTATTTGAAAAGCAGTTTTTGTTAAACGTCAAGTCTCTCGACAGATTAAAAATCGAAATATATTTTAAGGATCAATTCAACTGATGGAAAAAAAAAAAAGCTCTGGCAATAATGAACTCAGTATTCGTTAACAATAACGCCAACAAAAGATATTAGCGAAAGCACGAAATGCAAATCATGGCATTAAAATAGTATACACATATATACAGGGTGTCCACTCCAATCGTGGACCAATAGCTAATTTCTAAACCGTTGAAGATACGCATATAGTTTATTTAGGAAAAAATCTCCAAATTATGAAAGGAATTTTGGGTCTACTCAATGTTTTTCAAAAAATCAAATTTTGAAAGAGTTACGAAATTTAAATTTTTATACAGCCCCCCAGTCCTATCAATCATATTTAGTAAAACATTCTTGACACTGTAACGTTTAAAACTAAAAAAAAATCACTCCTCTACCACAAAAATTGACCGAGTTATGACGTTTTGAAAAATCAAGATTTTGCATTATTTCATGACGTCACCGAGAGATCGCTTAAGGGACCGTATGCGAAATCCTTCAAAATCTTGATTTTTCAAAACGTCATAACTCGGTCAATTTTTGTGGTAGAAGAGTGATTTTTTTTAGTTTTAAACGTTACAGTGTCAAGAATGTTTTACTAAATATGATTGATAGGACTGGGGGGCTGTATAAAAATTTAAATTTCGTAACTCTTTCAAAATTTGATTTTTTGAAAAACATTGAATAGACCCAAAATTCCTTTCGAAATTTGGAGATTTTTTCCTAAATAAACTCTATGCTTATCTCTAACGGTTTAGAAATTAGCTATTGGTCCACGATTGGAGTGGACACCCTGTATATATATAATAAAAACAAATAAGAAAGAAAGAAATAAAGAGTTAGGCAGAGTTTTTTTTTTTTTTCCTTCCTTTCGCGTTCTGCTACTTGTTGGCTGCAGCTTCGCAGCGAAAGAGAATCGCTACACAGAGATAAATTTCCGTTAGAACACTTTGAAATGATTACACAAATATGTTGGAAAATCTTAGAACTATGATTAAATGCATGTACTTACGTGAGAATTCAACGACTAAAATGAAAAATTAATCCATTTTTGTAATAAACTCAAGGTGAAATCCAAGACTGAAAACACTGTACCGAGAATTCTGTCGTGTCGACGTATACAAGATGTCCGCCATTCAAATGGTTGATGATGATGATAAGACCTCGGAGTCGTAATGCGCAGGCGCATTCTATCAAAGGTGCCTTTTGGTACGGCGAGATGTCTCACTGAGCGTGCGCAAGCTTCAATCACCGAAAAGGTTGCCGATTGGAGGCCTTTTGGTACGGTAAGAGCATTTCAAATTCGCTATGGCACCCCGTGTTACCCCAGTTTTCTTATTGGCACCCCTACGGCAACCGTAGTTTTTACAGTGTAGACTCTAAAATTATTTCTATATTTTAGCAGTTTTCAAGTAGAACCAAGGAGTAATAATACGCAATAGTGTTTTCACTCCAAAAAGTATTTATTTCTCCAACTCTTCTCTCTTTCGTGTGTGTGTGTGCTGTTTGCATTATCAGAACATAAAAGTTAATTGAGTTACTTTGTAATCGGAGTAGTATACTAAAAGACTGCACACGCATTTTTCACTTTTTGTTTTACCGTTCATTTTACTTTTTTAAGAAGTGGATAGTGAGGGATATCTTAGGACAAATATTCTATTTTGTTTCATTTGATGGCGAAACATTTTTCAAACTGTATTTAGTTAGTTTTACAAAGATGTGCTCTAAATTTAAATAAAAAGACGTTTTATGAACTTAACTTGCAATCAAAGTCACTTAATATGGTATATGGTATTAATAATCATTATAAGCACTTTCTTTGTATGGATAAGTCAAACTAAAGAAGACATCAAAAGGGAGGTAAAATGCTTTTATTAAGAGAAAGATATTTTTCGAAACATATATATATATATATATATATATATATATATATATATATATATATATATATATATAAAAGTTTTATCTATTTTTTTAACTTTAAATTTACTGTAAACATGTTGCAATTTCCTCTACGATTGACCATAGGATCTTCCAGTATTTTGTGGACATTACTTTTAAATTCATCGGCAAATCAGCCTTTTTTATTGCAGTATTGCTCTACTAATAAATATTTATTGAGGCATTGAAAGTAACTAGGTTTTTCTGTTGACAAATTGGATTGAGAAAACATTTGATCAATCTTTTCCCAATTGCATGTTATTTTTATATTGCAGGACTAGTTAAATTGTGTTTATTATGAATATACATGTATGTACTCAAGGTTTTTAAATCTATCATAATATAAGTGCAACTTCACTTCAGTAACCATTAGTAAAAGTGCACACATATTCAACATGTAAAGCCCTGAGTTCCCTGATGATGAGTTCCCACTACAAAAGAAATACGATAAAAATAAAGCAATTCATTGAAGAAAAAAAAGAAAACCTTTCTTCTCGGTAGTGAAGTACTACGTTATTTTGTTGGGTTTTTTCTTTTTAATTCGACAACAGACAACTTTTAACTGAATCTTTTGTTTCAGTTGTGATAATACTCCCTTAAGTGACTCATGGAGTAGTTAAAAACAGAGGTTAAAAAAAATCAATGCATTGGCAAGTAAAACAAACTCTTGTTTCTTAAAGGGGCTTGTTTTAACCTTCTGACGAAATTATTGTCCAAACATTCTTTATCAAGCTAAAAATGTATGAACAGTAATCTTAGTGTATATGCATGTTTCAAAGATACAAGCTGTCTTTTTATCTTTTTTTATCGTAAAAAAAGATGAAGTATGGATTAAAATGCAGTCGGCAAAGCATTTTAATCCATAAACGTATTCCTTTTGTATAGACCAAGATCTTTCTAGCTTAGCTACCTTTGAAGCATGTATACACAATTATTTAGTTCTCTACAGTTATATGTACTTTTTTGCTTTTTTTTAAGCTTATTTTAGTGCAACATTACAAAAGAAGAATCTGAGGACATAATTTTTTGATTCTTTAAAAGGTTTTGACGTCAACAATTAAATGTACAAAATATACAGAATGCTTCAAACACGTGTTTCGGCGTTTCAATTAATGCCGTTTTCAATGTAAAAATATTAGCTTACGGATAAAAAGACATTCCGACAGAAGTTAATTATAGAAATATTTTCTCTCAGCTCAAGAAACTTTTAAATAATTATTTTTGCGATATTGTTGCGGGATACATTCAAAAAGTTCCTTTAAAGGTTGAAAGCCAATTTTGCTTCTCTTTCCTTCGTTTGTTACTCGCTCAAATGTCAAGTGTCTTAGTCTTACCTGCTCAGGTGTCAAGTCTTACCTGCCCTAGAGAATATTTATTTTTAAAAATTTTATTTTTCTTTCATTGCACATTTATTTGACTACCCGGAGTTATTAAAATTAAACTTTTCCCCCATTTTAATTTCTACGCCTCAGGCATTCATTGCTGCTGTAATTCAAAACAACGTAAACATAAGTTTGCAATATAAGGCAATGCAACATGTTAAAATTTTAGGGAAAAAATAAATACATGCAAGAAAGTGTGAAAATAATGATTTATGATAAAAATTGCTAAGTTAAAAATAATAATAAAAAGTAAAATTTACTAAAGAAAAAGACACGCAGAAGATCAAAATACAACAGTTGAATCGGATATCAAGCATATGTAATATAAGTGTTGTATTGAAATCATAGCGTTTCAATTAGTATTCAAAGAAAGTTTCAATTTTCATCACTTAATTGGAATACATTGCAGTAGCATAACATTTTATTTTCCTCAATTATTAGTGGTTTATAAAAAGTACGTGATAAAAATTATTATTTTTTTTTCTTTTTTGTAAAGTCAGTTTTATAGTTGTTCCAGAATTATTTGAACTGTCTTAGGAGTAAGAAACATCGTATTAACTCGTGATTTCGGAATCCTTCAGTTTTTTCATTTGCTGACAAGTAGTTTCGAGTAAATTTATCGAATTACTCGAATCCGTTTGAAATGACCATATATTCTAAGCTCAAGTAACCCGAAAGTCTCTCTTCAGATATAAAATCAAAGCATTTTTCACACATCATGCACACATGCAAGGCACATTACTGACTTCAGTGCCTTTTCAGTATAAACTTAACGAAGTTGCGAACCTCCCCCTGTAGCGTGTTGAAATGTCCTTCAAAAAAGCTATGCCATTTACACAAGATTGCCAATTGTTTTACATTGGATTTTTGCATGTCCCAAGTCATTTGATGGTTTTCCATCAATGACGGGTTAGCTTCACTGCATTTTGTGTTTCGTGCGAATTTAAAGGTGTTCGTGCAAATGATGACTAGGGACTGATTCAAAGATAGCAAATGGTGTGAATATTGTGAGTAAATGCTGCACTTCCTGACTATGGGTTGTATGAAGGTATTTCGAGAGTATGGTGTGAGGGAAATTTGTAATTTTTTTTCCTTTTTTCGATGTGCACGGAGAATGAGTTGTACGCATTTAGGGGTAGAAACATGTATATTGGAATAGAACACGAATTTCGTTTCTTTTCGTTCTTTTTTTGTGAATCTGAAGTTGTTTTATGCAAAGTTATATCATATGCCGCTTGTGTAGGGTGAACGCTAATTGATGCATTTTAATTGGTATATGCCACAGTAAGAATTAAATAAATATTAGAAACACAAATAGATTTTAGCGGCACTTTAGAAAATAAATAAATAAATAAAAAATAGCGGCATAAAAAAGAGAAAAAGATGAACAAACTGACGTGGAAATATATTTATTTTCACGTCTTTGAAGTTGACTTGATATACTTAGATAGTAAAAATATGCATCCTATGGCAGATATGTGTAATAGCCTTTATTTTCATTTTTTTCTTTTTTTTTTCCTCTTTTTTAAAAAAGTAAAATATGAGGTAGTATGTCACTCAATATTTAGTAACATCGGAAGTGCTAAATAAAAAAAGGAATATTAAATTTTCATTTCAGCCATTGTACAGAATTAATACCATATGGTTGAAAATTTTGAGACGTAAACTTTTTGATTCACAATCAACACAGAGATTATTTATGACTTACATAAGTTTGAGGTTTCTTTTCATAAAAAAATAAACAAAAGTTTTAGTAAATGAATAAAACCAAAAACTAAAAAAAATATTGTATATTTATATAAAGTTGTCTTTCATGTGCTTGAAATTTTTTAAATAACACTAACTCGCTAAACACAGATCGTCACTATATGACTAACGAGTTTAATAATGTACTGATTTTTTTAATCAAACTTTAGCTTTAGGCTTTGGAAAAACGTTTGTATTTTTGTGTAAAAAGTAAAGAATGAACGAAAAACATATTAAGATACGCATAGATAAACTTAATTTTATCCATCTAAGAGAGCAAAAGTTTGTCACAGTAATTCGATATTGATTTGTTTTCTAGCAAACTAAGCTCCAAAACATTAGACAACTCGTCAACATTTCAGACAACTCGTATGAACTTTAAAAAGATAAAAACGTGTTTTGATAAATATATCGAGACATAAGCTAATAGGCAGTAGTCCCGCGAAACATTCACTTTAAAAGTATTATTTATTTCGTTAATATATTTCTCTTAAATTGTCATCTTTTACTGAATAATGAACTTGTTTTACAATTAGTCTTGGACATGATTTCTATATCATACAATCTTGTAACTCTTAAAAAGAAAATTCATTTTAAACAGTGGCAGATACAAGTTAGAATTTCGAGTAAAAACCACGAATCAGAAAAAGGCATGGACATTTTGAAATTAAAACTTGGTCAAGATTAAGCTAGAATAATCATGAAAAAATAATCGCCTTATTTAAGTACACATTTCAGGAAAGAAAGTTCCAAATTATAAAAGATAATGATTTTAAGCAGCTAACAGAGTTGCAAAAATCAAGTTAGCAGTTTTCTTTTTATGCACAGCAAGCATAAAAATGATTAGTGTTTTTTATACATTCCAGATTTCTTTGAATAAAGGAAGATTTTACGCTAAGAAACTGACGGAAAATTAAAGAAGTCATTGCGAGACTAAACAGATATATTCAGAGTTTTTCTTTCTGCTCTATAAAAACATATAATAATCCACATTTTCAAATTTCACTTGGCAGAATACCAGATTCGAATGATAGTTTGCTTTTTACAAAGGCATGGCTCTTCAAACAATTTTATTCCTCACGATTTTCACTTCCGACAAATTTTTCACTCTGGTTTTTGAGAAAAAAATTGAAGCATTTGAAAACAGCTCTCGCTCTTATTTCTCTTGAGAATTTCATGTGCATTTTCAGCTTCTTTGTTTAAGATGGTGTTGTGTATCTGGAAAAAGATGCGAATCTCAAAGGCAATCCAAGGAACAGCACTCATCTGTGCATTCACGCCAGACGAAAACATTGTTTGGATTTTAAGAATATTGTGCCTTTATATTGTTTATGTATTGAATAGTGCATGTGAGGAATAAGTGTTATCTGACGAATGCTGTATGAATGCTTAGCAACTTGCTGAATGAGAGCACTGGAAAAATTAGACCACTGCAATTGTTCTACACTGCGATGCAAAAGTTTAGACAAAATGCAAATATGTGAATAAAAAGAAAACTATTCAACGAAATGCTTTCAAATTTCTACTGCAGGTACACAATATGGTCCCAAACACGTGTCTGGAGTTCTTATAACTATAACTGGAATCAAATTTTGGAAATTACAAAAGACATTTTTTTACATTGTTGCAAAAGTTTAGACAATAGTCAGATTTTATGCAAATATCCCTTAAAATGTGATTGGTGGAGGAAATGCAGGACTGTATTTTTCATTTATAAAGTGCAGAGATTGCTGAATAAATAATCAAAATCTCAAAAGCTCTTTAGTTCTCGTGTAAAGAAGATGAGAAAGTTTGGAAGCCGAAATTTGAAAATGAACCTACTTTATTAATTTTTTGTCTTTTAAATCGGCTCTAGTATGGTAGTACATTGTTTTTTACTTTGTGGAGAGCAAATTAGTGATACAAATTAGTGCAAATTAGTGGACCAAATAGTCCAAGAAAAATTATATTTCTTAAGGATGAAGGAATTGAAAAAACGACTCAGACTGACGATTCGCCCCTTAATCCTACAAAATTTCAACTTGGGTCAAAAACAGCACGTAATAGCATAAGTAGATGAACAACTGAATCGGAATGCATAAAAAAAACAAAGAATTGTGCTTGAGCCTTTTCGGACAGAGTGTCCCAAATAAGCCATATTTTATTGGTAAAAGCAGCACAGCATATGATCATTGGATATTTCTCAAGTCCCGCGAAAAGAATTATAATCCATCTGGCCATCCCAATTTTAATAATTTTTATCAAAGAAAGTACCATTCATTTTTTAGTCACGATGATACATATGCTGCTTTTCACATTAAAATCTGGATTATTTGGGACACTCTGTCCGAAAAAGCCCAGGCACAGTTCTTTGTTTTTTTTTTATTCATTCCGATTCAGTTGTTCATCTACTTATGCTGTCACGTGCTGTTTTTGACCCAAGTTGTAGTTTTGTAGGATTTAGGGGCGAATCGTCAGTCTGAGGCCATTTTTTTTTTCAATTCCTTCATCCTTAAGAAATATAATTTTTCTTGGACTTTTTGATCGATACGCATGTCTGAATTTGCTCTCCACAAAGTCAAAATCAATATACTACTATATTAGAGCCGATTTAAAAGACAAAAAATTAATAAAGTAGGTTCATTTTCAAATTTCGGCTTCCAAACTTTCTCATCTTCTTTACACGAGAACTAAAGAGCTTTTGAGATTTTGATTATTTATTCAGCAATCTCTGCACTTTATAAATAAACAATACAGTCCCGAATTTCCTCCACCAATCACATTTTAAGTGATATTTGCATAAAATCTGACTATTGTCTAAACTTTTTCAACAATGTAAAAAAATATCTTTTGTAATATCCAAAATTTGATTCCAGTTATAGTTATAAGAACTCCAGACACGTGTTCGGGACCATATTGTGTACCTGCAGTAGAAATTTGAACGCATTTTGTTGAATAGTTTTCTTTTTATTCACATTTTTGCATTTTGTTTAAACTTTTGCATCGCAGTGTATAAACATTTAACAGCTGTTATTTTAAATGCTAAACTTTGTGAGAGAAAAGTGATGGTAAAACAGAAATGTTACAAAATAGCCACGTGTATGAAAGTTAGCTGAAGTAAATTTTCTGCGATAATAATTTTTTATGGAGTAATTAGGAAATTCACAGAATATCCGTGTTAGGTTCTAAGAGTTCAATGAAGCCAAAGTTACGTTACTGATACCTAGAAGATTATAGTTTCTTGAAGAGTATAGTTTCTTGAAGAGTATAGTTTTTTGTATAGTTTCTTGAAGAGTATAGTTTCTTGATAAATGGGTTCCTTGTTAACCTGAAACGTGAATAAGTAACATGATTTTCACTTTTTGTGAATGACGACTTCTTTTCTGTTCACAATACTACTTTTTTTAACAATTTCAAATGAGCAATTTTTTTCTTAAATTGAACTTGTTAGTAAAAACAAAACTTCTGTATGTTTTTACCGATGCTCAAATTTTGTACCGAAAAGATTTCTCTGAAAATGTGTTGCTGTATTAGTGGTATTTTAATTAAAAATAAATTTTAGTTCAATTTCAAAGTTTAAAATTAACTAATTGTATTAATTAATTTTAAGAAGAGCTACTTATTGTTTAAATGGAAAAAGGAGCTTGACTCGCAATGACATTTAACTTTTAAATCTATAATTTTTGTTCTGAAAGAATCACTTAAAGTTCCACTATATTTCTAATAGAATTTGCATTAGGATATTACAAAAAATGTACACTGAAATTTCAGTGAAAACATATTTCAGTCATAATTTTTGCACATAGACTATCTTAGAAAGACATATAAATCCTATTTGGTAAAACCTATTTAATTTAAAATAAAATATGAAAAATCACACTGAAATTTCACCAAAAAATAATATCATCAAGAAGATATGACAAAAGCATTCATAGATGCATAAATATTAAGTTCATTTGTATAAATATTGCAATTAAATGTATGTTAAATAACATACACAATTCTTCCGATATACATTTCTTCAAACATTTGTTCTATCACTTACATGCATCAAATAAAGTTATAACTGTAACTGTAAAAAATGAATAATTCTGAAACCAAAAAAGATAACTATAGCATTTAGCGGAAATTTCTATATCTTCCAAGTGTTTCCTTCGGTTCAAAGACACAAGAATCCGTGCGATGCTATCTTATTTCAAGTTTCCTTATGTGATAATAACTCATGAATATTTTGTTTCATTACGGTAATATTTTCTTTCCTAACTCATTTATTATGAAAACACCACACTTGTCCTCGAAAGCTCTAGAAAGCTGCCTTCAAGCATTTCGTTTATTTTAATCCTAGCTAAAACATTTAAAGCAACGCTGTTTATCAACTAAGTTGCTCGGCAAATTTGAATAATTAGTAACTTACGCATAAAGTTTGCAACTGGTACAAGTTTATTCGCTCAACCTTAATTATGAATTGAGTTTTGGAATTATAATTGAGCTTTCGAAACACTTGTGTGATAACCCTTTCCATCTGGATCTGGGCAGCAATATTTTACTGCGTGCTCAATTTGAATATGATATTACTTTTAGGATGCATGCGTAAAATATTTTACAGAAAAACTGCGAAGCAAAAATTTCTAAGCAGGGTAATTCTATTATGAAAAACTTTGTTTCTTTTGGTCTTTTAGTATATTTTTTCCCTTAAATACTTCTTCCAAAAGAAACGATGACAGCCATATTTTTTTTTTGTTCTTTCTTTTGTGTAAATTGCTTTTTCGAGCTGTAACTGCCGATTATAACATGCGTTTTTCCACTCCCAAAAAAAGGTCACAAAAAAGCAATATCTGTAGTTTTCTATTTACGGGAAAAAATGTAATTTTTCAGAAACAATTTCTGTGCCATTTTCTCTGGGATATTATTTCTAGTGCAAGCTTATTTTTTTTTTACTCTTTGTTTGCGAGGTCGAAAGTTGATGGTGTGTGATGCATCGGCTTGGATCAGCTGCAGAAAACAAAACCAATATTATGGTTCTCCATCTAGGAAGTCCTTCTTACCCATACATCACACAAAAGTGAAAACGACCATTTCAAACTATTCCGGCGGCTTTTACTTTTTGCCTAGATTTTCGTGCAGGTGCGGCCCTTTTCTTATTCCTAGATCAACATCTTGCCCGAATCGGATACGAATTTATCCGCAGATGGTATCCGTTGACCTGTTCAATGGATTTAGGATATCAGTGTCTCGTATCGAGATTGGTTAATGGCAGATACTGAACATTTTTTGCAAAACAAGTGAGAAAGAAAATTAAATATATAAAGCGATACGTGTCTTTTCTTTACTTATTGATCCGTCACTTTTTCAGAGATATGAGATTTGTGTTAATGGATGCAATATTTTGCATCGAGTCTTTTAATGATCATAAAGTCCATCTTTAAAAGATTTCTGGACACTTTGAGTGTAATGGCTAAAGTTTTTACCACAACCTTTCTTGATTTTAGTCTTTGCAAAAAAAAAAAAAAAATCATGACAATATTAGAAGACCCTATTATACATACATTGTTTACTGAAAGAAATCATTATAAGTACTTTTGTGGTCATTAATGTGTGTATAACCTATATTTATTGAGAAAAGTTTCGTCCATGAAAATGCTGTTTATAAATATTTACTTGTTTTTTTTTTTTTTTAAATAAATCTTGCGATATAATAGTCAACTACAAAACTATCGTTTTTAGCAGATTCAAATTTTACATACTTATTTCTTAGGATATCATGGTTTACAGTCGTACTGGGTTTACAGTCGCACTTTAGAAAAAATACGAGTGCTGAGCTGCTGCTTTTTTCTACCGTTCCTAAACGTACTATGATATCTAAAAATTAAAATCTTATGTAAATGTCACCAATTTACATTCGAAATTTATTTTAATAAAACTTTATTTCGATCTGAATCTGTTAACCAATATTTGGCCACAATGTAACATAATGTTCATTATTTCTTATTCCAAGCTTAGGACTTTAAAATCTTAGAGTCTCTGGGTAATAATTCCTGATTAATATTTTATTTTCTCTTTGGAAGAAAGTTGCTATTTGAAACTACTTTTAAATACTAAAAAATAAAATAATTTGAATAACCTAGTTCAGTTGTAAACAAATAAAAAAAACGATTAATTCAAAATTTTCGCTTATGACAAATGTTATATTCTATATTTGAATGCATTTCATTGTTTATTTCAGCCCCAATGCTCCGTGATTTTATTTTTCCTTTTTTATGTGGCAGCTCTTGGCCCTCAAAGGATCCATTAGTTTAAATTTTTGACGTGGAAAAATGCACTTTTTAATGTTTCCATAATATAAGAAATTATAGTTTAAATATTGCATAAGATTTTATTTTTCACTGGAAGAGCGAAATTTTAATAGATTTTGACATTCAAAAGATGAATCAGTTTTTCGAGCATCAATGATTTAAGAGAAGTTCTGCTTAAATCTAAACGAATTTACTCTTCCCTGTACCAGCAACAATTTTAAAACAATAGCTGAACATATGTCACAAGTGCTTTAGGAGGTTTCTTTTCTTTTCTTCTTTTTTTAAATATAACGGTTTAATGTTTACATACAGGTTCTTTATACATAACGCATACCCTTTATTTTAAAAGAAAACTAAAATAATAAAGGTATAAAATTACCTCAAACTATTAGCAGTTGTGTTTAAGGTTGGCATCAACTATTAACTATATCACTGCGTAGCTCATGACTTCAACGGGCAACGAGGGAGTAGTAAAATTACTGATCCCACGATTTCTACGTGCATGATTAATTTTCAAAATCTTATTCCACAATATCATCGTCTTAATATCGGCATTGCTTTTCTGAAGTATGATAGTTCCTTAATTTTTTTCCGCAACATAATTACTAAACAAAAAGTAATCAATTAAGTTCTGTGCTAAATATGATTAAAGTTAAAAAAATCAGCGGGAGTAAACCATAAATCACTATAAACATACAGCATATAGTTATTTCAATGCTGCAATGGAACCTTTTATCAGTGCAGAAAAGCTCAACACACAACAGTCATGAGATAACAGTTCATCCAAAACTTTACTTTATACTTCAGTTAATAGAGTTCAGTACCTTAATGTACAATATTTATTTCTGAAATTAAACTTTCAACGCGTAAAATTTACCGTACATTTTTCCAAGTTTGTAAAAGCACGGTTTTACTATAAAAAATAATATAAAAATTGTAAAATATTCACTATATATTATATAATATTCACTATATAATATGAAATATATACTATAAAAAATATTCACTACGTTGCAATAAAATATTTTCCTTTTCTAACGAATGAAAATGGGATAAAAAATAAGCATTTCGAAGAATAACAATTTTTTTCTTTTTTAGGTAAATCATGTTATGTTGTGTCTATTTCTCCATTGAAAAATTCAAGAGAAAGTTTTGACCAAATAATTGAAGGAAGTAAGCTTTCTAAAAACAATCTAGTTAAAAAAAATGATGTTTAAAAAACATCTGAACTCTTAAAACGATTTTTATGTTTGCATTGGTGACAACAAAACCTAATAATATCAAAAGTTATTTTGAAACCTATACTTAAGCTTGCTGTCCTAATGCAGTTTATACTATATAGAAAGAAGAATTTCATGTATTAAAATTTTGTTGAAGCCAAATACAAAACAAATTGAAAGAGCAAGTATCCTTGTAAACAGTAGATGGTTATCTCAAGTGTAACTTTTATGCCCCAGATAATGCTTTAGGATTTTTACACCTTGAGAAGAAAGTAGAGATTCCGTTCTTTACTTTACAGTATTTATAATTTAACAATTTATTTTGATCTTCGAAATCTTGAAAGTAATGAAAAGGAATGATCGAGAAACGTACTACATCCTTTTGTATCAGTATTTAGTTATAATACTTAGTTTTACTTTTCCTATGCCACCAATGCTGTAAGAAAATATTTCAATTAAGAATATACTTTAGGGATTAAAGTTACATAAAGGCTTAAATAAGTGTATGTTTTATTACTTTGTGATGGTCTCTGAAAAGTTCAATAAAATATAAAAACAAGAGCTCACACGTATGTGCAAGAGCAATTTTCTCTGCACTTTCTTTAGCAATTCTTCGACCATTGGTGCAAAAACCTTGTTCAAGCTAAAAGGACTTTGTAGTTGTGTTTGAAATAACACAGGCTTAGCATCTGTTACGTAGTCCCTGAAGGCTCGAGTAAAGTCAGAAAACCTAATTTATGGGCATGTGTTTACATATTAGATTTGGATTGAAAGCACGCCACAAAAAAAGTTAGAACGGTAAAAGGAGCTGCAAACAAAAACAGTAGCGTGTCACCATGTGATGAGCCCAAGAGATTTGACTCCGTACCACGTTTAAACTCCTTGGTAAATACGTAGGATCTGGTCCAGCTGTGAAAGTATAAAAATAAAAAGAGGAAACAAAAAAAATGTCTGTTCTTTTTCCAACAACGTAGCTCGGAAGCGTTCATTTCATTGATAAATCCAGCCTTATTCAACGTTATTTTTTTCCATTTCCTTTAAAATAATTTCACATTCTGCGAACTTCGTATCATTTATGAAGCGAATTTTTTCCCAACTCTTATTCATATCTCTATTAAGATATTACTATTTACGCAAATAAAAAGCAGAAAAAATTCTGAAATTGTTTCACTGAGTTAACTTTCAATAATTTCTAATAAACCATTTATTTGTTTATGATAAACTTTAAGCTAGGTTAAGTATATAGATTTAGGTGCATGTTTAGGACTGTTTACTATTTTCGTAACCTCGCCGGCATTCACAAATTGTTGTTGTTTACTTGTATACAAAGCAAGGACTAAAACTGATTACATGCAATAAAGTATTTAACATTTCAACAAAATAAATTTATGCTGATTTGTTTCATTTTCTTTTCTTTCAAAATTAGGTTCAAAGAATTTTTTTAAGCGTAAAAATACGTAAAAATAAGAAAAAAAAATATTTAATTTTATCTGATGCCACACTTGCCTAAATAGGTTTTGCAGGAAAACAGACAATAGTTAAAGGAGAAAAACGTGATGTTTAAACGTTCGAAACAATTTATGTGCATGAAAAATACTCTGGTTCCATTCTGCTTCTACCCTGGGGCAGAGCGGATCATTTTGTCCTTCTCCTTCCTCCCCCCCACCCCTCGCTCTCTCTCTCAGGTTTTTTCTTTTTTAGTTTTTATTTTGTTATTATTAAATTTATTTAAATTTATTTATTTATTTATTTTTTCGAATCATGAAAATTACTACTCTTGAAATATTGGCATAATTTTTCAATGCTTATGGTACGTTTATTTTTAAAATGCTCTATTTTACACGCAGCCTTTCCCCGTTTAACCTGCAAGACAACTTTTGTAGCTGTTGATTTTAGATGCACACTTTCATTTGTAAAAAAAAATGTTAGTAAATGCTGAAGGGTTAAGTTATTAGAAGTTTAAAGCATAAAAGAAAGTTAGGGAAGATAAAAAATCAAGCTTTTTATGCAGCCTTTAGGCTCTCATAAGAATTTTCAGGGGAACTTTTCTAATGGGCAAAATATGTGCTAACTGGTCATTATAACGTTTTCTTATAACCTGCCATATCTAAAAGCTTTATTTAATATCACAGCAAGTAATATCACAGCAGGATAAATTTCAAAATCTTTAGTTTAACCAAAATGACGTAAACGAGACAGGCAGGAAAAGCAATCGGAGTATGCCTAAGAGCCTCATCAAAGAAATACCAACAGAGAAACAAAGCAAAGTTAGCAAATTTCTGCTCGCACACAATAGGGGGAAAAAATCAATTCATCGGAAAACACATTTTCAAAGTCCTCAAAGAATACACAAGGTGGACTAAATGAACAAGGGGAGGCCTAAAAAGTGGCTTATTTCGAAAACTGGGAAATGGAAAAAGGAATTTAGTGGGCGCAGGGACTGAACAAGAAGTGGGTTGGCGAGCCGAGGCTATTAAACAACGTATTTCTCTAATGGGTGCGGATGGGGAATGTCTCGGATCAGCCTGTCAACATCAGCGCTCACTCCGCCTTCCGAGACCCCTTAATCAATATCGATTACATAACGATCACTCTTTTAGTGACTCTGTTCTCTATTTTCATGATAGCATTGACTTCGTTATCTTTTTCTTCACATGTTTCCTTGAACCAGTGCAGGATTGTGTATGTTTAACTCGATACTCCGTTCTTTTGCTTGTGGTTTGGGGGTTTTGGTCAATCTGTTGCATACATTACTGGCATCAATATTGATATGTGTGACAAACATTAAAGTTTGTTTCAAAAAATATGAGCGCATTGTTTTCGGACTTCGTGATATTTTCCTTCACATATCAATGTTTCCTTGAACCAGTTCAGGATTGTGTTTGTTTAGCTCGATACTCGGTTATTTTGTTTGTGGTTTGGGGGTTTTGATCAATCTGTTGCATACATTACTGGCATCAATATTGATTTGTGTGACAAACATTACAGTTTGTTTCAAAAATATGTCAAGTAAATTAAGTCTGTTTATTGGGTTAAGAACTCAAAAGCTTCAACTAGCTATACTGCGCTAGGCGTAGTTTATTTCATGAATTTCTCCAGTTTAGAGAATTAATGGAGAAATTTTCCTTCATGGAGGACTTCTAATGGAAGTTGACTTGTCTTCCATATACAGTGATATCATCTATAAAAGTTTTCGTTCTCTGTAGAAGTTATTTTTCTATCAGAATATTTTTCCTGGTCCCTTCAAACCAATTATTCTAACTTAAAGTGCAGAAAATCCCCCACAAATGTGTTTCGCATGAAAAGGAATATTTAAAAAAATATTTTAAGCTAATTAAATACTAAACCGTACACATATTGACGATGCACTGTAATAACTAGAAAAGTATCACTGAGATTAACCCGACTACTAATTTAGTGAACGCTCTCATAGTTTTATTTAAAACGTTTATGAATGTATAAATATTTTGTCTCTAACTGCTATCAGTGTTTAATTCTCCTCTCCCACCTTCCTTTATCACTACCATAGATATATTTGACTCAGGGTTTTCTGTTGTTTATAAATCATGGCATCTAGTATTATTGAAGTAATTCAGAAGCAACTTCTCCATGAGTTTCGAATTTTTTTGCAAAAAAAAAAAAAAAACCTGAAAATGCTGTATTAATTGTAAATAAATGAACAGCTTACAATTTCAGCTGCGTACTCATTTTTTAAGATGTTCAGTAATATAGTAGATCCAGATTAAGAAATCAACGGAAGTGAAAGGACAATACATTCACGATCATACAAATTGACTGATTCGATCTAGAACTGACCAAAAACTTTTTCTTGTCGACAATATTTTCTATGGACTTTCATTTCAGTGAACATGAAAGTCTTAGAGAAGGAACCATAATCACATTAATCCCAAGAAAAGAACTCCTAACATTCAAATAAACATGTCTGAACTAACCAAGTCATCAAAACAAAACACTAACATACCAAATCTTCAAATGATTACAGAGGCAGCAAACACACTTGCTCAATATACTACAATATAATAAACAAAAAGAAGCAATTTAAAGTAGTAGTAGTAGTAAAGTAGAGTTAATGAAGAACGGATAGAAATGTGTTAATATAGCATAAGGTAACTCAACTACTTCAAACTTATATCATAAGTAAACGAATAACTACAGCATTAAAGAACTAATAAGAAATTATAAATATAATTAACTTTATTTCCGTCATAATTTCTCCCCTAACACCCCACAGGATTTCAAAAGGACTTTTCATTTAATAAATAGTAATAATTCGCAATTTAAAACGGGCATAATTTTAAAAATCCTTGCAACATTTCTCAGCTAATTGCAAATCAATTTATCGCAAATTAGCCGTACTTATACACACATAAACTTACATCACATCAAACGTTGAATTTAGTTTGATCTTGTCAAACTTTGACTTAGCCACGCAATCACTAAACCGTTCTAAATATCTCACAGTATACTAATCTTGTTTAAAGTCAAATCTAGAAGCCGTCGATGAGACCAATAATTTAAACGTGAGATTCTCTCTCGGTAATCCTCAAATTATGCTTTGTAGCTTCTCTCATGGTTGTTACATCATTAACAGACGCGTTTAATAACAACACTCTTCGCCATGCTGTGCAGAAATTTTCGCTCGAAAATTCTCTCTGCGCGGCATCTTGTTACATTCTCAAAATTAGGTTCTAGATGCTAATACTTGGGGTATGTTTGTAAATGAGATAACTTATAATGGGGTCTTATGAAGAGATCGTTGAGTTAGATAATGAAGGAGGTTTAAAGCAGTACATACTCCTAGGCAATAAAATGTTTATTCAAGTATATAATGAATGTTTTTTAGTATTTTATTAAACGTACATTTCTTTCGCATATTGTCTGTGCATAAATATATATGCTTTGTACTGATGGAAGTATTATGAAAACAAATGTATATAAATGCAAAAATTGGTAAATGCTTTAAAAAGAAAATCAGAGTGCTTAGTTACAATGAATTAGATTTTCAGAAAACGTATGCTCTCGTCCTACGTAAATATCAATTGTTTATTAATTTTAATTGCACTATCATTGGTTAAAGGACCTGGGTGATTATTTATGAAAATAGTTTCGAATGAATTTGGGAGTTAAAACAAATGTTTGAATTTTCTGCCAGAAAGTACACAATAATGTTTTTTTTTTTTTTTTGCTTAGGTATGAATACTAAAGACTGAAACAATAGGTTAACTATTGCTCTATGCAGTAGATCTATAACTAAGAACTCCCCCAAATCAGAACTTAAGTTATGTGCCTTTAAGTTCATAACACAGTTGGAAAAGAATAAATAATTGTGCCGTCCGCACATTTTAGAATCATTATGAAACCCAATAATTATTAGAGAAAATAAAGATAACGAAAAACAGTTTATTGCAAAAGGAATCAAAATTTTTGAAATCATTATCGTCACAAGCAAATAAAACAATTCAAAGTAATTAAATACAGCAAAAAGCATTGAAATAAGTTTAGACATTTTAAAAGTTTTAAATATACGATACTCAGTTATTTTCCACCACGAAACGCGAGGTGCCGTGTAATTTTGACGCATACAAATGTTTTCATTTTTTATTTAGGTCGTATCTTGTTAAAATTAATTCTTTATTTACAATAGATCCTGTGTTTATAAAAATATATTCAGCGCTAATTTTTACTTCAAGTGCGACAGCCCTTGAATAAGGTGAAATAAAAAAGAAAACCAATTCCTTTTCGAAAATTAAGGGAGTAATTATGATTTGAGTATACGGTCGATATACAACTTTTTGTCCCCTCTCCAGAAAAGAAACATGAAAACACTCTGAAAACTCGGTGTCTGCTCTCAATACTCCCCCAATCACGAGGGGGTGGAGTGATCCTCATGGAAAACAGGAGAGTGTGCCTATAACAAACGGATCTAATTTGATAAAAACTTGAATGACTCATTAGTCTTCAGCATTTTGTACCCCAGAACCAAATGCTAAAATTGCGTAGGATCGGTTTCTGGAATCTATGGATACGATTAAGCAACATTGCATGCAATTAGTCTGTTCCCAATCGCTCTGAAGGAAGATTTTTTTTTTCAGTCAAAGCTACTTCTGAAATGGGAGCAACTATTGAATTGTTTATATTTTTTTACGAATGGGGAGTTTATAGAAAATTCTAACGTTTAGTAAAAACCGTAAGAAAATGTACCATACGCTCCGTAAGTAAGGAAAATCAATTAACTAAACGACGTGTGAAATTAAATTCTTAGGTGTGTGATTTTTTTTTTTATTTTTTCTTTAATTTCTTTTTTAACGTGTGATTAATATTTGAGCTGAAAAAAATATTTCTCTGGAAATCATTCTGCATTTCAAATACTTGACAGTAAATTGTTTCAGATTGTTAGTCGTTTTCTTCAGTCTGCGTTTCTGTTTCAAACCTTAGCACTTGTGTTGTGAAGAGAATAAAAAAGTTCAACTTTTGTAAGATTGAATAAATGAGCTCCAGGTTATCTTCCAGAACGGTGCAAATATGTTGAGTAAAGATGTAAGAAGTAGAGTATTTAATGTTAATAAATGTACTCTGCTGCCATCAGCATATCTCGTATCATAAAAAATAACCTTTTGAACATTGCAACCCCATATGAGCACCTCTTTTTGGCTATATCAATCTAAATAATAACTGTCCAACATTCGTCAAATGTGGCAAAATCTCAAGTTTCAAACTATTTTTCATTTTCGGGAGCCTAGTTTAACTTCCCATAATTTTGTTAAAAAAATTAAAAACTGTTATGCGACAAATTTTTGTAAATATTGCTGCAGTATTACTTTAATCTACTGGAAAAAATATAGCATTCGATTTATTTCATACTATGCTTGGGTCTTAAAACGTCGATGCTTAAATAGAAATTCATCTTGGCTTTTCTGAGTCATAATCTTTCATATGATTTAATTGGCTGTTCTCCCTTTCCTAGCTTGCTTTTCTCCATTGCTCCCTATTTTTCTCAGACCTCGAGTTTATCCAGTGGTACTGGTATGGCCTGTAGCCCTTCATTGTTTACTAGAGTCGTTGCTACCATTTTTTTCTACGCAGCCAAAAAGCACAAATTCAAAACATTTCTTTATGTATGTCTTTCTATAATTCGTCTTAATTTTTATTTAATGGAATATCCATAAGGACAGGCTATTGCATGGTCCCAGATACCAATTTTGCACAATGGAGCTTGAGAGTTAACAGTGTAATGGTACATTGCAAACTGCGTGTGTGTCTGAATATGACTATCTCCTGAGATAGTTGCTTTAAGAACGGTTTTTGTCGATGATTTCATAACCAATAGTTGTATATATCTGCTATTGCTGATTTAATCTTTTCCTTTTCTATATCATACCTTTTTATAGTGTGCAAGAATTATTTATATCAAGTGAAAATGTTAACAAATGTCAAACTTGGGCATTTGTAATAATTTTCTTTCCAATTTCTATATAAGCCCTCACGCACTTGTTTATGCTACTTGTTTCTTCCTATCTTTTTTTTCTGTTTATAAGCACTTCAGTAAATGGAACCAGTGAACCATGCATTATATTCCTTTTAGGACAGGTTCATACCCCGAATTTACTAAATTGTGTTTCGAATTAATTCAAACAAAAGCAATGCAGTATAAACTTGCAGTGGCCATATTATAACTTGGTGTAACTTGTTGTGCTTTGACTTTAGATAAAGTTATAAAAGTAAATACATTTGCTGTTAATTTTATATAACCCTGAGCTAATAATTACTATGCTATAAATTAATATAAAGTTGCAAACTTAAAATTACTAATCAAGGAAAATGGGGAACCATCGATTAACTAAAACTTGAGTAGTAAATACAATAAACAGTTTAAACCAAGCCAATTTTTATTCATTGTTTTGTTTTTCAATTTCCAAGAAAAGGACATTATACAAGTAAAGTAATATTGACACTTGTAAAAAATTAGATGTCTCAGTCATTGTGTTCGAAAGTTTACTAAGTTCAAAAAGTTGCTAATTCAAAAGAGAACAATATGGTACAAGGTGTGTCTTTTAAAATCCGGCAGTAGGGCTGCATGAATAATAAAAACCAAACACACGTGTAAGCCCTCAAAATATTCATCTCCTGCCTGCACACGCTTTTATTCACAGCGGTGCTAATTTTAGAAAAACTCTTTGCAGTAATAAGAAGCTATGTATGTTTCGAAGTTGAGCGGTTACGTTTTGCTTTATGTTCTCTGTATTCTTATATCGATGCCTTTTCAGAGCCCCTGTACAGTTTTCGGTTCCTACACATTACTATGCAGGTTATATTTACTGGTTGTTGTTTATTGTCTAAATTAACAGTGTACAGTTAAAGATTATTTTGTTTCTTCTAGTTTATGAAATTTCCAATGGTGTATCACTACTGGTTATATGTTTATACACTAAAACGCATCAGTTATGCAAGTTACTTCCTACCAGTTCTATAGCAAAAAAAAAACACTAAAATTCATAATAAATTTTATATCAATTAATATTACTTATTTTTCAATTTTTTAGCTTTTGTAAAACGGATTTCCGTTGATATCAAAAGGGAGACACGAATTTATAATAGTTGGCCTGAACTTAAGGTTCTCATTCGCAGTAATAATTATTCCCTTTTTCCAGCAGAAAATCAGTAAAAAGTATCTCCGAACTAAACATATGTGCAAAAAAATAAGTATTTAAGGAAAGAAAAGAGAAGTAAAAAAAAGTAAGAAAGAAGGGAAAAAAGAAAACGAAATCAGGGAAGAGAAGAAAAAAAAAATAAAATTAATCAATAGAAAAAATAATAAGTAAAAAGTACATCTCCTCACACAATCTCCTTTTATTTATAAAAATGAGTTTTAATGTAAAGATATATGAGTAAGAGAATTTGATTTAAGGACATTTAATCCTGCGGGTTTCCTTTGGATATAAATTTGTTGCATGTTTTAATTTTAATGAAATTCTACACGGCCACTTTTGCCTTCAAAGGAATATTTTAATTTAGTTTTTAGCCAGGACAAGACAATTACACGGTTTCCTATTTTAAACTATTCGAAAACTAATTATGCATTTCATCTGTTTACTAGTTAGCACAAAAACTTATATTTAAATATTAACTTAGACATACGAAAAGAATATTTTTTGACTTAGTCTGCCTGCCAGTAAATGTTCGAAAGAAAAAGGAAAAAAAACTGATTTTAAATTACTAAGAAGAGTAATCAAAGTTTTTCTTGACTTTAATATTTACGCTACAAATCACAGACGATGTATTATGAGTACATTAAAATAAGAAATGAAATCCTTTTGATTATTTACTCTAATTTGGGGCTGAATGAAACATTAATAATTTTTATGACGTAAGTCACGTAATAAGAACTTTTTATGCTGTTACCATAGTTTGTTTTTGAGATAGCAGAAGAGAAAAACCCTAATTCGCTTTTTGAATACAAAACTTTAATAGTCTAAAAGGCAAATATGCATTTCCAAAATAACAATCCTGAGATTAAATTGCCAAGTTTTAGCTTTAGTTATCGGCAAAATAAAGCACACAATGAAAGGTTTTTAAAACACAAGATAAAGTAAAAATTTTTTTTCCTTTTTTTTTTTTTTTTTTTTGTCGTGTGTCAGCCAGGCTGGCAATTTGGGGTGCGCTGCTTCACTTTTCCAACTGTACCGTTATTTGATGTGAAGTCCGACTTCCACAGTACACGCATGCCATAGGTACCCGTTTATAGGGTAGGCAACCTTTGACACAACAACACATTCATACAAAGAAAGGACAACGACAGGAGAGAGAAAGCACATCCATGCCCAAGCCGGGACTCGAACCCGGGGCCATATCATCCATGGCAGACTACTCTGACCACTAGACAAGGTGGCCGGCTATTTTTCCTTATTAATTTACGTTTTAAACATGCTTACTTTACTGTCAATCGAATCTGCAACTATGCATATTTAATAGAGCTCAAAAAATTTGCCCTAAAGAGTAGAAAACCTATTTCGGAAGACATCTAGAAGAGTACAGCACTATACTGGCGTGCTAAGTGCAAAAGTGGTATCTGCAGCCGATCTCAAACGGAGATATTGCGGTTTAACTCTTTGCGCCGCCATGTATTTGATTCTGGAGGTACTTTTTCTAAAAATATTTCCCGTTCGCAAATGACCATAAAACTTTGCATTCAGATAAAATAAGTGACGACCTGGTGACAATAACTTCATTTTGTTAAAAAGTGCAGATACGACTTTTGTGCTTAGAATGGCAGTATAGCTTCTAGTTTCTTTTCCCTGAAATTTCACTACACAGCATAATTACACACAAGATTTGAATATGCAAGATTTGAAGAAGTGCGAAAATAACCGACATGTGTGTGTCTCAAACTTACCCAAAATGAATGTAACACTTTTCCATTTTCTTTGATTTCCTCTGTTACAGAAGCATAAAACATAAAAACGCTCAGTATTTTTATCTCATCAAGCATTTCCCTCCTGGGAAAATGCTATCTGAGCCTTATTCCTCAAGCTGATTTCCCTGTTTCTTTTAATGCTTTGTCTACCAGTGAAGTTTCAATTACATTTGTTCGGTGACTTGGACAGCTGCTTAAGTAGAGCGAAATCTCGCTTCGGAGATTCAGGTGTCTACGAGCTATTTTTCCTGAAGCAATGTCCCTTGGAGATTTCAGGGTGACACACACTTTATTCGGTTGCACTAATCCTTTCCCGATAATCCTTTTTGGGAATAGTGTTGAATTACCAACGCTTCCGCCTGACTTAGGATTAGATGCTCAGCAGAAATTGCCACTGACTGAGACGTAGTAAATTGATCTGACTAGTCAAGAAAATCAGAACAGATCATCTACAATAGATTTCACTTAAGCCCATGCACGTAATGGATTATGTTCATAGACTTTTTTTTTCTCTCGAAAACTCTCAAAGTTCCTCATGTAATTAAGCATATATTTTTTTAATCTTAAATTAAAAAATTAATTAAATGGTGACAATATGATTGCATTTTTACAATTTAATATAATCTGCATTAAATATAGTAGCTTTTACATGTATCTTTATTTTTTTCTGGTATTACTCACGCAGTATACGATACAGGTTGCTCATAAAACATTCATTTTCGCTGTATTACCGTTCTGATTGTTCCTGTTCTACAGACTAAAGTTTACTCCTTGATTTCAAAATCGACAGAAAACGTGAGAACTGATGGTTGCTATACTCAAGAATTGACAGAACTAGTTTTTCCAAGGGGTGTTTACAATAAGAAATTAAAAAAAAAAAAAAAATCTCGTGTCAATCTCTTTGATAGTGAGCAAAATGTGGCGGTCTTGATTTTTCGATCGTGTTTACTATCCTCCCCGTTTTCTACGAATTTGATGTTTTTGAGTTTGCTGGCACCAATATTCAACAGCACAACATGAAATCAAACTGAGTTAACATTCGACACGTAACCTTCATCTTACTACGGAATTTAGAAATTCGCCTGCTTCGCATTCGGCAAAGGCCAATTATTACAATTCTTAAATCAAATTGTTTTTGCAATATGCAATACACCGCCAACTCGTGTTCATTTTTAGTACATGCTCAATACTTTTTGAGCATTACAATTAATTCACTCACCAACAAGTAACATTAAAGAAGGATATATTAGATAAGAAAATGGATCCAAATTTACAAACTGGCTGTTGTGATGGCAAGTTGATACGATATATTGGAAAACCGAGGACTACTAATAGAACTACTCGATTTCAGGTAAAAGGAATTGACTTCTGTATGATTCCGAGCACCACGAACTTAGAAGTCGGAATTAGTTTAGATAACACACGGCAGATAGAAGCAACATCTATCGATATTGCGACATTTTTGGTTCGGACTAGGAGTCAAAAACACTTGATCCAATATCTCAAGAATTATTTATTTTGTAAAGGGAGCTTGGGGAACATGATAACCATGACAGATTTTACGGGCATCAGTCACCATTAGCATGCACGAAATCTCCTCTACCGGCTAATATTAAACCAGTGACGAGTACATTGTCTTACCAATCCCGTCTGGACCCACTAGGGATTGAAAAACTTGATTTCGCAGAAACTTGAATCTACAAAAAATACGGAAATTCCAGCAACACCTACTATCTACCTAAATCCAGCATTTAAACAGGTGTTTTCGTCTTATGTCTATAAATTGAACAGAAATAGAAGAAAAAATAGGTAGGTTGGATTTCGATCCGTGCGGTTCCCACGATTTAACTTATACTACATCGAAAATAATTTTTACTAACGTGCATGAATACTAAAAAGGCTTTTTCGCTCCAGGTATGCTTCTGTAAAATTTGATTCCCTGTGGGTTGAATGCAACAGCCTGCTTAAAATCGGTTCGTCTGGCCTCGTTTAGTGCAAGATGTATTTAATTTCACTTTCAGCAATTGTCACGTTTTAATATTAAACTCTTTCCGTACGCCTGCTAAAATATCTGTGCAAATAATATTAATGTAAGTTTTATTTTATAAGAAATTAAGGTATTTTCTACCTCAAAAAATTTGAAATTTTGTAAATCCAAAAAATAGCAAGCACTCCTGAATTTGCAATAATATTAGATGCCTAAAAAATATACATAGACTCTAGATTGTGTATATACAAATATATAACCCACAATCAAATCAATACTTTCAGATCAATTTTAAAACAGAACCTTTTTTTTTTCTTTTCAGATAAAAAATGTAAAAATAAATCTTAACCCTGAGAATATGCAACGTGCATGCGTTATATCTTCTTTGTTGACATTGCTTCAATAGCATTTATGTATTTGGAGCCCTTTTTTTCCGTGTGTGCCACGGTTTTGTCTCACCATCACGCAAACCAATTTCGAGCAAATCCTTTACTTTCACGGGTTTCCCCTAGCCTTGACGTTTCTTCGATACGAGCCATCTCCTCCTTTTCTTTCTGCTCAGGAATGAGAAAGCTCCGGAGTCCCCCTACCCCCCGGTGTGCTCTTATTCACAAGAGCACGCTAACATTCCACCATTTTTCTGTCAATAACGCGCCAAGAGAAATCTTTTCTCGGAGCTTCCACCGTCGCCATGAACGACATTAGCTCGACAGTTTCTAAAATGGAAACCAGTCAACCATGTTGAATTCTCTGCTCAATATAAACAAAGACTTTTTGCGAAGCCAAATTTAGAATACCTTAGACGTGAGCCCTTTTCACTGAATAGGAAATGTATATAAATTTCTGTCCAACCTTTCCGAGCGATACTCAACGCATAAAGCTCCTTTGCTACGAGGACCTTAAGATAACTTGCATAAACGGAATAAATTCTGCAGTAGCATGACAGGAGCATCACCTATACTCTTTCGTTGCTTGTTCCGTTTCACACGGATGTGTTTAATTCGATTTACTCCCGACAATAGAATGGCTTTGCCTGGAGAATGTTTTCGGATGAAACAGATTTTCCTTCTTTAGCTGCAAAATAGAATAGATTGGAACAAAAATTACCCTTAAGCTAGTTTATTCCCAAGCATCAAATTGTACATTAGGGTGGTTCAAAAAAATTATTTTTTTGCTAGAGACCAAGGCTTACCCTATCATTTTTACATATACGTACAAAATCACTCTCCTAAAATTTCAGCGTTCTACTCTTAATGGAAGATGGTGCTCAAACGCCCTTCATTTTTACACTTTTTCGTAATTTTCTACAATTTGCGAGATTTTCAGACTAAACCATTTTCTTACATATGATTTTTTTTCAGTAATTCTGATTTTTCAATACATAAATATTAGTTAAAATAATTGAAAAGTTTCTTAATCGTTTGAACATAGCAACAATTTTGATACAATCAACTATTTGGTAGAACGCATTATGCAATGTAGGTTGCAGGACTACTTGCGCACGTGTTGAGCGATGGTTTTCAAAAACTTCTAAGCATGCCAAAATAGAGCTTAGGAGAATAATGCAAAATATGTTTTTATGCTTTTAAAGTAGTGGGATGCAGAGGGAAAGAAATGCAAGATCTGAAGTTTTAAACTAATAGTGCTAACAATGACACGAAGAGAAAGAATTAACCGCTTACTCGTCGCACTTTTTTTTCCAAAAACTGATCGAAATTCACCAGGTTTTTTTATTTTTGTTTTTTTATGTTCATAATATTTTAAACATATTAAAATAAAAAACACTGCATTTTCCTTTGAATTTAGTGGTTTTTTAAAGGTAGGAAAATTTTAATCAACTTACCCAATTTTACCTTAAAGTTTGCTTTCCTCGTGCATCCAAGACAGTCTGAAAAGCTTCACTACAGGCAGTGAGAAAGAAAAAGTAAATTTTGAGCGGAGAACTTTTTTTTTTTTTTTTTCAAGTAATGCAAATCATTGGTGACAAACAATATTTCAAAACTGGAGACGCAGCCCGTATGAGACACGGGCATGAAAAAATTTGCCCGAATATTCCACCCGTATGAGGAACGGGCACGACGACTAAGCGGTTAAAATATAAAAATTAATTACACAAAAACTTTTGTAGCTAGCCGGCTGTCATAATGCCATAGAACTAATCTGTAGTTTAAGCAAAGATATTTATTTTGTGCTTACTATCATGTTCCGCAGGAGTTTTACCCTTTAATAACTTTAAAACGAAGAATGTGTGTGTTCGACAAAGAATTAAACAAAAAAAAAAAAAGAAAGAAAAGAAATTTTGCACATAGAACTGAGAGAAGATTTTAAACAAGTTTGAAAATTCAACTTTAACGTTTTTTTAAAAATCTATAGGTAAATCTTTAATTACACTTACTGATTATAAAGACATAATTGAGTTATTATTAGCCATTTTGGAAGCCTGTCTGAGAAAATCCATCGGCGGATGAGAGGTGATATTCATAATGTTTGGTGGATGTCTAATCTCTTAAATGCCTTCAAAATATTTACTTTCCTATATAAGAAGGAGATTTTTCATTTAATCAGGAGAAAACAAGCCTAGATACAACATTTTCTACAGTTTCAGTGCTTTTTTGTACAGTAAAACATCAATAGGTAGAACATTAATAGATGCTCCTCTAAATATTAAAACTCCTGAGAATATCTGAGATTGGAAAAAAAAATCTTATAAGATATGAAAGACCTGGAAATTGGTATAGCAGCTAGGAGTTTTAAAAAAGCACTTGTACCAACTTTCTGAAGAATTAGTTACTTTGACTTATAGTTTTTCAGATAAAATTCTAGCTTAAAGTAAAGCAAATTATAACAGGAATAAAAATGCAACATATAGAAAGTGTAGTATAGAACAATTGGGTGTTTTTCAAACAAGAACATTAGAGATTATTTTCTAACATCCTTCATCCTATACCCCAACGAATGCAAATATAATATCACTCACATAATTGCCAAAATAAAAGCAAAATAAATAAAGAATAGTACATGACATTGCTGAGGGAAATATTTAATAAATAATTCAAGAATTAAACAGGATTTTTTTTCAATATTGCGGACGATAAGCAAGTTCTTTGTCAGCTTGTTGTTGAGGAAAATTGAATAGCTATCCTTGCTGAGAAAACAAAATATTCAATGCTAAAAGTCTCTCTCTAGAAATATATAAAGTTCTACTGCAAAACAAGAAGTTTAAATATCTTGGCTTTAATTAAAAACTTCTAGCAAATTCCAGTATAACAACACTGCTTGACAAAAAACTAACTTCAAATGCATATGATACTATTCTTGTTGATAACCCACTGAATCCAAATTTGATCACCGTTTCCCCCATTACGGTAATCGCTCCCCAACCTTCAATGGTAATTACATCTGTGAACATAACTGCAAAAAATATAAATACTGAAAGGTTTTTTACTGAAGGAGATCTGCGGTGCAACTCGTATGTAACATGCACTTTTTCCAAGGTTTTAAAAAATTGTGCAGCTTGAAAAAACATTTGGACGAGAGAGTCTCAGAACGGAGTTCGATACTCTTGTTTTGCACCAAAAATTAGTGAAAAAATTTTGAAGCTGGAAAAAAATGAGTCTTTGATGACATATTAAATATTTTAGATAGGGGAGAGGGAATACCCCCTCCCCCTGAGTCTCCTAACTTGCAACAAGTGTTTATGATTTTGAACTTTTCACCTCTCTTGCCCAAAAGAATTTTAATAGTAAATATAGTGCTTCCTTTTCCCCCAAAGATTAGCTATGAAATTTTCGAAATCTGAAGAAAATAGGAGGAAAAGGGGGCGCCGTGTTCGAAAAGGGGGGAGCGATGGGGGAAAACAGTAGCCGTATTTAGATTTGGTGGATCATTTTACATAAGAATCAGCAAAGAATGATGTCAAAAATATGCTGAACTTTTTTTTTGCCGCGCAACAATAAAACACTTGAAATTGACAAAAACAAAATATTTGAGCTTTGAGCTTCGTCTTTTTATTAAAGTAGGAAGTTGAAATTTTGGCAGAATATTAGGGTGGATAGGGGTAAAAAATAAGCCACAGCCGTGACCTCTAGGACAATTTTTTTTTTCACCATAGGTTTGTGAACCACCTTACTGTACATAACTGATTTTTCTCTTCCATTTTTAGTTTTTAATTAAGCTCACTTTGTTTTAAATCACACCTCACTTTGCAATTGAAAGGGCAAGTGGATAAAGGTGCTATGTGACATTTTTTTTAATTTCTGGAAAAAGCTTTTAAAAAAATGCTGTTATTTTTTATAATGGATTTTTCTCAACGGGTAAAACGGGGTCATATTCTAAGTTGCCAACCATTTTTGTGACTAAGCGGACATGATACTGATGGACTTATCACCTCATCCATGGTAAAAAGTAAGTTTCAAAAACTGCCACATATCCCCTTTATCCACTAGTCCCTTCAATCATTTCTTTGCAAGAACATTTTATTCTTTTTTTTCACGCCATGATAATTTACTATTTTTCCCCCTCCTCTTTCCCTTTATAATAGATTCTTCTTATTTTCATAGCATAAAACTATATTTCATTTATATATTTTTTAGTTTTTCAATCAAACGCGGAACAATATGCGAATACTTTCCGGTGTATCTTATTACTCTAAGTCAAACATTATGTTTACAAAAACTAGTTTGGAACAACATTGCTTTATGATCTGTGTTTCGGTGTAAGCTATAGTTTCATGTTTGCTTACTTTTGTTACGAAAAGGATGCAAATAGATAAACTCAGGTTAGTTTACTAATCATTAGTTAAAGAAAACACTCATTATACTGTGTGCCTCATGGAAAAACAAAGTAAACAGTTTCAATTTTAAGATTTAAAAATAGTCAAAACATAAATTCCCCTTAAGCTCCTGTTCAAGAAGAATTCTAAACATTCTGCCCCAATATTGATTTCAAACAAAACAATTACAGTCACACTATTCACTTGCCGTACATGACTTTCAATTCACTTAAAGGAACTTTCAAAAATAGAAAATCTTACTTTTCGCATCTTAAAAATGCATTCCAGTGAAAATAAAGTTTTTGAAAGCAAAAAGCATCCATCAAAAGACATATTTTCTTTATCTCCACTCCAATAGAATGCTGAAAATATGATTAAAAGAAAATGGTTAGTACTTAAAACTGTCAACTTTCTCTAAGAAAACGGTAGTAGCGAATATTTCATCCATGCTTTCTAGGAAACGGATTCTAAGAGAGCTATTGTATTTTTTTTTCCTTTTAAAATGAAAAAAAAGTATTTTTCTAGAAATATCTCACGCTAAATCTTTTTCATCATTATGGGTGCAAAAATTTTTCTCGCTTAATTTATGTATGAATTTTCTCAAAGTGCGTGACTAAAACTTTGACTTTCATTAGCCATATGCGATGTTAGTCCAAAAATAAATAACAGTTTTCTATTAAAAAAAAAAAAGTCATTTCACTGAAATGCATTAGATGCCACATGATTCGAGCTGTTTGAGAATTACCGAAAGATTTTGTATTTTTAGAAAAGCCCCTTGTTTAATCTTGTGTCGTCACATACTTAATGAAGGTGTGTTCTCTAAAGATTTGATTTATAGGAGACACATTTTTATATTCAAAATGAAAGATACTCTGTCTATTTTGCATGCCTGAGTTTTCACAAAATAGATTTCTTCTATCACGTAATTTTTTTTTCCAAATTATTTTTCTTATATTTTTATTAGGGTATAATCTATCACTTCATGCACTTTAATTTTCACGTCACTTAGCTGACGTAGTTACTTGCTCAGATGAGCTTTAATGATAAAATAAGATTACAGTCAAAACACGATAAAATGATTTTTAAAGGGTCATCAAAATGTCGTTTTAACCGAAGTTCCCGCAGGGAACTTTTATTGTTCAGTTATTTTTCATGTACAACTTCATTCTCTTGCACTACAATTACTGTTTCGAGTAACTCTGAATCAAGCGGTTACGTATTTTATCAGAAATTCGTGTCAAATAACTTCAAAATTATTACTGGGCAAACAAGGTATTTTTATACTGCTTATAAAAATTGATGATTACAAGCATAAGATTCCTTTTAACCATCGAGCCTATGTTGACAGTTAATTATTTTTCTAGGAAACGTGAATTTATAATTTTGAAAATTTAATGGTAAAATACTGGTTTTTAAAATAACAGAATTTTACCCTGCGAAATCGTATGCAAACTTGAAGAAAACAAAACAACTTACAAAGATATTACAGCCTAGCACTGCTAAATAGAGGGCTACACCCCTACATTAGATGAATTGTCGTGATTTCCCTATTCGCAACTCAAGGAAAAATTTTGGAGATATCTGGGTCAATTATGGTAAAGGAAAGCATAGTTTCTGCGTTTCAACTTAAGATCCTTCCTTTTCTTTTGGATGAATAAGAGTTTATGCATCGTGTCCAAGACCACACTCTCTGAGAGGAGCTTGGTATGAGAAATTTTATAAATATTTGTTAGTGACTGAAATCATGTTTTTTTTTTTTTTTTTACATTTCGTGTTTTTCTTTATCCTAGAGACTTTGGGGTAGACCAAATTGCCCCTTTTATTTCCCCATGCGGTTAGTGTAAACAGAAAATCCCAACGCACACAATCAGTTAAAGAGCTAAAGTTCTACACCAACAATACTCAACCTGTGGCCCTTATGTATCATGTGATTTCCTGAATCCCCAAATGTAATCTAAAATCATTTCTAAAGAAAAAGTATACAAAAAATTAAATTATGTAATGAAATTAATGTAAAACACACCTCAAAAGGGTGCATGCATAAGCATGTTAAAAAGCACAATTAAAAGTACTCTGCAACAGTGTTAATTCCGATTTCTTTTTTCTAATTCTATCAGTTTCTTAAAAAAAAATAATTATACAGTAATGTAACCCAATTGTTTCAACTTTGTAGAAATTGCGTCTAAACTTCGCTTATTAATTATTCCAGTTTAAATAAAGCTATACTTTAGCTCAAGAAAAAACTGATATTGAGACTGAGATTTTTACTTAGTAATTAAGATTTTTTTTTCAAATGCTCTTTCTGCTACGGATAACTCTATGCTTATATTAGGACCTTGAAATCAGGGCTTTACTAACGCATTTGAAAATAAAAGTGCACTCTTGCTAAGAAATGTTTGATGTTATTAGGTAGCAATAACTTTCCTTTCATCTTATAATTCCGTGATGTATTATTTCCGTTTTATAAAATTATTAATTTTATTTGTTTATTTATTTTTATTTCTTGGGTTATTTATCCCTGGATAGTAAGATTTCGGAAAAAAATCCCTCTTTAATATTTACAATTAAAATAAGCAGCTAAGTTGTTCAAGTTTAAATTATTACAATGTCTAAAGTGGTGATCAGACCCACAAGCGAATATAAATGCTAGTTCCACTATGAAAATGAATTTCTGTCTTTATGTATACAAATGTTTTGAACTTCCTCGATATTTTATTTTTATCTGATAGGAATCGTATTCCGATGGGCTTAGCACTGAAATGAATATTTCCAAGAAGAGCGAAAAACACAAGTCTCTTTTCCAAACATCCAAGGCTAGGTTACAAACAGTTGCGAGTGTAGGAATAAATAGGTTTTCTTACGGGAATTTTCGCTGATAACTTCGTCCCTACAGAAAAAGAAAAGAAACATGGGACTTATAAAATAGGACCATGATTGAAATAAAATTATATAAGGGAAAACGGGACAAGATGAAGAATAGCTTAAATAATTTAGAAGCAAAAGATTAAAATCTTTTTCAAAGATTGGTTAGAAAACAAGTGCCAGAGAGCCTACACTAAAAAATGATTGTTGTTTTTACAGTATAATACAGCTAATTTTATTGAAAAAAACTGTAAAATTGCTAATCTTACAGTTCTAAACTGTACAATCACTAATTTTGCAGTTTATTACCGTGCATTTTACAGTTTTAAAATGGAATCTCTGCTGCCAATATTATACTACTGTTTTAACGTCATAATACAGCTAAATTTTACGGCAATAAACTGTAAAATCTCTAACTTTACAGTAAGAAGCTGTAAAATTGCTAGTTTTGCAGTATATTACTGTATAATACAGCTACTGCAGTATAATACAGCTAATTTTATTGAAAAAAACTAAAATTGCTAATCTTACAGTTCTAAACTGTACAATCGCTAATTTTGCAGTTTATTACCGTGCATTTTACAGTTTTAAAATGGAACCTCTGCTGCCAATATTATACTACTGTTTTAACAGTATAATACAGCTAAATTTTACGGCAATAAACTGTAAAATCTCTAACTTTACAGTAAGAAGCTGTAAAATTGCTAGTTTTGCAGTTTATTACTGTGCATTTTACAATTTTAAACTGAAACTTCAGCTACCTGTATTATACTGTAGTAACAACTAGGGGTGCGACATCGAAGGCAAAACATCGATGTTTCAAGACATCGATGTTTCGAAATTAAGACATCGATGGTATTGATACATCGACCAAAAAACATCGATGTTTTCAAACATCGATGTTTCAAAACATCGATCTTTTTTTATAAAATTTACTTGCATATTTAAATGCACAGTGATACAGTAACTTCCCAATACATTGCTCCTCTTTATATCACTCAATTAGATTTATCTTTTGTCCCCTGAAAATCATCAACCGTATGATATCGATGTCAATTTTTGAAAACCTTTTTAGTGAGATAGATACTACAACTGTTGATTAACTGTATAACTTTTATTTATCATATATTTTTATGAAACTTTTTTTGCTGAAATGTAAAACACCGTTATCGAAAAAATACTTCTAAAGCCAAACAAAAATAATGATGTACAAAAAATAATAACGTTACAATGCACAAATGAGCAGCCTGCTCATTTGTGCATTGTAACGTTGTTATTTTCTGTACATCTAACAGCACAAAGGTATTTGTAAACTTTAAAAACAATGATGTTTAAAAATCCTTGACCGTAAACCATCGGTAGTAATTAAAAAAAAATCAATACGATTGATATTGCAACTGTTAAAGATAAATCTTTTTTTTTTTGCATATTTTGATTGCTTTTTGCTGAAGTGTAAAACAGACATTGAAAGAAAAGAAAAACATCGAACGCGAAACGGTGATCATTAAAAGACATCGACCTTAAAACATCGATGGTAACTATCAAAAATGTCTTCTAACGAGATTGATACTGATCGGCTGATTAACGATATAACTTTTGGCCGCATATCTTGATGATTTTTTTTTTTTTGAAATATAAAACATTCACATAAAGAATAATAATGAAATAATTTTTTTTAAAAAATGACGAAAGCAAATTAAAAATGTTTAAGAAACATCGAGAGCAAAACATCGATAATAATCATAGAAAATGTTTTCGAATGAGATTAATACTGAAACTTCTGATTAAGGGTGAAAACTTCTTAATACGTCTGCATATCGCATATTTTTATTTAGCTGTTTTTTCTGGATTATAAAACATCGACATCGAAAAAAACATCGAACCCAAAACATCGATGTTGGGAAAATATCGACCCTCAAACATCGATGGTAAAAGCATCGATGTTTTAGCAAAAACATCGATGTTTCCAAAACATCGACATCGATGTCGCAGCCCTAGTAACAACAGTTCATTTTTTGCAGTGTACAGAAGTGATAAAAAGGTTAGCAGAGAATTTCCTTCATTACTAATCCGGTGTTTATTGTAGAAGAACCTTACGAATCTGATTTTTGTTTATGGTGTGATAAGGCCTCATCAGCTCTAAGCAAGTGTGATGTACTTTCGTTATTAGCTTAAAATTATGTTTAAAAACGTTTATACAACGTATTGCGGAATTGACTGAGTTTTAATCTAAGTTAAGTGGCAGTTCGTAAATCTCTGTCACATGGGACAAGATGACGAACTCATAACCTGTTGCAGAGATACACTGTAAAAAATAAGTGTGTTGTTTTTACAATATAATACAGCTAGTTTACTGTAATTTTACAATATTAAACTGTAAAACTGCTAATTTTACAGTAGTAAACTGAAAACTGTTAGTTTACAGTAATAAACTGTAAAATTTCTAGTTTCACAGTTTATTACAATGCATTTTACAGTTTTAAGCTGGAACCTCAGCTGCCAGTATTATACTGTTGTTTTTACTGTATAATACAGCTAATTTTACAGTAATAAACTGTTAAATAGCTTTTTTTAAAGTTTATTACTGTGCTTTTAGAGTTTTGAACGGGAACCTCTGTTGCCGATATTATACTGTAAAAACAACTGCTTTTTTTGCAGTGTAGTTATATTATTATGGTACAGTACCTTTCTCACATCATTTATGAATTTAAACCTTAGGATACTGCGTTTTTAGAAATACTGAAAACTTTTGTATCCGTAAATTGCTCAATAATCATTATGTGTCACATCTAACAGAATTTATTATGCACTGTAAAAATTGATGCTGTTTTTACAGTATAATACAGTTAATTTTGCATTCGTTTTACAGTAAGAAACTGCCAAATTGCTAATTTTCCAGTAGTAAACTAAAATTGCTAGTTTCACAGCTCATCACATAGCATTTTACAGTTTTAAACCGGAACCTCAGCTGTGAGTATTATACTGTTGTTTTTGCAGTATAATAAACCTAATTTTACAGTAAAATTGCTAATTTTACAGTAATAAACTGTAAACTTGCTAGGCTTACAGTAATAAACAGTAAATTTAATAATTTTACAGATTATTACTGTGATTTTACTGTTTTAAACTGGAACCTCTGCTGCCACTATTTTACTGTAAAAACAAAAGCTTTTTATTTTGCAGTGTAGAAGCACTTATTTCTCATCTCCTTAGCATTGCTTATTGCTTTATGTTTTATTATGTTCTTCACAAAAACTGGAATTGTACTTGCTAAATGCTCCATCATTACAAATGCATTCGATTCACATTATCTTAATTGAAATTATCAACTAATCCTACAAAAAAGGCCATCTTGTCCTGTATCAGGGGATAAGACATAATAATTTCAGTTACCAATAATGACTCGCTATGTCCATATGTTTTAAGTCCTTTTAATCATATAGCTTGTTTAATTAAAATTCTTCAGGTGTCAAAGCATCAATAATGATTTTTTCGCACAACTCTTAATGTCGACATCTTGCCTCATAATCCCCTACCTTTCTTTTTTCATCATAGTGGTGAGAACTGTTCGTAACCTGTAAAATTAGAAATTTTATAGTTTATTACTGTAAAATTAGCTGTATTATACTGTAAAAGCAGCATCTATTTCTTACAGTGTATGAACATAATAGCAATAATGCGATTTACCAACAGCCCCATATTTCTCTTTTCAAGATTTGTGTTTGCAGCAATAAAAGTTCAGTGGCAGATAGCTGTAAAATAATTTTCCTTCCTACTCTTCTAAGAAATAAGCGTTATATTTCAGAAGAGAATGGGCACCAAATGATATCATTTTATGGTGACTTATGTGAGGACATAAATTTAATCGAAAGCCTTTCATGTTTCTTGTAGTTAACTTGGAAATCGGGATAGTTTGAAAAAACCATCAATTCTAAATGGATATTCTCAGTGTGATTTCAAAGTGGATAAAATCTTCGTACCACAGTGGGAAAAAGACTATCCATAGTTTTTTTTAATGTATATGTAGGGGGGGGATATCTTAGAAAAGTAATTCAATTCACTCCAATTCATCATGGATATTCAACATTTTCAGGAGTTAAGTGTACTATACCACTCACGAAGAACATTCTCTGCCTGCAATACTAAACCACCGAAAGACATGTATGCCTCGGATTAATGCCTTAATTTAAATATGCGTGCATCACAATGCTTCATGAAGTACTGTAAGTATATTTTAAAAATACAATACTTTTATTTGCAATGTGTATCTAAAAGTTTTTAGTATACCTCTGTATATTTTGTATTACTTTAACAACAGAGATAATTGTGTTTTATGATTCAAAATATCAAGAAAATAACTACTAATATAACGCTTCCCATAGGCAACAGATGTTTAGAATCCATTTTAATTCATAAATCATGAAGAAAATTGCACTGTAAGCGACTTTTTATTTTCAAAACTCATAAATTGTGTAAGTCTTATTATTATTATAACTATTTCTTTCTCTCCGCGCGTGTTTAATATTTTAACATTAAAAATAATTTATAGTCAGCTTTGACTTTCAAATAATGACTAATATTTTTTTTTGGGGAATTGAAACAGTTTTATAACTGAGGTTTGAAATTTTTGTAGCAGAGAGATCTAATTAAAAAAGCTTTTAAAGTGTTCATTGTAAATCATTGTAAAAAATGCCGTTAGAAAATGATGAGAGCAAAATATGTTTTAAATAGTTAATGTAATAAAAACATGTAACAGAGTAGTTATGATAGCTAAAAATATATCAAAAGCATACATTTTTGTCATTTTAGTGCTCTTTTAAGTTTCGGGGGTGGTTTTCCGTCTCTAAATATTTGATTTTAAAACATTCTGTGAAATGGTGTGATGCAAACTTAAGAGGGGGCTAATGAATTACTTGTCTTGGGTGATAAAAACAGCATGATTAAATTTAGGCAGTATGTTTTCCCTAACAATGTCCATAACATGATGCTCCGACACAGACAAACCTACAAACACAAGACAGAAACTAGAAAAGCATTCTAGTTACTTTTTTCGCGTTTGTTTGACTTTATATTTTTAATATGACTAATAACTGTAATAAGGTGCATGTACCACGTGTGTGCATTTGATATTTCTATTTCTATTTTAACGTTATTCAGACTTTACATGAAAAAAGTGTTTGAAAATCATATGAGTTCAGAAAAACTTTAATATATCACTGTAAAACATTTTTTAATTCATGTGAAACTATTTGATTTATTTTAAATTTAAACATGCAGTCATGTGTTCTCTCAAATGGCCAATAGCTGTACCGTTTTTTTTTTCTCAACATTATCTTCAAGTTGCTTTCAAATGGGAAAACAATCTGGTGCGATAGTCTTGAAGGAAGCGTTCAAGGACAACTAATTATCTCTACCCGCTCTCCAAAGTACTTTTAGAATTTGCAGATCTTAATTGAAATTTGTTAACAGTTGTCATTTTATAGGGTAATCTTGCCCAGTAATTACATCAAGTGAAATATACGTATGATATTTTGTTTTGTTTTGTTTTTTAATCAAGTGTCTCACTTGTACCCTAACGATCTGCTATCAAGCTATCTCAGTTACGCTCAGTTACATACTGTAAAGCTGATGTAGTGAGTCTGAGAGGGTTTATTGTACTTCCATGACATATCAGGTAAATAGATCATGTTATGATTATTTTTAAAAGGCAACCTCAAACAATGCAAACCATTATTTTTTCCTACCAAAATATAAGTATGTACTGCAGTATAGAGGAGCTTCGACAACTTAGTACACTGCAAAAATAAGCTGTTGTTTTTACTGTATAATACTGGTAGCAGAGGTTCCAGTTTAAAACAGTAAAAGTACAGTAATAAACTGTAAAACTAGCAATGTTACAATTTATGACTGTAATATTAGCAATTTTACCATAAAATTAGCTACATTATACTGTAAAAACAACAGTATAATACTGGCAGCAGAGGTTCCAGTTTAAAACTGTAAAATGCATTGTAATCAACTATGAAACTAGCAATTTTACCGTTTATTACTGTAAACTAGCTATTTTACAGTTTATTACAGTAAAATTACTGCAAAATTAGCTGTATCCTGTAAAAGCAACATCTATTTTTTACAGTGTGTGTTCTAAACCTCTTAACGTGCTGCCTTGTATAAGTTTCTAGAACAACTTTCAAGTTGCTGTGAAGAACAACTTTGAAGTGAAGATTCATTTTATTCCTTTTTGTCAAATACAAGTTTCATGGCCCCCATGTATCTTATTGCTCATTTTTTTCTTAGAACCCTACATCCATTTTGTGTTTGTAATCATGCCACAGTTTTGTAAGAGCAAAGTGTTACATAGTACATTCTATAACTTTGTACGCATATATATAGCTTCATATTTATTGTTAATGTATCTTATAAGCTCTGCATTTGGTATGCTATCTAGTTTCTGACAACAAGCCTGGATATTTTATGAGGCACTTTAGAGATATTGTATAAATAAACAAAATAAAACAAATATCGAAAAATATATTTTTCTCTATAAAGAATGAAATAGGTATTTTTAATGTCGATAGCAAAATTTTGATTTAAAAAAATGTTATTGTTTTCTTAATATAATAAAAGCATTGAGCTTATATCTAAATATACACTTTATTTAAATATACCACCAAGACCAAAGAAATGTATATGAAGAAATAGAAGGAAAGTTTTTGATTTCTCCTTTTTCGATTCAATATAAAGATGAAAGATTTTTTTCGATCAGCACGCAATGCAGCATTTCGGTAACTGGCGTAATTCTCCAAAACAATCGCAAAGAAGAGCAAAAACAGCAAAAAGAACAAATTAAATTAATAGCAAACATACATGTAATAATACTAAACAATAATGGAATGGTTTCTCAGAAAGCAAATTCCGTCAAGAAAAGTTATTTGCTTCGTGTAAAAATTCTAAAACGATTGGAGATGGAATGAGAAAACTATAAATAAAAGATAAATAAATAACATGAAAACTTGTACTTTTTTTCTGCATTCTGGTATGAAATATAAGGCACTTACTTAAACAGATAATTCTCGATTTTAAGTTATTTTTACTTTCAACTAGATTGCAAAACGAAAAACATACTACTTTTGAATTTTTCTCTGATTATAGTCAATGTTTATGGCGATCATTTCTTTCTTTTTCAACAATTAAGTAAGCATACGACAGATTGGTGCTGATGCAATAAAAAATAATTCGTAGATGACTTTAAAAGAATACAAATACTGGTAATAATAAGTAATTTATGAGATATTAGTTTAGGAAACTATCAAAAAATCAATGTCCTGACTTCTCAAAAGCAATTTTGTCTTACTTTAAAAAAGAGAATTCGGATGGTGAAGAGCGAAATTTTAGGCAAGCTGTTATCTTCATTGGTTCAAGTAAAACTGCGTAGTAAGCAAACTGAGGGAATGTTAATGATTCTTTGTTCTCCTTATGAAAAAAAAGTATATTAAAAGATATATACAGATCTTTACACAAGTGGATAACTAACTTTACTTCAAGTACATGGGCGTGAAAATGCATAAAAAGAAAGGGGCCTACATGCTTCTAGATACCATCAGTATTGGACTTGTATTCATAGCTAGATTTTCTTTTGCAACAGTTAAAAACACTGTAAAAATGAATGTTTTTTCAGTATAAAACAGATAATTTTAAAGTAATAAACTGTAAAAATTGCTAATTTTACATTCATTAAATGTAAAATTTCTACTTTTACAGTAATAAACTGTAAAGTTGCGAATTTTACAGTAATAAACTGTAAAATTTCTAATTTTACAGTTTATTACCGTGCTTTTGCAGTTTAAAACTGGAACTTCTGCTGCCAGTATTATAATGCTGTTTTTACAGTATAATACAGCTAAATTTTACGGAAGCAAACTTCAAAATTGCTAACTTTTCAGTAAGAAACTAAAATTGCTATTTTTACACTTTATTACTGTGCAGTTTTAAATTGGCACCTCGGCTGCCAGTATTGTACTGTAAAAACAGCATTTCATTTTTTGCAGTGAAGGATAACTGTCAATGTTTGTGCAAAGTAAAAGAAATTAGTAAATTAAAAGGACTTGATTGTATAATAATCACTGAACAAAAAGTGGAACACGTATATAGTGTGTGAACGAAAGGTGTACAAAGTAGAAGATCATAGGAAATTTTACCAAAGTTTCAAAAACTTAAAAAAAAGACAAGTTTTAAGAAATATTACTTTTTGTTTGTTTATAACAAAATCACAAATTTGTAGAAAATTTATTCATTTTAAATGGACTGTTTTATCATTCATGGTGTTTTTTTTTTTTTTTTTTTTGAATAGCTTGTCTGTAATTAGTACTCTAGAACAAGACTCTAATATTTCTAAAATATAATGGCACGAGCAGGTTAAAAATACATTTATAGCTAGATTTTCTTCTGCTCCGCAATTAGGTTGCCAATGTACCTTTTTTTTTTCAATTTCAACCAAAATTTATCCAGGTTCACATGCAAGATAATGTGCAGCTAGTATATACAATTCGAAATTATGCTATAATTTGACCAATTTGACGATACTATTTTTTTTTAATAAATTTTCCAAACGGTTTTGTTTAAACAAACAGCTGGATGACTTTAACGACTATGACAGCAAAACTCAAAATGCCTTTTAGAGTTCTTATTTGAAAAGAATTCTTTCTTTGTGTTACCATAGCCACTAATCAATTCTGCGGCCGTACGGCCAGTCATGCATGAGTCCCTTACGCTTGAACGAGGATTAAACAAACTATTAAAAGCTTGTTCTTCCAGCTTGCGATTTAATAAGGCGAACAGGGCGTCTTTATTTCATCCGACACGGGCAATTGAGAAAGGCGTGGATGTATGAAGAACATGCACTTATAAGTATTCAACAAAGTATTCCCTTGCTAGCCCACGTGTCACAAATAGCATTTTTCGCCGCAATGAATCTTCCGGTTTGCAGCTCGTATGAAGATCGCGCGCTTCTTGGGGCAGAAAATGAGTGAGAAGTGAGATTTTTCAAAATACACTTTTACAATGGACCCCTTTCTTTGACTGAACTTGGAAATTCATTTCCCCGTGAAAAATGAAAGAGCTTACATGAACTAGATCAAAGGCAAACGGTAGTGGAGGCTGTGATTGCTTTAAAACGTTTAATTCTATGGTATTTGTCCGAAATTCTAGTTTTACATTCTGGGAATTTGAAACTACCTGCACAAAATATATATTGGCTGGCTATTTAATTTTAACAGTATCATCCATTAGTAACGGATAATCATTTGTAGGACTGTAAAATATTGTGCTGAATATTGCAATGAAATCAGCATTTTAAAACAAATTTCGTAGTAATTATGAAAAAAGAGCACTACTGCTTATAAAATATTTAACAGTTTCTGGCACTTTTTCGTTATTTTATTTTATGTCTGCATTCGTGAGAGCTTCTGTCCCCTCGCCCATTGTACATCTTAGGCAAAAGAAATTTAAAAATATGAATTAATATTGGCCGTTACTTTATCGGAGGCAAAATAATTATATTTTTAGCCGCATTGCTGGAGGGAGAGGTATTATTGTTTTTATAATTATTATTCATGCATTCTCTAACGAAGGATTATTTTGTTTCCTATAGCGCAATGTTTTATTAGTATTAAGTTGTAAAGATAAACTTCGTTATTAAGTCAAAAACGAATAAAAGTAAAGATCGCTGTATAAAACGTAATTATTACCTTCGATTTAGCGTCATTATTAAATCAAATAACAAAGTAATTCACTAAAGTGCAGTTTAAGTTAACGAATAAGCCGGCTGAAATCATGTATTTACGAACTGCGTACTGCAATAAAAAAAAATCCCAATCGGGAGGAAAAAGACGAATCATTGCCTTGAGTCAGTGCAAGAAGAATTTTTTATCAAATGCTTTAAGTTTGACCACGGAGAGATTGCGTTTGAACAGGAAGTGGAAATGAAGCACTTATTTAGTAATACAGTAAACTATTGATTTATCCGCGAGGGTCTCCGGGAAAAAGAATCTTAGTTAACTGTATTCTTGTAGAGCAAAAACACAATTAACTGATTTTTTCAAAAACCACGAATTTAAATTCTGTTTTTTCTTAATATTTCTTGCCCAAGAGTGCGGTGTACTTCATCCAATAAATTATTTTACCTGGGCGTTGTCGTAAGTACCACTTCTTTATAGATTTTATTTGCTTGAGAACCCCATATACAAATATTTTTTTATGCTGTACCTATCGTCACTGTTTGTACATATCACGTTTTAAGTGCAATGCAATTATTTTTCAGCAAAAGAGATTTTTTATCTTCTTTACCCCTTATTTTATACTTTTTTTTGGGTTATCCGAGCAAGCAGCAAAGATTTTACTGTGCGTGCGATCTCGCCGAACCTACCTATTACAAAAGAAGTGGTCCACCCATCAGCCACCATCTTTCTTAGATCAAGCTATACAAGTTAGAAGGCCGGGATGTTCAAATTTGGGATTGCTCAACTGCCGGTTGCAGTGTACACGTATGGCATCAAAAATATCTTCTCTTTGACTAGAAGTAAATTTATCACTGCCCAGAAACTTCATAATGTTTCGTAGATAAGTTATTCGAATTTCATTTAAAACCCCGTCCTTTATTAGATCAAATAACAAAAAAAGCATTAATTGCTCTTGCTCAGAAAGGGGGGAATCAGATTTTTTTTTCCTAAAAAAATTTTACATCTTGCTGTTTTGCTCCAAGTTTAATGACTAATTTGGAATTAAAAAAAACACTCCCTGATTAATTCTTTTAAGACGGAATTCCTTCCATATTTTTTAATGTTCATTTAGAAAAAGTACGAGGTGAGGACTCCTGATTGCAAAAAAGCTGCAAAACGTCCGTGAAAATGCGAAAGTTCTTTTATTTTTACTTATGTGTCAAACTACCTGTCATTAATCATTTTTAGGTATGATGTGTCGCAGATATTTTATTGATGATCCGTGTTTAATTTTAAAACTTATTTTTGTTAAACGGGAATATTTTTCCTTTAATCTTTTCTATTTCATTTTCAGCACCTATTCAGCAAAATGTGCAATGCTTCTGTGAGTTTAGGTTGAAATAAGTACTCTTAAAGTTTGTTTATTAAAGATGTAGGGGGAAGATGCCTTTTTTTTAAACATTTTCTTATATAAAATAGCGCATTGAATTTATTTTTAAATAACAAATTCATCATCAAAATATGGACTTTGAAAAACACGTTTTTTATCAATATAAATTAATAGTTTGAAAACTTTTGCATTTCAGCATGTTAACCCAATCTTGGGGTAATATGGCAAATACTTTTAAGGTATGATGCCATATATAAAATCAATGCAAAGCATCAGTAAATTATTTCTAATTTATTAAATGAAGTGCGTTAGTTAACGAATTACATATATACCAAATAACACTATATTGTTTTTAAAATATTAATTTTCCTTTAAAGTAATCTCCCTAACCTTTCCCAAACTGTTTTCAATTCTAGAACACGATTTATTGAGCTAACTGCTGTATTTTATCCAATCACATTTTTCCTATGTTTCGGTGTAGTTTTCTAAGCATTCGGAACACGCGTTTTCATCAACGAATACACTGTAAAAAAGTTTAGTGTATCTCAAGACCAAAAATGGTGGCAACTACTTTACACCAAGTGTAGTGTAGTGAAACACTAGAGATTATTCTTGGTGTTATCAAACACTAAGAATTATTGGCTTCTGATAACACCAATAATTCGTCTTGGTGTTTGCCAACACCAAGAATTATTTGTGGTGTTTCACTACATACTTGGCGTAAAGTAGTGGCCACCATTTTTGGTGTTGACGTATACTAAAAAATTTTTGCAGTGAACATATTATGCAAGTTTTAACTTCCCGACTCTTCCTTAACAGCAAAAATATCTATAATTATTTTGTATATGAAGATTCAACTGTTTATTATTAATACGAGGAATGGACATTTATGCCTATAAAAAAGAAACTTTGAAAATACTTAAAGAAACTAAAATTATGTGTATTAGAACAATAAAATTAACACTTAAAAAAAACATAAAAATGGAATAGTTTAAGATTTCAATCAAATTTATGCAAGAAGATTTCTGAAACAGTCCCAAAGGTCGGCTATATATACAAACACGTTAAAACAGCAGAATATAAAAAATTCAAAAATAAAGAAATAAATAAATAAACAAATAAACAAAGGCACTTGATTCAGGGGAAATAAGGATGCAGTTAACTATTTTTATTGCATTAAGTTATGTTCTCCGCATTTTATAGTAATTCTTGATGGATGTTATGCTCTTTTATTTTTCTAGTAATTTTTAATGAATCCCATACATAAAAGGAAATATTAAAATACCGAGTAAAGTAAATAACATCTCTCAATGCTATATTGTTGAACATTTATCTAGCATGATTTGCACATCACACAAAATGGACAAACCTAATCCAAAATTTGTGCAAGCTTCAAGATAGCAGTCTGTGAAAAAATCGTCTTTTCTCTATTCTATTACATTTATATTGAAATGTTATATTAACAAAAACCATTGAAATCAAAACGTAGGATAATACTAATTATTTAACCCACCCCCCAAATAAGAAGCATTTAACTATTAGCATTTTGATTATTTATTAGAATCTTCTGAATTTAAACTAATTTAGATATTAAATTGATAGCATGGAGTACTTACCTTTATTGAGAGAGAATATAATTATAAGTATGCTGAAATGTTATTATGGCAAATCAAAGTAGTGTTTAAGCGACAGATTAAAATATTAGTTAGCATATTTTGAAAAATATAATGAAATACAAGCATATACGAAATGAAACAATAAAATGCTATCATTTTTATTGCACAATGTTTTTAAACAAGAGAAACCATTTATAACAACGTTAGAAATGATGCAGCCCAAATCAGAGGTTATTTTAACGACAAAATTGAAATAAAAGCAATCAAAGACATTTACATACATTAGTGCGCAAAATAAAACTAGTTCACAAATCAGTAACATAAACTTAGTTTACAAACCATGCTTCTGGGGATAGCGCAGAGACAAAAATTAAGCAAACTCGAACCACGCTCTTTAAAACATGACTGATAGAAAATCACTGAAATTATTTAACATATTATTTATGAACTGATGTACCGTAAGCAGGGGGCTACTTTGCACCAATGTTGAAAATGGCTGCTAAAGTTGTAACGATCATTCGCAGAATATATTCCTTAGTTTATCCAACAATGTTGAAAATTTGAAAACTTCAATTCCGTGCACACAACGTATATTTGCCGGCGACTTCGACGACTTCCGCAACGTGTTTGAGCTTGATTAATGCTTTGTTTTGTTGCCACCTGCCGATTTCCAATCTTACGCCAAAGTAGGTGTCAACGGAGTCGAAAATATTCCTCAAATGGTGTTTGCGCATGTGACGTTATGTAAGAATTCACCAATATCGGTGTTTGGTTTCAATTACACCACTTTTAGTGCATGAGTAAGTTAGATATAGTGTTGAAGAGTTGATTTGCTGAATTTTTGGAGGTGCTGAACACCTTACTCGGAGAGTTATTACTCCTCAGTTTTTACAGTGTACGAAAAACCCTTAGTGCCTGAAATTTGGAATACAATAACACGTTCATCCATTTCTCCTGTCGAGATTCATCTTATGGAGTTTGGGGATTTTCAAGCAATTTCTTCCCAAAAGTTGCAGTTGGTTTGGTTTATTTGGATCTTAGCAGCGTTTTATTTTTCTTAGAGAATTGCTTTTGGTTGGCCATTGTTTTTTTCTTCTTATGCTTGTTTCTCATATCTTACTTTTCTTTTACAGGATGATAACACGCTCTTGAGAATGTTGCCACCTATTGTTTCTCTGTTTTTCCTCTTGAGATGCTGCTGGTAAAATTTGTAGGATCATTTCCTTCTCCAGAACGTGTCAGAAAACTACGGATTCTTACCTCTAAAACATATATGTTGTCTTCCCCAAAAGCATTAGACGTGCTGCCAGTTCATCTAGCGCAGCTCATCATAGGCACGCGTGCCCCAGAACCTGCCTAACAGAAAGCCCATGTTTCAAAATTACTAAAATTGTTTTTCTCTTGTCGAAACTACGATTGATATAACTAAGTGAAGAGTATTGGGTTATGATTTTGTGTGCTTTCCAGAACAATCAAACTAACAAAACCATTTTTTAAAAAATACCACTTAAAACTTATTAATCAGCAAAATTGATTTGTATGTGCTTGCTCAATGGCCACGCTTCTTCGTTCTAACTGACTGACAAGCTGTTTTGGTACATGCTTGTAGTTGAAGCACGGCATCTTGTACTATACGGCGTCCTCCTCAAAACTACCCTACTTCTTCTAATACCTCAAGTCAGGGCCGTAACCATATCTTAGTTTCGGGGAGGGTTTTACCAAACCTATCTGTCGTGAAATCTATAAAGTCAATAAAATTTGATTTCATGTTTCATAGTCTGTTGATTTTTCTTACAATAGATGTTAAAAGGGTATTGACATGAAAAATGCAAAAAAAAAAAACACACACACACATCTTTTTTCTTTTCTTTTTTTTTTTTTGAAGAAAAAAAAGTCTGGGTATAGATGTGTTTACTCATATACGCGCATTAGAAGGAGTAATTTTGAAATTTCTATATTACGGGGGGGGGGGACAAAAGATGTGTTAAATATAGAGTTTGGTACCGGGGTCATTCCATGTTAAGTGATCCAAAATCTGACAAAAATGTTAACTCACATTTTTGTATTTCTTTGAAATTTAGCTCATCAGTTGTACCCTTGGAGGTAATCAAAAGTCCCAATTTTTAGATTTTTATCACTTTTATTTTTTTATTTAAGAGTCTTTGAAATTTGGAAAAACCCTCGTTTTTTCATGGATGCTTGAACATAAAAGAGACCATAACTCAGTACCAAATATAGATAGAAAGATTCGGTAAATGGCATTTTGAAGTACGTTAGTTGCCGCTTAATCTGATATACAACATAACTAATTTTATGAAAATTTTATTTTTTTAAATATGTGATTTAAATTTCAAATTTAAATTTCTCAAAAAACATATAATGATTTTTTTTCAAAAAATTCTCAAAAGCTGATAGGAACTTATAGATTAGTCAGGTTTCACCCCCCCCCCTTCACAACCACTCTTTTTTATTTCAAAACTGTTCAAAACGCTTTTAAAAAAAAACCTTTGATACAAAATGAATAGTAAACTTATTTTAAGCTGGTAAATGGGTTACCTTATAACTAGACGAAGTGTCCCCCTCCCTCATCCAAATATATCCTTAACACTATACTAATATTTTCGAAACCAAATCGTTCTATCTATATTTGGTGCTGAGTGATGGTCCCTTTTATGTTCAAGCATCTATGAAAAAACGACGGTTTTTCCAAAGTTCAAAGTCTCATAAATAAAAAAATAAAAGAGATAAAAATCTAAAAATTGGGACTTTTGATAACCTCCAAGGGTACAACTGATGAGCCAAATTTCAAAGAAATACAAAAATGTAAGGTAAAAAACGTTGGATCACTTGACATGGAAGAACCCTACGCATAAATTGGAAGAGTTTTGGTTTTTTTAGTGGTATTAAAAATTCAAAAGGAAAGTTGCATTATTAGGAAATTATTTTTGCAATAACTACAGTAAAAATAAAATTCTACAGAAAAAACACTTAATTTGTACAATTATTCAATAATGATAATTTCATTTTTTAAATGCAGTTTCAAAGTAAAATAAGAAAATTTAAAAAAAAAAGCAATAATAATTTTTTTAGTGAGAAACTATGAAAAGCATTTTTGTAATAGTTTTAAAAAAATTAGGAGGGGGTTTAAACCTTAAAAACCCACCCCTTAAATACGGCCCTGCCTCAAGTAATATCCAAAAAACACCGATCTAATTCTCATACCCCTTCTTGCCTTTGTGGCATACAACCTTGAAGCTTTTCCTTAACCTTGGTAGCTTAAACCTTGAAGCTTTTCCTTCATCTTTGAGAAAACAATTAGTCAGGAGAGCATGGTGCTGAAAAGTAGCTGTCATGGAGATTTCTAATTTTTAAAAGAATGTTGTTGAAGTATGTATTGGCAAAACAGTCGGTTCCTCAGAACCTAGACTAAGGCTAGTTAAGCTAAAAAGTGGGGCGAAGTGGAGAGAAGTTCTCAAGCACCACACTTACTGTACCCCCCCCCTTTTTTTCTCATCCTGAATACTTTTCGAAGAAAGATTGATTCTTAAAGTTTGCCATTGCAATGCTTTTTCACAAATGCTACCTGAATCTCTTATAAATGCAACGTCACCAACTTAAACGGGAGGGGGGGGATTGAAAAAAGCCACCGATAGAGAAAAAGTAAAGTTTTCCATATTGCACCTAGGTTCTTCATGTTTAACTAGTTTTCCTTCTTTCTCTCCCATTTTTTATATGAGTTGTATCTTAAATGGCTCATAAAATCTTAAGACTATAAAAATTACCAAACAGAGGGTAATTACATATTTAAAGCAAAAATATTAAGAAGACTACAGGAATAAAAAAACGTTTAATTGCGGCATCAATTAATTATACTATTATGTAACAAACCTATTTTTAATAAACCAGATAGATTCTTAAAAATTAGTTTATTTTAAAAGACAATGTTTACGACTGGACAACCATAATCATAAACAAAAGCACCGTTGATACGTATTTCATTGCAATTTTTACTTATTAATATCAATGTTGTTAATGAGTACTCTTGGACAATGCCTAAAACTCTACATTCCATTTATCATTTTCTTTTAACTAAGGATGTAAGAATGTGTTGTACAAACACATTAAAATATAACTTTCATGCTTTAAATGGTCTATTTACATGGGAAAAGAAAATGCTTTTTCTTTTAATAAACTTATAAACCGAAAATCAAAATCGTTTTAAAAAAAAAAACCAAAAAATAATATTTTTACGAAAGTCCAAGTTGTCCATAGAAAGACAACATAAAGCATACTGGTTATGTTTTCTTTTGAAGTATAAGTATATCGGATTGCCTTTTAATGTATTTAAATACAGAAGTTAATCTTATATGTGAGAAAATCTCTTTCACATGTACACTTAATTTTCTTTGGCAATATGTTTTTTTCATAACAGACTTTACTTAGAAATTAATATGATGATCCGTACCATCTATCTTACATTGTTTTGTTTTCAAATTATTTTAGTGCAATAAAAATTCTGAGATGCTTTTTAAAATCTATAATACAACCTCAAAAAAGTTCACTTGATAAGACAACATTTCATTCACGGCTGGTATTTTACTCTAGATATAAATACAAACTAGAGAAAACTATACAGAAGTTTTAAATTTTCCAAACATCAACAGTCATCACTTATTTCTAGTAGAAATTTGTATCAATATTTCGAGGCTTTTGCTTGCTTCACAATAGCTCAATTTTATACATAGGGGAATATGATCAGAATATTTCGACTGGAGTTTTAACTTAATAGAAAAATATGATTCAAAAGGTTTTCTTCCAAAAGAGGATCTTATTCTTTGGCTGATTTTTTTTTCTCATGAAGAAATATAGAGCGAAAGGATTTGTAATGTGAAATATTTATGGTTGTTTCATGAAATTATAAGTGGACGATTTCATAAAAGCATCAGGTGCGTTCATTTTCAAATCATATATTTCGCATGCAACTGCATTTGTTTTTATCCGCGTCGTCTCCAAGGTTTTTTTTTTCTTAAAACAATCGGTTTATTGAATTTTAAAAACATAATATTAGAACAATCTACATGTATACCTTTTATAATTTTTTTCCAAAACAAGTTTTTAAATGTCAAAAAGACATTCAACTTGGGTGAAATGGAAATAAAATATTTTTAAACATATTTATTATTTGGCATGGAATTGGGTAATAAAAATATTTTCGTTTTAATTACCATTATAAATAACTTTAAGTCGACCTAGGAATTGATTGTAGGTTACCCTACTAGCTAGATTGAATTTGAAAGAAAGTACAAATAAATTATTACTATGTCTAAACCTTTACATTTGGTTGGAAGCTAGATATTTCACATTTAACTTGAGAACAACATTTTCATATACAAAAAATGTGCAATGATTTATAAACAAGTAGTTTACTATTGCAGTTGCTGCTGCTTTTGGAAAGCTCGAAACGGTTTCTACAACCTGATAGACACTAAATAACGTGTTTTTGCTCAGAAGAGGATTTTTTTGCAAGTGACCCTGTCATCCATGCAAAACAAATTATTTTTCTTCAAGAGCATTTGTGATTTCTTTTCTAGAAGTATAATTTCACCAGTTTTCTTCAACTACCAACGAATAGAATCTCACGATGGGATAGCATTAGATGATACTCTTGAAATTTTGTCTTCGTGAATCATTTTCCGTTCTGGTCCAAAATGCCGGAGAAAGACCTTTCCTCATCGTAAGCTCCTGCTCTTAAAATTAACAGCAAAAACTGCTATTATAAACAAAAACTGTTTCATACTTGCTGTAGAAAGTTTCCAGAAAGTGTGGTACGAAGAAGGACATTGAGTCAGTGTTCAAAAAATGTTATTGCACAAATTGCCAAAACTGTAATAAAAGTGTGAAAATTAGTGTTCGGAAAAGTGTTTTCAGAAGTGTTTTGTAAGCTGTTTCAAAACGTGTGCTTCAAAAAGTGTTTGAATATTTTGCGGTGTAACTTATGTGGTGCGGAATTAAAACACAGTTTTAGCATTAACTCCACCTGGTAAATAATTCTAATCAATTCTTTGTATGTAGGTGATAGTACTTTTTTTCAGAAAAGATTTCGCAGTCATTTCATGTAGTGGACGATTCGCTCGCCGTGAAAATTTCTTTTGAAACGTGTTCAAAGCTTCGGTTGATTGCAAACTGTTCATGATGACTTTTTACGTGGCATGAAGCTAGCGTAGTAATTGCCCTTTCTGCCAGTGATCAAAGGCGTGGCTTTTTCTGAATGCCACTTCTGACTTTTAGAAGAAGTTATTGCTCTTTGAAAGTAGCCTTAAATCTTTCGGATTAAGAAAAGAAAGGAATTTGGAGGAAACGCCCACGAGAAAAAAAAAACGGAATTTGTTATTATTTCCGGAAAGAGGATTGTGCCTTGATTTCCAGAATAAACTAATCCTGATTTATTCATGGAGAGCTTTTACGAGTTGTACGCTATCTTTGCTTAAAGATTTTGAAAAGCTATCTCAAAATGACTTTAATAGCGTATAATAACGCAATTTAGATTTTTTTTATCCCTTTTAACAACAGTACAAATCGCTATTAATATGAGATTATTTGTAAATAGTTTTATGAAGAAAGTAAAGTAAAAAAGAGGACTTTAGTAACACAATGTTAATTTCATATAAACAATCTTCTTGGTGTAAAAAATATTAAAAATTCAAGGGTTAAATTGAAATATCTAGTAAGTGGAATTAAATAAAACTAGTAGACAGACAAAGCATTATTTTTTAAATTCCCTATCAATTGTTAAATTGAAACTTTATTAATTTTTAGCAACTGAAAAAAAAATCCCTTTAAAGGATTAAAATTTAACACGTATAAGAATGATTAACACGCGCAGTGCTCGAAGGCAAAGAAGCGATAAGGTTATAAAAAATAATCGTTGCTTTATCCTTTTTTTCCGGATTTATGATTTAAAAAATTCTTCTTCTTTTCCTCTTAGCTCCTGCTCTGTTTTGCGCGTACAGAGTACTGGCACAGCTTTCGGGTGTTTATTGATTTGCTTGTACGCCGTACGGGCAATCTGATTTCTATTTCACAATTTCGTTTCCACTGTTTCATCCAAACCTTCTCTATTTTGAGTAGGAAATTAGTCGTAGGGATAGTGATAGGTCTCCACTAAAAGATAGTATAAGTTCTATTGTGTTTCCTGTTTTTACTGGCTGGTAAATGTGAAATGAACAAAAAATGCGATAAAGAAAGACGACATTTTTGAACTCTGGAAAAAATGAAACTGTTAAAGAATTAATTTTACCTAACGTGTTTTGTTTTGGTACGTGTGCTAAAATACAAATGGTGTTTATACCTAATGCCTTGTTACCATATCTGTTTTTCAAACATATTTCGGATAATAACCCAGCGTTTTTCGTATTATTTCAGGAGAAATCTTTTTCATATCTCTTAGTTGCATAATCTCGCATGTTTATTATGGTGAAAAGTCATTGCGACGTTGAAAATATGTATTTTTACTTGTAATAAAAGCCGATTACTAATTTTACAGTAAATTTTTTTACATTGCTGTAATCGAGGCTTAATTAGATAGGGAGCTCACGGGAGCTCAGCTCTTGCACTTAAATTTTGGCAACTCATGTTTTTAAAATTAGGTAGTAAGCAGCAAATCTTAGCAGTATTGGGTTTCAGAGAGCATCTGTCTTCGATTCCGAGTCTTTTTTTTTTTTTTTTTTGCACGTCCCGTTTCTTTCCCCCACAGAAATTGTTCATAAATGAACTTGCTCCGCTCAAGTGACGTAACTTGGTACACAACAGACAGCTTCTTTCTACCACCAGAGGTAGAAAGAGCTACATACTATCTTACATGCAGCTTTCATACTGACAGCTAGAGCACAGTGACGAGGCACAGCGCTGTCAACCCGCGTTAGTTCTCCACGTAGTCCTGAAACATTTAACCAGGATTGGATGGTACTTTTCTTTCAATGCGTTCTTTTTTGCCCAATATGTATTAGATAATTGTTTGACAAAATTTTCATCGCAAAATCAAGCATTCATTGTTTTTTACTTCATTTATATAGCATTAGCTCCACAAATGCTATTTATTTTATGATATTTTTCATTACATAGTTGCCTTTTTGAGCAATAAATTATCACTCCTAATCCAGGACTAAGGCAAAACTGCATGCAATGAACCTCTAACTCGTCTATGCCATCCAGAGACTGCGGTTTCGTCATCATTAGGACTCATCAGTCTGGATTCGACAGCAACCCAGCAGGAGGCAGAAGTCATCTTATAAAAGCCAAGTGTGCTTATAAACTGAGAACTAAAGTGAAGTTAGCACACCAACTAGAGACCGCAGCAATGATATGTTTCAACTCGTAAATTAAAGACAAAGCTTGGATATTTAGCGGGAAATGACCGCCCATGAGCCAGGGTTAAGGCATAACTACATGCAAATCACCACCAGCTCGGTTATGCCATCCAGAGATTGCAGTCTCTGGATGACTAAATCGCAGTCTCTAGATAAGCTAATTGAGGGCTTGCTATCATGGAACCACAGAAGGAGCTGAGCTTTTTCTCTCATAGACTCCATTTTTAAATTCTAATGTTTGATATCCACTCCATTGGTATTTACTAATACTGTGCCTTCTTTTAGGCATATTATAACATTAAATTGTTTCCTAACATGCAAGCAATCACAAAAAACTTCACTTTCCTGGAAGAACTAAGCCATTTAAAGAGCAGAAGAGCTGGGTCAACCCAACTTGAGGTTAACCAAAAGATTAGTTTGAGACTAAATATGTATCTCAACCGAATACAAACTCTAATTTTTAATTTCCATTCTTGACTTACAATGCAACCATAGACCCAGTTCTCATGACTAAATGGACAAAATACAAATTGAATGTCACAGTATTATTGATTTTATTAATCGAAAGTGATTAAAATACCGTAAAAGTTTTCACTTTAGATCTGAGCTTACTTAAATTATTTTATTTCAAATATATAGCAGTAAAGATGGTAAAATAACTCACGCAGCGAAACTATTTTCATGTTTTCCCCTGTAAAAGATATCCTTAACAATATTTTGATATTTCTTCAAGCATGTTTTGATATTTTTATGCTTAAAAAAAGCCTTCCTCATGTTTTTTAGCGTTTGCGTTATAAAAGACTCCAAAAGGCAGAATCAAAATATTGCTCGCATTAGAGTCGATCCAATCTTAAACATCAGGTGCATATCTGCAGCATTAGAATCAATTTTTAAAATAAAGCTCCTTTGTTTCCTATATGTCCCCATTCAATTAAAGAATCGTTTACAAGATCATTAAATCGGCTTCCTTTTGTGCTTTATCATTCTTTTGAGCTAGAATATTCCCTAATACAAAGAGAATATTTTATTTTGAACTTTTCAACTAAATTCCTTACATCCGAAATTTAACTTTCGCCCAAGTTTTGTTTAAATATACTTTATCTTTGAGGAAAGAAGATTAAAGATTTTTTCCCTGCTTTCTTTCGTTAGCTGAGGTTCATAAAGAATGCTCGGTCGAGATTCGGAGCTTCGTTTAAATCTTCATTTGCATGTGATATGCATATAAAATCGCCCATATTCTCAGAGGTTGCGTTCATTACTGACATCAGAAGGGGGAGGAACATCTTAATGACGTCAGCAAATGTTGAATATTATCCGCGTTATTTTCGGATCGTTGAAGAGCTTGAACGCCCTTACGTTCGTGACGTTCTTTTTATTATATTTCTAAAAAAGTATTAGGAAGTTTAAGATCAAAAGTAAAAGAAGTTTATAAACATGAATATGAAAAAGGAGTATTTTTCTGCTTAAGAGAACTTTATCAATAGATCGATAGAGTAAAAGTTTTATCAAAAAACCTTGTCTACTAGAATGAAATATTCTATCGATATTACGCGAAGTAAGTTTGAAAAAGAAAAGCTTTCTTACATAGAAGGTGATAGATATAATCTCATTCATCTATTCATTAAACTTATTTTATTTTTGAAAAGGAAAGTATCTAATGACTGTAGAGTAATAAATTACAGTGAAGCACCGTTTATCTAGTACATGAAAAAAAAAACGTACAAAGAAAAAACTCATACACTGAAAAAAAAGTTGTTGTTTTTACAGTAAAAAACTGGCAGCATTGGTTTCAGTTTAAAACTGTAAAATGACGGTAATAAACTGTAAAACAAACAATTTACAGTTTATTACTGTAAAATAAGCAATTTAACTATCAAATTAGTTGTATTATACTGTAAAAACAGCAGTACAATACTGGCAGCAGAAGTTCCAGTTTAAAACTGTAAAATGCACTGTTATAAACTGCAAAACTAGCAATTTTACAGTTTATTACTGTAAACTAGCAATTTTAGTTTATTACTGTAGATTAGCAATTTTAGTGAACTACTGTAAAGTTACCAATCTGACAGTTTATTACTGTAAAATTATTTTTTTTACTGTAAAAACAACATCTATTTTTTAGTGTTGTAATACGTATACGTTAGTCTTTATTAGACTCTGCCGGCACCTATTGAAGAACGTATAATTAATAAAACGTATAAAAGAAAAATGTATAGACGGTGCTTCACTATAAGTTCAAATTGCTCGCAAAAAAAGCGAGTATCTGCAACGTACTTTCGACAAAAAATATTTCCAAACTTTCTAATTGTCAACATCGGAAGCCAAAAAACATTTTAATAACACTATCTATTGCTCAATATTTTCCTATTATCTTCTTCTTTCTTTTTAATGTCCTTCTAATCGTAGAAGTGACATAAAAGGGCAACTTAAAAAAGTAGTGGAAGAAACTTCTCTTAAAACAAAACTACTGATATGCAGCTGGAGAACCTATTTTGAATAAAATATCGCATATTTATCAGCACTAAACTATCACGGTCAATTTTCCCTCAAAATCGAGAAAAAATCTCAAAAGAGAACCATCAGACATCATGAGGGCAGACCAGAAAAACCAAAAGTTATTAGCATCATCTAAATTACATTTTGTATCTTTTAAAATGTGAAGAGGACATAACTTAAACTATATATCTCAAATTTAAGAATTTCTATGAAGCTCTAAAAAGGCGCTGAGAGCTATTAATGCATTCGCGCACGTTAAACTTGTCTATGGTAACTCTGGGTTTAGATTTATTTTAAACCACAGACCTATTTTCCACCTTCTGTTTTCCTAGTATATCTCAACTTAATGCTCATGTCCTACATATTTTGACGGAACGTATTGCAAATGGGCAATTCCATCGTTACAGACGTAACAATCGCAGACTTTGAACACAAATAATTCTGGTTTGGGCTGATGAAAGTCTTCAATTATTTTCCCTGTAGTGTAACTAGATGATGTTTATGCTACATTAAATTTGCGTGCAGATTGCTTAATTACAAAAAAATACAGAAATTAAAAACTGCCTGTTACAGACGTAATTCACAAAACAGCAAAAACTCGACTATGTCATACAACTTACAATATTCCTCTGAATTATACGGAAATTTTGAACTATTTTTTTTAAATACGTGTTCTAGAGACTTCAAGCTTTCTAAAACCATAAAGATTGTGTGGATTTTGACTGCCGAATTTGTGAAAAAAATTCATAAACTTGTTACGGACGAAACAAAGTGGTGTTACAGACGTAACATCTCTGATTTGAAAGTAGAAAACAGTATTTTAAAGCAGGAATAAACAAAGATTTTTGTGCTAAAACAATACAGTAGCATTAATTAACACATTATTTGAATATTTTAAGTTATACTTAACAGTTTTAGAAAATTTGGGTAAGTCTGGGGGAGTTGAGATCATATGCCGATATGTCAATATGTAACAATAAATTAATGCATCTTAACACAATTATTTCCAAGAAAGATTGACACAAGAAAAGTTTAGAAGGGCCTTCACACAAATTTATTTATTTGTATTCTTAAAATTTATGCATATTGGGGCTGCTACATAAAAAAATCGGGAAAAGTAAATTCCTCCCTGGAATCAGTGATTGGTCTTAGGAGAACTTAAAAATTTGAAAATGTTGGATAATATAGCAGAATACTAGTACCAAACTAAAATTTAACCTTCTTGATGACAGTTGGTCAATTTTGATTTTTTTTTTTTTTTTTTTGAATGTGTCCTTTGTTTGTGTGTCCAAAAAATGTGTCCTTTTTCGTCCGACGTTTTCGAAATTCGAACGGCATTTTCGCAAATAAATTTCGATTACATGCCGACATAATTAAAAATTTCAAAATCAGAGTACCAGAAACTTTAGTACTCGTACCATATTATGCTATATACATGTATTGCTCATCCTGTGCTTTTTACCTATTTAATTGGAAATTTACTTTTGCTACGGACGTAACATAGAGCCATTTGTTATGTCCGAAATGTTACGTCTGTAACAGCATTAATTTAAAAACTAAATCAGTTGCAATATTTTTAACTATGGTGGGCAATTACTCTAAGAATTTGCCAAAAGGACCATTAAGGGTTTTTTTTAATTTTGATTTTTTAGGACGTAATGACAACTTTTGCTTCTTTTTTGTTACATACGTAACATCAAACTTCTTTTTTTCAAACTTCAATTACACCATTTAGATCAATTCAAAAGAAATTAATGAATGCATATTGTTATAGTACCGTCTTAGTAGTTAAAATTGTGCTACAAGTGGTTATTTTTGTTTTTATTTTTCGATGAGAAATATGCATTTGAAAACGTGTTCTTTTTTCTGATTTTTTACAAGTTCGTGAATATCGTACTTCCAACTAAGAAAACAAGTATTATTCTAACTTTCACCAAAAACTCAATGCAGGATTCTTAAAATATACATCTTAAGCTTTTAAATGATGTATAACATAGCAACATAAATTCAATATGAATTTTTGACCAATTGGTTTCACTTTTCATGGAATGGCCCAAACGTAATGTTATTGAGCAATGAGCAAGCCACTCAACATAAAACTCAAATACTGCACCATTTGGACTTATCTAGTAACTACTCAGTTTTTGAAAGCCAGCATGCTTTTAATTTTCAACCACTGTGTCGATGTTGTATGTATATTTGAGTTCGGAAAATATTTTTTTTTTTTATTATTTATTTATTTTTTTTTTTTTTGAAAACACTTTTCTTTAATTTTGTGTATAACTATAATTTATTTTCAAATTTAAATTTAAAAGAAATTTTTAAAAAAATATTTTGCTAGTTGCAAGAGTGGTAGCATGGCCGAGCGGTCTAAGAGGAAACATTCAACTCAAACCGGTAGCAACAGTCTCTTCGGAGGCGAGGGTTCAAATCCTACCGCTGCCAGGTACGTATTTTCTTGCTTAGCAACCAATTCGTGTTTCCACAATTTGAATAAAAATTGCATATTTTATTTATGCAAATATATTTGTACCCCAGAGTCATACTAGCGCAAGTCCAAAAAGGGTGATTTTCACTTTGTTAAGGCATGAAATGCAGAATTGCATTTCGCATCGACCCATGAGATCTTTCTTGTATAAAAGAAACCCCTTTAAAAGCACGACTCCCATCCTTTCTATGCATTAGACAAATGTTTTCGCCCTCTCCTGACAAGTTACAAAAATTAACCCACGCTAGTCAGGCTTTAAGGTACATATATTTAGTCTTTAGCAGTATCTAAATAATGAAGACAAACGCTTAGTACCTGAGATAACATCTATGTTGTAGTAGCAATTCTTTAAATCCTGCATTTTTTGTTTTCAAATGTTGAACAAGGCGTAAAAAAACAATATAACGTTTCAGCACCCTTCCCCCCCCCCCCAGAAAAAAAGAAGTATTTAAGTCCAAGTATTTTTTTAAGAACAACATACTACAAAAATACATTTTAACACAAAATTTGTGCCGAAAATTTATATAAGGCTTCTTCTTTTGCATTTATTGTTCAAACAACAAATCATAACCAATTTTTTTTCGCTGTGCATACTTTAAGTATCCATAGTTTCAAAAAGCTTCATACTTGTAAGTGTTTGTTTTATACTTTCCTAACATGATGCATTATTTTTCAAAGCATTAATTAATTTTAACATTTTATTTTCTTTGGCTTTTACTTTTTCCGCCCAAGTGATGGTTGAAAGTTAAAAACTCTTTCATCTTTTAAGCTGAAATGTTTTCAACCGTCAAAGCATTGAAGCATCATTAAGAAGGATTAGCAACATTAAAGTAACAACTTTGATCGGAAGCATTCAATTACTTCTTAATGGAATTTCAGTTTCAATCTAATGCTATACACTTCAATTTATAAAATATCAGTGTTATATATATAGGATCATATTTTATAATTTCAATTAATAAGAATCAAAAGTTAAAGTTTTCTTTTAAAGAAGTGTACATTGAAAAGAAATGGCGTTGCAGATTGTAAAATCCAATATAACATATTCATTGAAAACAATACTTAACCATTTCAATGCACATTTGTATAATGTATAGGGCTCTGTATGCAGAATACATTGTTTTTAAATTGAGTTTCTTAGAAAACAATAATCAAAAAATGAAAAAAGAAAAGGTAATAAATGTTCCTTTAAATAAAAACACTAACTTTTATAAATAAAACCGCAGCGAGATTCTTGGAAGATAAATGTTCATACATGAAAAATTATAGTATTTCTGACAGTAAATGAAAAAAAAAACTACTAATGAGTGTTTCAATGAATAAATAATGTTAACTGAAAGTAAATGCTGTAGTAAATGTATTAGTAAGTAAAGCTGCTTGCCAGCTTTATTCAGTTTCTCAGTAGAAAAAAAATCTCAAATATACAAAGAAATATCCAGTTGTCTAGAAATTACACTAATCAATATACTTATCAGCTTTTACAAGCAATTCTCAGCTCTTCTACTTACATTTTCATTATATCTTTTACCCCTTTAATCTACAAAGATGTCAATTATTGTGAAAAACTTTATATACGAGAATATTAAAAAAGATATCAGATTGTAAAAAGAATTATCCAGTTGTCTAGAAATTCCACTAATTAATGTACTTATCAGCTTTTATAAGCATTTCTCAGCTCTTCTACTTACATTTGCTTTAGATTTTTAAACCCGTTAATCTTCAAGATGTCAGTTATTGGGAAAAAGTTTAGATGCGAGAACATCAAAAGGGTATCAGATTTGTTGGAAATCCTTATATTCTGGTTACGTGTGTAATATAAATCGACATAAGAGAAAGTACATCACTGTTAACTGAACTTTAGTTGAATAGTTGAAAAAATCGGTATGCAGTTTACTTCAGTATAAATTGACACTTCAAAAATTGCTCCAGTTCATATGATCCCAGTTACAAGAAGCCCTCTTTTCATTGCCGAAAAAACTTTCAGCTTCGTAGTAATAATAGTACAAATGTTTATTTGTTACTCAATATATTTATTGTTTACATGTGTAGTTTTACAAATACATAATTCTAAATAACAATAAGAGTGGTATAAATGTTATTATCGAAATGTATTTTTTAGATAATAAAAAACACAAAACCTTCATGCTTTTTGCATTCATGTAAGATTCGATTATGATTCATTTGTTTTCCTTTATTTTATTTATTCATTATAATTTGATTCAAAGCATGTTGACTTTAAGTGTGATCAATTTCCCTATTTTTAATTTCTGACGTATTGATAATTTTTTTTTAGCTACTACCACAGTAAAATTACATATTATACAGTTCTGAAAGATTGGAAGCTTTAAAATGTATATATTTCAATACGCTATTTCTGTTACCTAGGAGCTTCGGGAATTTATTAAATAACCAATACAGGGAAAATAACTAGATTGGGGTTGAAACAGAGTATGCATATTCTGAAGCTAATTTACTTTGTAATGGTAGTAAAGCAGTAACTTTTTTTGTAAAGCATAAATATAACGCTAAAAAATCACAAATAAGCAGGGTTACTGTAGACACGTGTTTCGGCGTTGTAAGGAACGCCCTTTTCAATGCAAATATATTGTTGGCATTTTTCCTATTTTCTTCTTGTCTTCATTTTTTCTTTTTGTTTTCTTCATTTCCCGAGTCGCTTTTTTTCATTCTGCCCTTTTTGTTGTTTTTGCGTTTAACGGTTTTAGCTTGGTGTTTTTTTTTTATTATGTTAGCCTTTTGGCTTATCGTGTAGCCAATTGAATTCTTTCTCTTCATTTCGAACCTGATAGAAAGCTTTGGATCAATCTTTATTTTCCAAGTATTTCTTTATTGGCTTATAATTTTCTTATTGGTGTTTGGATAATTCGCTTTTTTTTTTTACTTTTAACCCTTCACTGCACGGTGTGCCAGATCTGGCACAAACCAAATAAAATCTCATATATTCCTATGATTTTTAAATGCAGTTAAACTGAGCTTTGTGCCCCTTCTGGAACATTCTATAACAGTTTAGTGTGATTTTTATGCACTAGTTAGTTGCACTAGTCTAGATATTACAGTTCTTGCTTTTGAAAAATAGAATGTCTGCATTACAGTAAGAAGTGTGCTTAATCATTATTTCCTTTGTTCTGAAAATGTTTAGATATAAAAGCTATACTTAGAGGTAAAAATTGTTTGTTCCACTTATGGCACAAAACACATTGTAGATTATTACACTTATCGGTATAAACTCAAACTAAGTGCTTTGTGCCATACGTGGAACAAACAGTTAAAACATCATTTTTGGCACAAATTTTTAAGATTAATTTTTTTCTTCATTTTTCCTGAACTTAGGGCTATTTAAAAAGTAACATATGATTTTTTTATATTTTTTTTTCATGAAAGTATAAAAAACAGTGCAGTGAAGGGTTAAGCTGTTTGCTTCCGTTCCCGTTGCTTTTGTCAGATGTCTGTGCATCCATAAGCTCACATTTTTTTTTTTTTGCATTCAAAAGGCATTCCTTGTAACGTCGAAACACGTGTCTGTAGTACCCTTGCGTATGTGTGCTTTTTTAACGTTGTATTTATACTTTACATTTATTGCACGAAGGTATTTATATACTTCGGTAACTTTTTTTCTGAGAAAAGAAAAAATCTGGTAAAAACTAGTTAAATCGATCTAAATATATGTAAGACAAAAACTCTACTCCTTCGCTTAAATATAAAAAGTCAGTCTCATAATACTAAGGAAAATTTCCCAAATCTAGAACAACGATCTTCTTCCGAAAGTTCCAGAGCAAGACAGAAAAGCGCATGTTGTCCAACAAAGTTGAAAATAATTTACAGCATTCATTAAATGCATTCCGGAATTTCTGCCTGCCGTGGGATCAATTTCGTTGTCTGTCCCATCCAAGTTACTCATAGAAGCATAAAACAATGTTTAACCTAATCGCCGAGGCGTTAATTTATGCAACCTCTTTTAATTGGCAGAGTTTTAAGCGTGTACTTAGGGCAGTGCCTCCACAACATTGAATGCACCTTAATATCCGCTGCTGCACCCTGATTACGCTAATGAACTAAGCAAAGTTTCATTTTCCTGACCAAAATTTCTAAACTTTGGTTATATGAGGATGCTTCGTTTCAAATTATTATTAAAGGACACTTGGAAAATTTTGAGTGCATTTGGGAGTTAATAAGAGAGAAGTTTTAGAGAGTCTGAGAATGTAAATGCTTCAAATTTTTTGCGTCAATTTATTGAAAATTTACAAAGCGTCTCGATTACGGTCCTGACTTTGTGTGCAAATGTAAAAAATTTGTTTGTTAGTAATCTCATTGTACTACGTAGTTGCCCTTAACCGTTTCAGTCCCAGATTAACGTTTGCTGTATTATACCCTGTTATTTGCTGTTGTTCAGGAACAACACTGGGACTGAAAGGGTCAATGTTTGAACTGGTACCTTAATAACCTTTTCAAAAGCTGGTTAATACTTCTAAACTGTAAAAACTAGTTGTTGTTTTACAATATAATGCAGCTAATTTTACAGTAATAAACTGTAAAACTGCTAAAGTTACTGTAGTAGACTGTAAAATTGCTAGTTTACAGTATTAAACTAAAATTGCTAGTTTCACAGTTTATTACTGCGCATTTAGCCGTTTTAAACTGGAACCTCTGTTGTCCGTACTATACTGTTGTTTTTACAGTATGATACAGCTAATTTATGGTAATATTGCTAATTATATAGTAATAAACTCTCAAGGTGCTAGTTTTACAGTATTTTATTGTGTTTTAAACTGCATCTCTGCTGCCAGTAATATACTGTAAAAACAACAGCTTATTTTTTGTAGTGTATATATAAAATTTGCTAAAGCAGGAAATATGTTTTCAGAGGATACTTTTCTTATTTACGTTTGCTTGCATAGTATACGACTCGCAATTAGTAGGGAGATTTTTTTATCAACGTGTAACCATTACATGTGAAATAATGTATGTAGATAGTGAGATAGTATGTAGATAGTGAGCAAGGGTAGGTGAATAGAAATTTTCTCAACCTTAATTCTTTAAGGCTACAGTGGACACAAAATTTTTTTTCTTCAACTATTGATCTATGTATCTAAAACTTTGTGTGCCCTTAATATTGTATATTACTATATCTTAAAGCAGAAAAAAACAAATTGGTGCAAAAACAATGATTTTTTTTAATTTACATTTTTTAACAAAACTTCAAAATGCTCCATGTGTCACAATTTTTTTTCAAACTTTGAATGTCCACTTAATTTCCAATTACTATACGTGATTGCATAAAACTATGCATTACATGCAATGTTTTATGTGATAGTTTATAAAAGATGGCTGAAAATGAAAATTTATATGAATTTTTCAGCTGAAAATTTTTATTTTCAGCCATCTTTTATGAACTATCTCATAAAACATTGCATGTAACGCATAGATTTATGAAATCATTCCTAATGATTGGAAATTAAGTGGAAATTCAAAGTTTGAAAAAAATTGTGACGCATGGAACATTTTAAAATTTTGTTATTTTTTTTTTATTTCAAAAAAAATATTCATTGTTTTTGCAATTTGTTTTTTTTACGCTTTTAAATGTAGTAAATGTACAATAATACAAGCATACAAAGTTTTAGATAGATAGAAATTGAAAAAAAAAGTGTTTTTTTTTGTCAACTGTAGCCTTAAAGCGTTCAAGAAGAAAAAAAACTGGAAGCACTGCTATACTATGCGAGACCTGATAAATCACATCGATTATAGTATGAGATTGTTAGATTCAGGTAACTTCGGTAAAAGAAGACAATTTTGAAAATAAAAAAAGAATAGAGGAAGTTAACCAAAGTTGGACTTCACTCCTTTTCGGGCTTTTGTTACCCTAAAAGAGACCAAAATTACGGCAGTTGACGAAACATTATAGATGAAGATGAAACGAATGACAAATTTGCATTGTCTTATTTATAAAGAAGGAAAGAACGAGCATTGGTTATTTTTTGTTCTTTTGGAACATGAATTAGAAAGACAAAAGTAAAACATAAAATGATTTTTTATTTTTTTTTTTTTATTTTGAAAATTTGAGCTGAACAGAAACTCCTATTGGCTGTCAAATAATTAAGAACGAACTCTGTCATTCCCAAATTTATGCTTTTAACAAGTATTGAACATTTTTAACTATGCAATTTTAGAAATAATTTTCCATTGAAAAATTAAAGTTTCAAAATCCATTTCTCAAGACGGTTACTAATAAAACTAATAAAGAACTGTAATTCCGTGTCGTACGTAATCATACACTAACTCTCAAAATTCGTTTAACCTAAGATTAAACGATTAACCTAAAGATACATAAACAAGCCCGTCATTAAAAGTTTTTCCGGGGGGGCGCAAAGGATGCTAAAGCAATGCAATTTCGTCAGAAAATGACAAAAACCACGCTCATTTATGTGCAAATACATTGATTTCTCAAAGTCAGGGGGTGCAATTGCCCCCCCCCCTGACCCCCCTAAATGACGGGCCTGTACATAAAGCTTTTACGGAAGACAATACAACAAAAATGTTAGCAATCAAAAGCATTGGAGTGAATTGTCAAGGATATAATCCATACACATAACATATGCACTCAGTTTTATATGTAAGTTTGAAAATGTGATTTTCATCTGAAACTCAATCATAAATTTACATAAATTAAAGAAAAGCTCAAACATGGAAACGATTCCACCACATCACACACTGCAAAAAATGAGCTGCTGGTTTCACAGTATAATACTGGCAGCCGAGGTTCCAATTTAAAACTAAAATGAACAGTAATAAACTGTAAAACTAGCTATTTTACAGTCTCTTTCTATAAAGTTAGAAATTCTACAGTTTATGGCCGTAAAATTTGGCTCTATTATACTGTAAAAACAACCGTATAATACTGACAGCAGAGGTTCCAGTTTAAAACTGTAAAATGCATGGTAATAAACTACAAAGTTAGCAATTTTACATTTTAGTACTGTAAAATTAACAATTTTACAGTTTAGTACTATAAAATGAATGATTTTACAGTTCAGTACTGTAAAATCAGCGAATTTTACAGTTTGTTACTATAAAATTAGCTGTATTATACCGTAAAAGCAACATCCATTTTTTTCAGTGCATACACTAACATTATCGTAAGCTAGAAGCTGTTTTCCGCATTCCTCCAGCCCTTACTAGTTGGGAATAAACCAATATACGCGTTATAGCATTGGAAGCACTTCTTATCACAGCTAGAAGCGAGATTCAGGAAATACGACGCTTAAGAACAACACGTAGCGGTAAGAGAGTCGGAAATTGCACCAGCTATGAATCACCAGGACAACAGATAGCGTTTGGCGTTTATTAAAAGCTACCCAGTTGGTTCTAAAATAAATTCAAACCCGGGAATGTCTGTGGCATACGATTATTAAATTCGGGACGTTCCGTTTGGGTTAGTTTCTGTCGGTTTCTCATTCATTTGAAAGGTATAATTACAAGATAAAAATTACCTCTCCAAGGGAAGGAAGTCGATGCCTTAACATTTATGTTGTTTCTCTAAGAGAATTAACAAGCTGTTACATGGCGACATGTATTTTTAGTGAATGAGGCACTCATCAAGAGCTGCAGTGGAAAACTTCTATAATTCAACTTCGCAGAGATGGCCTATGACTCCTCCTTTTTTCAGGATTGTCCATTTTTAGGAAGGGGTGATACGCAGATGAAAATTGAGGAATGGGATTCACAATTGATGGGGGAATTTGAATGGGTAAAAATTCTACCTATTTTAAGGAATGGACTCGTTTTCATTTGATTTACACCGGCTATCTCGTCGCGGTTGAATAATACATGTGTTGTGTCGGAATCTGCGCTGCTGTTCCGTGAGAATGTTTCACTAAACCAAGATTCAGATCATTAAATTCCAAAGATCTAGGGGAAAAAAATCAAGACCATGTAACAAAAACTACTTCTAAAACTTTATTCGTTTTTTTTTTTTTTTTTGGTCCTTTTTTTTGTAATTGCTGCTACTGTATCTGGAAAACAATCAATCTGAAAAATCAAAGTTAAAAAAAATAAATAAAGAATTTCAAAGTTTATCTCTAAATAATTATTGCTTTTAAATATTTCCTTAAAAGTGATGTAAACGGCGTCTACTGGGACATTCCATGCTAGTGTGGAAAAGCGTTGGAAAAATTAAATTACAGCAATGAATCTGTTTTGCATATTTTTTGGTTTAAAAATGTTAGAAGTTTCTTATTTATAATAGTTTGTTGTCAAAAGTATAGTATTTTTAGTTTTGGCAGCACTTTGAAGCTTGAAATGGAATATATAACGTTTGGTAAATCAAATGGTCAATCTTTCAACGTTGGTAATTTTCGATTTTTCTTAAGATAACTGCTTTAAAGGAAGAATATTGATTGTTACACTTTAATTCAATATTGTGAATTGCGGAAACGAGTGTTTTCACTTAAATTAAGTGATAATTGTAAATTTCAAAAATGCACTGTTCTATGTAAAGTAAGTTATCAAAAACATGTTAAAGTTCATGATGTGAATAAAGAAAGGGCAATGCAATGTTAACAATGCTATATTTTCAATCTTTTAAGTGCGTATTAAACAAATAGTTAAAGTTTTTTTTTTTAATATTTTTTATTTAATTTTTTGTGCTACAATCAAAACGTGTAACGTAAGTTACCGACATATGCAGGTAACGTAAATTACCTAAGTAGAATTTAAATACTTGTGTTTATAAAGAAAGTAAACTGTGGAATAAACCTATGTGGTTAGTAGGAGTAATTTATCCAAGAATTCTTTTAATTGTACAACTGTATTTACTTAATTTAGATTAGTCATATTTCTTAAAATGTCTGTTTTTTAATAAGATTACAATACCCCTTTATTATAAATTACATGCTTCTTTTTGGCTTTTAAGATATTAATTCTCTCTAAACAATATCACTGCATTCAGAATTTTCGGAGTGATATACTATAAATTGTTCAAAAATGACTTCTGTTATGCTTTAAAGTTATCAAATATGATTTGGGAACAACAAATATAAAAATATTTTATCTCTTACAAGTGAAATAGATTTTATTCTGCATTAAAATGCCACTGAACTCTGCCAAAAAGATGCGCTGTAGAAGGGGTATAAGAAAAGTCATGTGGGTATTATAGATTTATAAATAAAAGTCAGTCTTGATTTTATTGAAATATGTTAGAAAAAGCAAAATTTATCAAACAAAATTTCTGAAGATCCGCGCATTGACAATGACCATCTAAGAACTAGAAAAGACAAACTGTGGGGTTTCGTTTACCTAAGCAGTTTTAGGAACAAGAAGGAAAAACAGAGATAAAAGCTGGTGACTGGTGTGTGGTGAAGTACGAAAATACATTGTATCCTTGAGTTGTGACGATTATTGAAGAAAACGAGCTCAAAGTAAAAGAAATGGCTGCTGTTGGAACCAATTAGAAATGGCCACAAATGACAGATGAAATTTATTATAAGAAAGAAAACATGATTCGAAAAATTGAACTTCCTGAACCTGTTAATAACAGCTGCCAGTACGCATTTTAAAAGTCTTGTGTTATGTAATACTTTTGATTGGTCATTGAGTTTGGCATTAAATTTCTGTAAATATAATTCATAATTGTTAATTTTCAATATTTTGATCTAAACTAAGCTGTAATTTTCATTCATTATTTTTTGTTTAAAAAATATGCTTGTAAGTAAATTTCGTCGTAAGTTACCCAGTTAAAAATTCCCATACTTTTCATTTTTTGAAATACATTTTTACATTTATGAAAATAAATTCCTAAGCATTATAAGGAACTGATAAATTATACTTCAAACAAGAAAATAGCTGTAATAGAGCAGAAATTTGTCTCAGAACCAATTTTCATATTAAATCGTTCCCTTTTTGTGTAACGTAAGTTTCTGCCTTATTTTTTAATGCTAAATTTTGTAAAAGTTAAATGCATCGAATATTTTTGCATTTTAATTTTGCTTCTAACTGTCATTTTCATAGAATGCTTTTATACAAGGTTTGTATAACAATATTTGTCTGTACTGAGGTGCTAACTGCATAAGAGTTGGTCGAAATGTAACGTAAGTTATCGTGGAATGTCCCTACTGCAAAAAGAAAAAAAAAGGTTCATCAATGTTTTGATGCAGTTATCCTGATAGCACAAGGAAATTGCATCCAGGGATGAGAAATAGACTACCCCTCCCTCCCCCCCTTAATAAAACCTTTTTATATAGCCGCAGCTTGTGCACGAAAGAAATTTCCCTAGATTTTTCAGCCACAAAATATTATTTTGGTGAATGTATCATGTTTTATAGGTTAATTATTTCAAAAAATGTATCATTTTCAGTAACAAAGCCCAAAATCCAAGAACTTCAAATAAAATTTCAAGAACCCAAGGTCTCTATTGAAAATCCAAGATTCTGGGGGAAACTTCAAATCCTAGCAGCCCTGGTTAGAACGTTGACAGGATGTATTTTACAATTAAATTCAGACCTCTTACTTTAACTTATATCATTGCATGTTTCTCAAAGTGGAGAGAGCACTAAAAAGGTTAAATATTCGTATCTGCGTTTTATAAGTCAGTTTCATTTAGCTCCCCCCCCCCCTGCTTCCCTCCAGTAAAGTAGCTGTTAGTGTAGTGTTTTCGAAATCTGAATTAATTATTGGAGAGATACGCGGGAGAGAACGTGTGTTAAAATTTCCCCATTGATATTGAATATTTGTTTTGTAATAAATTAAACTTTTTCTCTTTCTCCACTTATTTACCACAAGCTTTATCTATTTATTTACTCGTGTGTCCTTTCTGTACTATATTTCTAGTGAGTGACGAATTTTTGACAGAAAGCCAACTTTTGAAACTTAGTCATTTTAATTGCTTCCATACTGAAGCTTCAGATATATCGACTTCTTCACACGCATTTTGGTTGATTTCAGTAAGTCGTAACAAGTCGTGTTTCATAAAAATACTCAAATTAATACAACATTTAAAAAAAATCATAACTTTATCTAGCTTTACTACAATAATAGATAATAGAAAACACCATCTTTTTGTTTAACTTTTGTCAATTTGTTGCTGGTCCCTTAAATGCACATGTAATCAATTTTTAAAGACAATTGTGATTTTAACAATACAATATCTCAGGACTTTTTCTTGAAGTTCAGAAAAGTCTCACATTTAAAGCGTCCGGACATACTTTTGGCTATATAGAGTATTTTCTTTAATTGATAAAAACTCGTCAACTCACGACGAAAGTCAAGGTGCTTGATTCATGGCAAATAAACTGTTTTGTATGACACTTTGAGTAAAGACCTATTAAATATATCCCACTTAAGCTGTAATAAAGTTTCACACTCAAACAAGCATAGTGAAAAGCAGTATAAAGCTCAGATACTGAAATCACATTTTATTTTTGGTGAGCATACAATTCCGGTTAAAACCTTCGCGCGGGGTAAATATTTTGCTTTTTGTGGAGTAAAAAATCTATTGGAATGCTTTATTAAAATTTTAAGAACAAAGTTTAGCTGACTGCAACGAATAACTCCTAAGTCTTAAGGCGAGACTTTGAGTTTTGAGAGAAAAAAAAGTGCAGTATTTAAAATCACGTGGGAATTATTCTCGATAAAAATTACTAATCGAATAACGTTTATATGCAAAGATTGTTTTAACTGGTAACAGTAGATATATACTAGTTCTAACTTTTAGTTTAACATATTTGTAAATCTTCATGAACTCTGAGTTTGAAACAGTTTTGCATGATTTTTATTATAGAAAGAACAAACGAGATGAAATAAATAATACTTGTAATGACTAAAGTGGAAACGCAGCTTAAATAAAGCACAAATGATCATGAAATTACGGTATACTACTATTTCAAGGCTACAGTGGATCCTTTTCATCAATGCAGAAAATTTGAACATAAGTCGTGCTTTTCCGCACTGATGAATCGACTCCACTGCGGTTTTGAAATAGCTATATGCTGTAATTTTATGATACTTAGTTATGTATTTGCACTGTTCTTTCACTTCAATCATATTTCAGCACAAAGCTTAATTGGTCTTTTTTTATTTAAATGCTACTAATCTTTATTATGCGTTAATATAACAAATATAGCAGGCTTATTAGAAAACTGACATGACAGTTTACTGTAAATGTGCTTATGCAGTAGAAAGACTCAGCTTTCGAGAAAACTTCTTCCAGGGGCCTTTTCTGCGATCGTTGGTAGGGATGCGTTATTGATGTCGATGTTTTCCGAGCAACATTGCTTTGTGAAAACATCGATGAACAAAGGTTGATTTTTTTCGATGTTTTATAGATATCGATGCTTAACATTTCAAAAGAAAAGTTATGAAAAAAATATGAATTATATTTATGAAAAGCTACTTATGACGAAAGTTGCGAAACGTTTCAGTCATTGGGGTATCCACTCAGTTGGAAAGAGTTTTATCTCCTATTTCTTTTTAAAGAATTTAACAGTTCCTTCTTTGCATTAAAATTATAAGAACTTACTTACAAGTAGGTTTATATTTACTGCTTCGAATTCAGCATTAGTGTATTATTTTGACTTGTCTTCATAACGAAAAGTCTATTATTGATATTTAAAAAACTATCTTATTCGCAAAAGGCCCAGTGAAACATTTATGACTTAAAAAATTGAAATTCTGAGTAAAGGACGGTAAAATTTGTTTTTGCCTCTCCTCCCTCCCAAAGAAAATGCCAAGATCCAGTACTGGATGGATACATCCCATCACATCTAAGGTGAGAGAAGATTTTCTTGGTCTGTATTCGTCGAACAATACTACTCAGGATGCCACACGAATAGTATAATAATGAAATAATATTGAATAAGTTGCAATCGCAAGAATATATTGCATAAAACATGAAAATAAAAATGTGTACACTTAAAAAATAAAAATGCCCTGCCTACTGACTGTAAAATTCCGCGGTAAAAGTTGCTGGCATCATCCAGGTCGCCCTCAGTTCAGGTGTCACGGAGTGTAAAAACCTATTTGACAGTTAACAGAGTAGAAATCGAAATGGCATATTTAGACTTTTTAACACAAGAATTATCTTCCGTTGTGCCCTCCATGGTCGAAGTATAAAGTTTTAAAGTGAGCCGAAACTGAGGAAAAGCTCTCTATTATTCAGTTACTCAGTTTTCGTTGCCGCTCCCCCCCCCCCCACTCTCAAAAACATTGGTACGTCCATGCAAATAAGAATCAAAGCTGCATCTCATGCAAAAAAAAATCAAAACGTTTTTCAGAAAACCAGCTTCAAATGCAAAGAAAATAAAATAACTATGATAAAATATGTAAATTTTTATATGCAATTGTGGGATTTCTACTGACGGCATTGAGCTTAATTAACTAAATAAAGTACTAAACGTGGTTAAATGCAAAAACTTGTGCCTCAATTATCTTAAATAGATTTAAACTTAGTTGCAGTATTAAATGCGCATTTTGTTGTTTAAACAACTGACACATTGTCTACAGAGAATTGAAGGGCTGTTTTAAGCATTCACTCTCTTCCCGATAGTAGTTTAATTAATACCGTCATTAAAAGTCGAAAAGACAAGTGCCAAATTGCTGGATTCACCTGACAAATTAAATTAATTTGGAAAGAGCTCTCTGATTTGATGCGTGGAATAAAAAGCTGCAAAGCAATTGATCCATTTTAAATAAACAGGAAGTATAAATTAAGCAGAGGAGTTGGTGATTAATAACGAAGAATCTCCACGGTTCAGTTCTCTAAAATAACAATCTAAATATCATCATTTGTAAATCACTTCAACTTACTTAAAAATAATATTTTATTGAAGCTTATAAAATTAGATACTTCTCTGAAAAAGTGATTTGTGTAAAAACAATTTCTCTTTAGCTCATTAAGAAGCGAAATATTATCTTATTTAATGTGAAAATATGTTCCGTCTTTCATATAAACCATTCAAAATGAAAGCAGAAATTTTACATTTCTACTCTAGTTGCTTCCTTTAAATCCAGGAAATCCATTTGAATCCCCAAGTGAAAAGGAGAATTTTTTTTTTCTTGTGCATCTATATTTGCAGGCTTTTTTCATGTTAAATTTACATTTATACAACCGAATGATTGTCAATAAAACATGGAATAGAAAATTTCAAAGAACCTTCCTAGCGTTTTCTTCATTTTAAAACCCAAAATAAGAACTGCAAAAAAAAAAAAAGTATTTTAGTTGATAAATCATCAACCGTGTTTTTTTTAAGGGGAAATATATGCGTAAATAAAAGGAAGTATATTTTATTGATCATGTATAATTTTCTTTTTATCTTTTAAAAATGCTGATTTTTACGATCAAATAAGAAATACCTTAAAGAGTTACACTGCAAAAAATGAACGGCTGCCGAGATTCTAACATAAAACTGTAAAATGCACAACAAGTGTAAAACTAGCAATTTTAGTTCTTACTGTAATGTTAGAAATTTTACAGTTTATTGCCGTAAACTTTTAGCTGTATTTTACTGTAAAAACAACAGCATAATAGGTTCCAGTACAACAACATAGGTTCCAGTTTAAAACTGTAAAATGCACGGTAATAAACTGTTATATTAACAATTTTACTGTTTATTACTGTAAAAGTAGCAATTTTACAGTTTATTAGTGAAAAAATAGCAATTTTTACAGTTTATTACTATAAAATTAGAAATTTTAAAGTTTATAGCTGTAAAATTAGCAATTTTTGCAGTTTATCACTATAAAATTAGCTGTAATACAGTGTAAAAACAACATTCCTTTTTTGCAGTGCACCAGCTTTTGAAACATAGGGGAAAACACTGCATGGTATTTTATACGGAATCACGCTATTATATAGTCGGCACCATGCTAAAATTACGAATGTGAAAATTGACACTTTTTAGAAGAGCCAAAACACTTAATATAATTTTTTCCCACCTGACGTGTTTGGTTATTTTCAATTTTAAAATTTTTATAGATACCTTTAAGTGTAAAACTATCGTTCGAAGGCATTTTAACTTAAATTATTTGTAAAATTCGAACTTGAAAAGGCGATTTTTCACATTCGTTATTTTAGCATGGTGCTTCCGATATGTTAAAGTTACTGTTAAAACTAAAACATAAGATTTCGTTGAAACAAAAAACAATTTCAACCAATGTTTTTCGCATTGTTGCTAACTTTTTACAGGATTTCAAAACACCGAAAGCAGTTCGCCAGCTCAAACACATATATACCAACTCGTTACGGCATCCAGAGAATACAGTTGCATACACGGAGTAGATATCTTCATTCTAAAATAGATTTGACAGAGCTGAAAGTAGTAAAACTTCTGTTTGTCGAGAAAACATTTATACTGGTAGTTAAAATCATTTACAACATCAGCAAAGAGGTCATCAAACAACATTCTGCTCCACCGCACAAAATGAAAAGTTCGAGTCTAAAGCAAAAAAGAAGTCCCCCCTTAGTTGGAGCGTAGGAGTAATTATATGGAATACCAAACAGCTCGTTACGGCATCCCAAAAATGCATTTTCTCTCTTTTTTGTGCCAAACATTTTTAGCTACTACTGTGAAATTAATCTATGTTTATAGATGAGGTTTACTACCTCCAGGTCTGTGGCGGCTATTCCAAACTGATGATCTACTATAAGAGGAAAGCTTTAGCCTGAGGAGGATGTAACGAGTTGTTTAATAGTTGCTTGTAATGCTGCCTAAGCTCCAGCTAAGTTGAGATTACCTGCAACTTTATCCGCTCTTTCATTTTTAGTTACAGTGCAATGTACATATTTTTTATGTAGATTGTGAATGTAGACTCGCCTAATGAGTTACGCTGATCGGAGAAGAAACCTCTGAATGCGTTAAAATAATAAAAAGTATAAGGTGTTGTGGATTGAGTCCATTAAACGGAACCTGAAAAAGAATAATTTAATCAAACTATTATGCATAACTTTAAAAAATTCAGACTTGAAAATAATTCTATACAAAAAAATTCCATCATAGAAAAAAAAGTCTACATTTTTCGCTTGTTTCCCAGGTCTTAAAAACTAATTAATACAGATATAATTTTAAGATTTAGCAGAATATTTTTTTCCTTTTCTGTAAATGCATTACAATGCAATCAATGCATAAAGTGAGCACAAACTTTTGTTTCTTCATGTGCCACAAGTGAGATGCAACTCAAAAAAATTTGAAATAAATTTAGATTTTCGTTTGGTCTCATTATGTGCTCTTCCAAGTTTCTAACCGTATCGATCGTTGTAAAAAACACTCTACAAAGAATATATTAGATCTTTGTTTCATTACATGAACTTTAATAGCGGATGAAACAGCAGTTTACGTATTTTGTGAGGTCCGTCCGTTACTGAGCAAAACAGTTTTTCTTTTTGTTTCTGTAAATATTCAAAATTTAATTACATTACATGATGTAATCTATGTTCTTCATAAAGTTAATGGCAAATTGGAGTTTTGTAGAGTGTTTTGTGCTAAAATTGATACGTCTGTTAATGTGGAACATTCCTTAGTTAAATAACGCGTGAATTAAAAAGAAATCTAAAAATCTTTAAAAATAAGTACAATAAGTAATGACGCAAGATTTATCACATACAACAAAAATTGACTAGTTTCTTCGGAGGAAATTCCTACGCTTTTAGCATTTGATTGGTGTTTACCAATACGCATCTGGAGAAAATTCCATTTAGAGAAAAAAGAAATCTGCTGAACTTAAAAATAAGTATAATATGTAATAAAGAAAGATTTATCCCTTACAACAACTAAATAGTCTCTTAGAATGAAATATGTACTCTTTTAGGTTGGATTAGTATTCACTAACGCGATTACTGAACAAAACGTTCTGCACTATTGTTGCCTTTAAAATGATATGTTGAATATTTTTTTCTCACAAAGATGGCTTGCAATTATGTATACTTGCAAATTTTTCTTCACATTGCTCGCTCAAAACATCAGTACCATTACGAACGAAACATAAGTTTCTGCATTCCTTTATCTAAACTAATTTTTATGCTTACGTAAAAAAATATATATTCGTCGAGATTGAAACATCAGACACCTCCTGTCTTTTCGAATGCTCAAACAGAGAATATGACTTTTCAAAAGAAAAAAAACAAAACCTATTCTGGAAATGCTTCCTCTTTCAATCTTTTGTTTGTTTTCAGCTTCCTGACTGCACCCATCGAAAATGCGATGAGAGGAGACCTTTCCAATATTTTCTTCACTTTACATAAAAATACCGTTTAGTTTGAATTTCGAATTTCGAAAGGTGTAAAGCCTTTTAGGAACTCAAAAGCGCAGAAGCTGCTCGAAAAGGAAACAAATAAGAAATCATAATAGAGAATTGAATAATTTGCCATTCTCAGATAACTATGTAAAAGAGTCTAACCCCCCCCCCCTTTATCGCTTTTCTCCTAACAGTTCGAATTTCCTCTTCTACTGAAACCGCCCTCAAGCAATCTTTCAATATATAGATGCGAGAGAAGAAAAAATCACGAATAAATAAACACTCACAGTTTAAAATTGCGTGAGGAGTTGTAGATCTTCCTCAGCCTTTGATTCTCTTCCAAAGATTTATTCCTACTATCGTGGATCCCTGCTAACACCTTGTCGTGAGAAACAAAATTGCCGGACAAGATATTTGACAGTCCCAGGGGTGATGGATAGGAAGATTAGTGTTGTTTTGATGTGAAAAACCAGATTACAAAGATGAATGTTGTTTATTTGAAGTAAACCAACTGTTGTCAGGGAAGCTTTGCTGGAAGATTTCCCGTGTATTTTTCAGGTCATAATTTGCATTGAACGTTGCAAACAAAAATATTTTAGCTTCGCAGAATCCGAGTAATGCTCTAGAGAAGACTTTCTTTAAAGGCGGGATAATTTATAAAAATCTGAGGAATTGTATAACGTTTCGTGTGTTGAGCTATATTCGCATATAAAAGAAATCGAACGAAATACATACATGATTTCTTTTTTTTTTTTACTGTCGTGTTTTTAGGAGCATAAAAATTTTATTTCCTTAAACATTGCATAAAAGCACTTTACTCGGAATAACAGAGGCAACTGATCCTTGAATTTGTCTCAAAATATGCTGCCTCTAAATCTTTTTGAATGTTTTTATTTCCCAAGTCTAACGAATAGAAATACTGCGGGAATTTCAAAGCAGTTCTTTAGCATTGAATTGAATTGTGAGTACAATGTTTTTATCATAACAGTATTTTGATATTCTCTCTCTCCAGTTAAAATTTACCTACGTATATATAAAAATACTTTCAAATGTGGTAGAAATTTAAACCCTGGAAATTTCGTCTAGTATTTTGCCACGAAAGTATTTTTTTTTATTTATGAATAATACTTAATCCTTTGCCCGTAGGTCGTATGCGACCCACTGTGAATCTTCCAAATTGAATATGAAATCATTGCTTTTTAACGATTACAAAGATAAATCCTGTGAAATATACGCAAAAGTGTAGTTTAATTCAAAATTTAAACTTTCTATATAATAAAAAAAGTGTTAAACTTAGACATTAAAGAGCAGGCTGTATGAGTCAAATGGAAACCCATAAATTTAACATTAAAAAGAGATGAAAAGGAGAAATTCATAAATAAATGCTTTTAGTAACCTTTCACGTGAAAAGTAAAACTGGTTTAAACCTTCTTGTTTGTAGAATTATTGGAGAGAAAAATTTAAGGTCACTAAATTTAGAAAATAACTTTTTCAGTGTGATCTTTAAACAATGATAGCAATTACACAATTGCTTGGGAACAAGAGAAGGTTGCAAAATCTCTTCCATATGTTAGACAATTTTCACTCACCAATAGTTTAGTTTCAAAAAAGGCAATGAAGTGTGGTAATAAGTGTTTATTTCCATTTATCCCATGTTTCAATTTCACTACCTCCCACTTAAAAGTTTCATTTATTTCAACTATAGACAAAAAAATACTTTGTACTATATTTTTCTCATTTTTAGTGAAAAATAAGAATTTTTGTAGATAATTCTACAAAAATGTTTTCAATAATTCACTGATAATCAGTTATTCTTAACTTAATTCCTATTTAATCTACATTAAAGCTTTTAATTTGAACAATAAAAAAGCGTAAGGCAAGAAAGGGCAAACAGTTAGAGAGCAGAAACTAACCAATTTTTAAAAAAAAGCTAACAGCTTATTGTCTGCTTAAAAATTGATTTAATATTTGTTTCAATTCGTAGTGCTAAAAACATGCTTTTTCGTGTAACATTCAAAATGAAAAAACTATAAAAATTTGTTTCATTTTTTTAACTTAGCAAATTTTTCCATTATTCATTACTTAATAATTATTTATTTTTAATCCAATTTGTATCTAAGCTGCAGCAAAACTTTTAACATAAATAACAGCAGAACTTTATGCAAAAAAAGAATCTTTTATAGAGTGCAGATAATAATAAATTGAAATACTTTTGAACTTTTCTTTGTGTACGTAAAAAAAAACGATTTGCTGTTTGCTTGAGTTTTTCCACGTTAAAAAGCATGTTTTTTGCGTAACCTGCAAAAGAATTGAAAATGCCAATAAAGCAAAATATCAGTGATTACAAAATGTTACAAAAGGACTGTTTTTACTTTCTCTTCTTGCAACAACTCAGAAAAGGTAATTTAATATTTCCTTCGAAAAGATTCTTCTAAGGTCTCTAGTAACCAATATTCATTCATTTCGATTTTCTCTCAATTTTTTCATCATTTCCGTCGGATGTGTTTTATTTTCACTTCTCCTTTTGATGTTTTAAAAGAACTTATTAACCAGCTTCGAGTAATGAAAGAAATATGTGTCTGTAAGTAAACAACCTTCTTTGCGTCCTCTGCTTTTTACGAAGAAATGTTTCAAGGAATAAGTTTCTTTGCAAAAAATTAAAAAGACGGATATTTTTGTAAGAACGTAGGCATTTAAGTTGCTTCTTTTTTCTTTTCTGTAAATGGCAGGGAGTATTTTTATTTGCTCCAGCTAAATAAATTGTGCTCTTTTTTCTTAATTTTGGAGGCGATTTCATGAAGAGTTTCAGGCTCGCTACGAATATTCAGAGATGATGTGCAAACATTCGACATTTTATCTTTTGCTTGCATGCTTAAAACCACTTATAAGGGTTAATCGACGGATCTAATGCAAAAAACCATTGAAATATTATCCACGAAATTAATCTATTTATTTCAGTGTTATTAGTATATATTTAAAATATTCAACCATTCCCCCCTTCTTCTTTACCGTTTTTTTTTTTCATTAATTTATTGCTGACTGAATAACTTTTTGTGTGATTATTTTGAATAAAAGGGACAAAAAATCTTTTAAGATTGCCTTTCATGGTAATAATAACCCTTTATAGCAGCGTTTATTTAAACTTCACCGTAAAATGCTTATGTTTTGATTGTCCCCTAATGGAGGGTTTAGGATCAGCCATTTTCACTGATTTAAACATGACGAGTAAATTTTTTCTTCTTCATCAGTTTTGTAAAAATAAGCAAATATAGAGAATGCATTTTATTCTTAGGTAATCCAGCTAACAATTCAAAGTTTTAATCAATATAAGTTTAAAAAAGGAGGATAAAATGACAAAAACAAAAAAAAAACTTGGGCAAAATAGAAACTCATCACTAAATTGATTATGACACCGCTTTACAAATTCTGGGCAGGAGTTCTTGCATTAAGGCGCCAACTACACTTCAATAAATGGTTGAAACTGTCTCCCATACTTTTTAATCACTAGATTTATCATCCCTGAATGCTTGTTCGGCAACCAAACCTTGAATTAGGTGAATTATTACAAATGTCATACGTGGTTGAATCATCGAAAAAGGTACCCAACCTTTTCCATGATTGCTAGTGCCATTTTACCGCCTATCCTCAAAATATCAATTATGTCTATCGATTAATTGCGAAAGTACTGTTATCAGAGAACTCGTTCAAAAAGATATGGGAGTGTAAAGGACAGACGAGATTTTGTACATAAATCATCAGAAAGAGTAATTTGATCTTTTTGGGAAGTTGATGGGAGAGTTTTTATGAGAGAATCGGGAACCTGAAATTACTCAAACTTCAATCAAAGGTAATATACGATAAAATTTTTCAAGACTGCGATTGAAAGTTTTTGTATTATTTTGGTTGATTCTCTCTTGTGTAACTAAGCGAAAATATTTTTTAAACTATATAACAGCAAAAAACAACGATGAAAATAATAATAATAAAATATATAAATGATCAAAATAAAAAATATGTGTAAAAATACTAATTAAACTCATAATAAACCGGTCGGCCAACTTGAACTTCAACTGCACTCCATCATACCCTTTAGTTGCATGCAAAAGTTATTTAATCCTGTCATTAATAATATTCGGATCTAAATATAGACAACAGCATTAATATTAAATATTTGCTACACTATAAGAAAATTTTGAAAGGCCACTGATTCTTTCTAGGTAACGTGAAAGGATTTCAAGATTTCCCACCAGTTTTTTGAGAAAAATAAGTATCCTTGCAAAAAAAAATTCTGAATTGGTACAAATTGTATAAATACGGGCATCTCTCTGTTGTAATTATTTTTTTAGCCAACCAAGTGACCATATACCCATCTTATTTATAAGGTGCTTAACCTACATTCTCGTTCTGGCTATTCGAGATTGACTTACCAACTAAACCACGAGGAAGAGCAGTCTCTAGAAACTATCTACGCAAGAATTGCGGGAAAATAAGTGCCTCGTTATGTAATTGCAATTCTGACTTGGCTTTGGCTGTCGGGGCCGTCTTTGGCCGTACGGGAAAAAATATGTTTTTATGTGGAATGATCCATTATGGATTTCTTTTTTGAAATATACCCTAAAAAATAGTTAGTAGGAAAGCAGAGTATGGATTCAAAACAATAAGTTAGGAAAATATTGCTAGAGTTGACAGATCTAAAGCTGATGTCTAAAGGTGTGCAACACATGTGACACGTAAACTTCATTTTAAGAATATTACCCAGAAAGAAATTGAGAGAAAGAATGTTCTTACTTAAGCGTACAAGTAAAGTAGTACTTTCTATAGAAAAGCAAATTTTAATAGCCTTTATTTAATTTGTAGAAACATAGAAATGTTCAGAAAAATCCGTCCAAAGTATCCAACACGTGACAGAGAGATTACACTTCAGTACGTTTATCACTCATTTTTACACTTAAAAACAGAATGTGCCATTAACTGTTCCGAGTCATTTTAAAACCGGTATTTCAAAAACAGAAAGGTTTGATGTTTATCAACATCTTCCTAATTATTTTTTTTTTTAAATTAGTATTTCTTATTTATTTCATTATTTTGTATTTTCCTCAAGTTCAAGAACATCAATTTTAAGAAGTTTATTAATAGATAGTTCTTGGTATATAAGTACAAAGTGTAATTTAAAAAGTTGAAGTATAATATATTAGCTGCATATCCATTTTTTGTAATGCTTCATTAAAAAATGATAAATTATGTTTCTGATAAGCCTGGAAAACAAAATTTGAATTCTGCGCATAAATGATCTCAATTTATCATTCAGAAATAAATGCAGTTTGCTTAATGAAGTTTACATTAGTTTAATCTGTTACTTATGCAACACTTTTGAATATGCATTAAGAGGTAGCATATTCAGAGTAAATTCATAACACACTTAAAGCACTCCACTTCTAAAACTAGATTTTTGGCAAATGAGCTCATAATTAGAGCATCTGACGTCCTGATACACCATAAACTGCCACATTAAAAGTTAAAATACCTAATGCAGAAACGGTGTTTTGCTAGACAAATGCATTGACCAGATTGATAGACTTGAAGTAGTTTACTCTATTTAATGAATTGGACAAGAAACGAAGAGAAAATTTGCGAATTAAGTTGAATCGAGGTCATTACCTGAACAATCTTTGCTAATGTATAACTGAGATTGACAAACTCGCAAAGTGATGCTCATTAAAGATGAGACAGTTTGCCCTTTTTCACAGAGGAAAACAAATTTGTTCCATTATGCACACTCGTTCTAAGATATTAAAGAGTTCGTTTATTGCGAAATGAAGGTTTTTCATGATCGCGAGGGATTTCTTCCTTTTAGCTTCGTTAGGTTCCATAAGTAAATAACAAATTATTGTTCAATTAAAAGTTATAATGGTAATTAAGAACATTCGCAATTAAAGAGCATAGTGGGTGAAGGTGTATTACAAAGAAGTGAATTCGGAAAAATTAGATTTAAAGTTTTTAGCTAGCTCTTTTCCACTGCTCTTCGTTTTCGGACTTTCGTCGACACAATATTGCAACTCTGGTAAGAGAAAGAATTTTAAAAACTTAATTTTTTTTCTTATTTTAGATGTCAACTTCAACTTCAGTTTATTTTTTTTTTTTACATTTGGAATAATCTTATCGAGTAATTGCACGTGTTTTCAATGCAATATTAAATGAGAAGGAAAACACTCTGCAAGGAAAACAATTCTGCGGTTAAGAATAATAAATACGTTTTGATTTCATGAGGAAAAGTAACTAACGGAATGGCAATAATTAAAACTATATTTAGATAATTAATGTATCACGAATGAGATGGGTTACGAAATGATTAAACCTGTTAAAAGAGCAGAAAGAAGAAATAAATATTTGAGAATGATGTAAATCTGATCTCAAATACATTTAACACAATATCATTTATTTTAACATCCACTGCAACATAGAATCGATAGCCTATTTTATATTATACCCCACATTATCATTTGCCTCGCCAGGAGCTCTTTAAAGATACTTCTAAAAGGAATCCAAGTCGTTTTCTGGAGTAAAGGTTAATTAAGTACTAAATTTGTACACTAATATTTGCATAAAGTATTACAGATTTTCGAACTAGCTACTGATTTTACAGTGCACACGGAATTTATCACCGACTTTATACGTCAGTGCCCAAGCCAACTGGCCAAGCTATAAATTTTGATATTCAGTCAATTATAGGTAACTAATATACGTTTTGTACATGTTAAAAAACTTAATTTATTTATTCATTAAAACACTGGGAATGAAATGCTTAAAACAAGGGCCCGATAAATATTGGTAAAATAAAAATATCTTGGCTACTAATTCTTTTAGAAGCCATGTTACACTCAATTGTCCTATAAACCCTTCGTTAAGTATCGGGAGCTAAAAACATTTTCTTGCCTCCTAAGATTTTAGTTTTTGTCTGTCTCTGATTACAGCACCTGTTATAATTTAACCAAGCCTGTTCATAACTTGTGCCTTAATTGGTGAATCAATGGTGACATGAAAATAGACATTTCAATAAAATGCAGAGAAATTTTAATTTAGAAGTTTACTTCTATAAATCATTTACTCACTATCGATCTCGTCATCTTAGTTATTAATTTGATCACTAATATTTTTAATTACTGCGTTTCTTGTTTTTATTTATTTTTTCCCTTTAAACTCCACATTTATATTTTGAAAAAACCTGTAATCATGTCGGATTTCTTTTCTCTGGTAATGGAAAACGTCCTAGTTACCAAAAGTTCTGCCAGCTGCAAAGCTCCTGAAAATGTGGCACAGCGTTGCTACTCCCCTTTTAAGAGCAGGATTACACGAGCGTAGGGAACTTCAGTTTCCGTGAAAAGTTTCAACGGCAGCTTCATTTATCTCTGATTGATACAGAACTGGATCAGCAAGCTTAATCCGATTATGATTTACTATAGAAAAAGAGATCGTTGGAAACTGGTGTACAGGTAATTTTTATGGCGACGTACTAGGCATGGCTTTTCACTAATGAAGACATAATTTCAAACATCCCTTATTTTTTGGTATAATAACCATTAATAATTTAAGTTGCTCTTCTATAAATTTTATAGTTTATGCGTAAAAGCGATATAATAGTTTTTTGTGATATCTAAAACATAAAAAAGACAATTGAACTACAGTGAACTCTCACTTATGCACCGGCCCAAGAGACCAATAGAAAAAGGCGCATAAGTGAGAGAGAGGCATAAGTGAACAAGCCTATTTAAAGGTCTAAAACGCAACATCAGTTCTAATGAGAGCATGAATAATAATGTTCCTGTGGAAAAGGGACATATTACTACGGTTTGGCAATCAACTGTAATATAACTACAATGATAAAGAAAAAACAAGAAATTGTAGCATACCAAATAACAAAATTTTCTTTTTAAAACAATCCATAATGGATAATTGTCCTTCTCTGAACTTTAGTTCTTGCAGAAAAATGCCTTCCGTGAGCAATAAAGGCGAAAGAATAAAGAGGAAAGTGAAGAAACATGCTTACTTTTTAAATAAAATAAGTTTAATTTGTTTCATTTTACGAAAAATTCGGCGCATAAGTGAAATATTTATCTTTAGAGCTACGCATAAATGAATGATATTATCATTATTTTTCTATGGAATATGCTGGGACCATTGAAAATCGTCGTACAAGTGAAAAAGGCGCGTGTATAAATGAGAGTTCACTGTAATTCACTAGAGAAACAACGTAACGATAATTTCCTACATTAATAAATTATCAAAATTGAAGCCTGCTGTACTGAATTTTATTGACACAAATAAATTTATATTGTGATAAGGATAATAATTGCAAAATGCTTTTCGATGAAATGCAGAACATAAAAACGGGTTAATCTCACTTCTATCCATTTCACTATTAAGTATTTGTATTTCATCCAATTTATTGTTCAATTTAACAAATAGTTATCCTTCACTAAAGAATTAAGATATTTAGAGTCTTTTTATTTATAATAAACAGATTGTATTTAAAATGCATCTCTTGTTTATTTGGATTCTATTTATCACAAGGCTCAAAAAAGAAATTTTATTTCACAAATCATCCTCAGAACAGCAGTCAGATATCCAAACCTCTATAATAATATTAGGATATCTTACTGTTGCTCTGAGGTAACGATATAGTGCCTAATTAAACACCTCAGTTTTGAAAAGCATTTCATTTACTCTTTTTTTTTTTTTTTAAATCTCTCGTTGTCCCAGAAGCCCAAGCGCAAAACTATAGACACTTAATTTACGCTAATAATGAATATATTTACAAAAGTATAATTAAATAGAGCGACTTAATAAAAGGTCGCTTTTTTTTTGTACTATCTACAAGATTGCATAGAAACTAACATTATGGTGTCATACATTACCTTCTCAACTGCAGTTGTATTTTTTAATTCTCTCGTCTTAACTAAAATGTAATGAAAGCAAAAAAAAGAAAGAAGTATAACTCCTAACATGCGTATCAAAGTACAACCACCGAAGCGTGTTTATCGAAAATGTTCTTTAATAGGTACCCTCTGTCATGTCGTGCTTTTACTAAAATATCCCTCCATTTTCGTTATCTACTTTATCTATGCAAAATAATTCTTTTTTTTTTCCTATTTACGCAAAACTTTTTCTGAATATTACAAATGTACACAAGGCTGCAAATAACAGTTCAATTTTGGCAAATCTAAAAGTGCTTTAGTTTGTTGTGAACTAGAAGCTATGTTTTTGAGAATATGAACAAACGGGAAAAATACGAAAATAATGAGAATTTCTACTTTTCTGATATTATATGTATTGTGTAAACAAGGATTTTAGTTAAAATAAAAATTAACGTTTTAAATACATCGATATTAAATTCAGAGGGTTAATTTTCGATATAAAAAGCAAATATTATTAATATAATTTTTTACTAATAATTACAAAACATCATAGCGACTTCTGTGCAAAACATGAAAGATAAGAAATTCTTCAAATACGAAATATACATTTTTGTAGCACATTTATACTAAAATTTCTTTTATAGCTTTATTTAAGATAATCATTTTTTCCAACATTTTTTTGTTTTAATAAAACATCTTTCAACATTTTTTAAACGTCTGCGTACGTTTTGTTTTCTGCATAAAAAGATTCTTAATTTTTAAAAGAACCCATTCTTACAACACTCATTTATATCAAAAAATTTCTAAAGAGTAATAATTCATGTGCCGGTACTTTCTCTCCATTTTAAGCGCAGTTTTTTTTTATAGATTAAAATTATAGGTTTAAAGTATAGGTGTAAAAGTAAAGTATAGGTACAGTATTAAACTCAAATGTAACATTAAATGCTCTATTAGAATTTTCTATATATCTATAATACTAAAACTAAAAAACACAAAATAACCATGCTGCCGTGTATGTAGTTGAAAAGTATTTTATTATGTTTACCCATTACTGTGGTTGGAATCAATGTATATTTTTACTGATAGAAACGTATAACGGATCATCCCTAAAGAAAGTACTTATGGGTTATTCAGGCACATGCAATTCTTACAATAGCTCTAAAAACTAATCTCAGAGTCGAAACAAGACCCAAGGGAGATTATATTCACAATCGATTCAAATCTCTAAAAGAAAGTTTAAACGATAAGATCGAAGAGAGTTTTGTAACGACCAGCGTATTCTTTGAAGAGAAAAGCAACAACAGTATAGAATCTTAGAATCCTCATTTTATACAATATTTTCACTTATAAACTTGAAGTTTTTTTTTTTTCGTTCTTTAGTGGAATATACAATGAGCACTAACACAAATATTTGGCACAATTTTGCATTTTAATTTATCGATTTAAGCATCTCAGGCTAAAAACAAATACATGTTTTATTTTATATTTCAATATTACTAATCAAACAAAATTCACTTATACTGCATGAGTATATTAATCCATAACTTTTTTTTTACTTCGTTGAGATAGATAATGGTTTTCATTTCAAGTAAAACTTACGGTAAAATAAAATATTCTTTATAATTTCGGTGTTATTGACTCAAAACAAATGATCCGATTTATTTAAATTTTCATTCAAAATTAGAATGACAAAATTTCCATCATTTTTACTATGGAAGTTATGTAGCCATAAAATAATATCATGAAAAAAAACGCTAAAATAATTAGCTACCAGTACAAAATAATTGCAATAATAAACCATCGGAATACCTGAAAAATTCTTCAACTCTGAAAACAAGAAAATGCGCATAGAGTTAGAGAAGTTGGCGAGTAAGTCTTTATTATGATATGTTGTCTCATAATACGAGAGTCAAAACGAAAGATTTGATTTATTTATTTTTTTTTTTTTCAAAATTTGAATGACAAAATGTTTAAGATTTATTTCTAGTATTTTTATTATCGAAGTTATGTCTGGCCTTAAAATAATTTCATGCAAAATAAAAGAGCTAAAATATTTAGCTACCAGTAGAAAATATTGCAATAATAAACCATCAGAACTCTTGAAACATTCCCCAACTCTAGAAATAAGAAAATCCACACAAAGTAAGAGAATTCGGTGAAGTAAGCCTTTATTATGATATGTGGCCTCTCAGTTTCCAAATTGCCACGCACTTTCTATGTCAATGTACAGAATCTCCCCATCCCCCAGCAAAGAGCAATATCATATTGCAGACCTCCCCTCCCCTATTAGCGTTTCGTGTCTCTGAATGCAAAAGCTAAAGTAAAAAAAACATATCCACTTGAACTATAAAACTTCTTAAAACACTTTCTGCCTATTTGAGATGCCCCGAGTTAAAAGCCATAGACCCGATGGCACGTGCCACAGCCATGGGTCAGGTAATAAAATTGCTATCGGGCGGGAAGCGAGACAATCGCCTGAGTCAACAGAAGAATCGGAAAAAGCAGTTTGACGCGGGGTGAAACAAAATGATGTAAACTTGGGGAGCACGTGACGAGCAACCATCCACTTGGAGTAGTGGGTGTTAAAAAAGTTCCCGAGGCCTCGGATGTAGGTCGCTAATAAGTTTCTCTTGCAGAAAGCCATCTTTCAGATTCGTTATCTTGGCCCTCGTCCATTTAGTGGGAGCAGTAGGGGAAAGACTTGCTTTTGTGGACATGTAACTGTGTTTATAAGTAACGGTGAAGCAAAAAAAGTTTCCAATCACAGGAATTGACACGCATTTTTTTTCTTTTGTTCTTGTTGTTCCTAACTTATTTTTTTAGTTCTTTATGTTTTTTACAAATCTACATATTTGAAAGAAATACCGTTAATTAATTTTTGAAAAGAAATGTCTACAAGTTTCTTAATTACACTGCCAATTGATTCTGTTTACAATATATCTCTTATTTTGCTTTCTTGGTGTTACATCTCCTAAAGAATGGAAAGGCAAACTTGGTTTCTGCTTTCTTTTCTTTTATTAACAACTATACTTTGAAAAACCAAATAAACGAAAAATTGAGTTTTAAGCGTTAATTTGTAATCCATCTGTTATAAAATCCTACTCGTGGTTTTCAGCATGATCCGCATAATTTCAACTAAATACATCATAATTCGTATTAAAAAAAACGTATATTATTAGCAGATAAGGAGCTATACGAAAATTCAGCACAGAATTTGTCCGTGTTTAGTTTGTGTAGCCCCTATACACTGAAGTGACAAAAGTCATGGGATAGCAATATGCAAATTTTCAGATGGCAGTAGCATCGCATAGAACAGGTATAAATGCGCAGTGCTTTTACAGAGCTTTCATTTCTGTTCAAGTTATTCATGTGAAGAGGTTTTAACGTGATGATGACCGCACGACGTGAATTAACAGACTTTGAACGCGGAATGTTAGTTGGAGCTAGACACATGGGTCATGCCATTTCGGAAATCGTTAGAGAATTCAACATTCCCAGATCCACTGTGTCAAGAGTGTGCCGAGAGTATGAAATTTCAGGCATAACATCCCACCATGGACAGCGCAGTGGTCGACCGCCTGCACTTAAAGATCGAGACCGGCGACGTCTGCAAAGAGTCGTAAATTCTAACAGACAAGCAACACTGCGTCAAATCACCGTAGAAATCAATGTGGGACGTACAATGGACGTGTCTGCTAGAACTGTGCGGAGAAATTTGGATTTCTTGGGCTATTCCAGCAGAAGACCGACTCGAGTGCCTTTACTGACAGAACGACATCGCTTGCAGCGACTCTCGTGGGCACGTGAGCATATCGGTTGGTCCCTAGATGAATGGAAAACCGTGGCCTGGTCCGATGAGTCACGATTTCAGCTGGTAAGAGCCGATGGTAGGGTTCGAGTGTGGCGCAGACCCCACGAAGCCATGGACCCAAACTGTCAGCAAGGCACTGTTCAAGCTGGTGGTGGCTCCGTAATGGTGTGGGCTGTTTTTTCATGGCATGGACTTGGTCCTCTAGTGCGACTGGACCGAACATTGACTGGAAATGCTTATGTGCAGCTACTTGGAGATCACTTGCAGCCATTCATGGACTTCATGTACCCAAACAACGATGGGATTTTTATGGATGACAATGCGCCATGTCACCGGGCCACAACTGTTCGCAATTGGTTTGAAGAAAATTCTGGACAATTCCAACGAATGATTTGGCCACCTAGATCGCCCGACATGAATCCCATTGAGCATTTATGGGACACCATCGAGAGGTCTGTTCGTGCCCAAAATCCTGCCCCATCAACGCTTCCACAATTATGGACGTCTATCGAGACAGCATGGCTCAATATTCCTGCAGAAGACTTCCAACGACTTGTTGAGTCCATGCCACGTCGAGTTGTTGCACTTCGCCGGGCAAAAGGAGGGCCGACACGATATTAAGAGGTATCCCATGACTTTTGTCACTTCAGTGTATAATCAGTACTTTAGCATTCATTATGTATTATGCAATGTCCTTGTTATTAACTACAAAGCAGAATTCAAAAACAAATAGCTATAACAAAGACTGTTTTTTCGAACTTTAGAAAGTTCCTCGTGACCAAAAAATCTATCTTTTGCCTCAGGGTTTATTTCTTATAGCATCAAGCACAAATGAAAATCAGCCATTTTTGAAATTAGTTAAGGGGCTAATTATGAAGCTTTTGCAATATTTTGTTGAACTTTTATTCCTTAAAGAGCAATATGTTTAAAAAGAGGACGTTTCCAGTGTATTGATTCTTCTAATAACACTGAAAAACAAACTTAAACGAATTTTCTGTTCCCTAATGTACTTACAGATTTCAAGGTGCTGAAAAAGAATATGACTGCAAAAATTTTCAATCACCCTCCAATTTTAAGAAATACCATTTAAACGTTTTGGCTTATATAGACTATCCTATAGGAGTTATAAGTACATTAAATTTTTGTTTTAGACACATTTGATATATGTCCACACTTTTTTTTACTTATTACATCTATAGAACATGTAAAAAGGGAGTAGAAATATAATTCACATTGACATCTGCTTCAAATTGTCCACATAGTGCAAAAGATTGGCGATTGTTCATCGATGGCTCAAATACTAGCTTAAAGACAGTAGTACTCCATAAAAGAAATGCACTGCATCGGTTCCAGTAGCTTATTTTTGGATAAAACAATAATGTTATGTAGGTATGAAGATATTGCTTCATAAAACTGACTACTCATACCATAATTGGAGCATATGTGCAGATTTTAAAGTTACTGCCATTCTTATTAGTCTGCAACTCTGTTATACAAACTATTGCTGCTTTCTATGCGAGGGGGACAACAAGTCAAAACATGAACATTTTTAAAAAAAAGAAATGTCCAGATACAATACATTGCTAATGAAATATATTGCTAATGAAAAAAATATTGAACCACCTCTACATGTAAAGAATTGATGAAGAATTTCGTTACAGCAATGAATAAAGAAGGGTGTGGATTTCAATATTTAAAGAAACAGTTCTCATCACTCATTTATCCAAAAATGAAAGAGGGTGCTTTCATTGGCGCACAAATAAGAAAGCTTATGAAGGACCAAAGCTTTGAAGCGTGTTTAAGCGATTTAGAAAAAACAGCAAGGATTGATTTTTAAAATGTTGTGACACAATTCTTAGGGAATAATAGAAGTTCGAACTATGAAAAATTAATTAAATACTTGTTAAAAAGTTACATTCAGGTGTTCCACATCACTGAAAATTCATATTTTAACACCTCACTTTGATGTTTTCCCTGAAAGAATGAGAAACGGTCATGAGAAGCGGTGAGCAACGAGCATGGGGAGCACTTTCACCAGGATATTTCTGCAATGGAAGCGCCATATCAAGGACGTTGGACTCGTAATAAGCTTGGCCAATACTGTTGGAATCTTATTACAGAATTTTATGATAGGTCTTATAAGAGATTATTCGCAGTTAAAGTATATACAGCTACAAAAAGTATGAAATTTAGGAATTTTTTTACGAGTATCATTATTTTTTTCGTCAAAAATTTATTTAATTCTGCATCCAGCTAATTTGTAAAACTTTACATAAAACTGAAAAGAAGTATGAAAGAATTGTTTTCTTGATTCCCCATGCAAAATTAAGCCCTGGTTATGGCAGTAAAAAGCATCTATGTACTTAGCAAAAAGCACTTCATTCTGAGAAGTTATTTATTCCTTCCATGTTCTCTATGCACTAAAAACGTGACTCCTAATACTACTAGAAATCAACCATTTCATTTCCCAGCATCTCAACCTTCCATAAAACTGTTGCAATGAACCCCTGTCATCGCAAAATTTATTTTGGTTCGAAGACGTACTTTGAACGTCGTTGAAGAGGACCATAAGAAGCACTTCATTCTTTATAGCAAAAGGGAAAGAATGAAATATATAGAAAATGCCGTAAATGAACTGCCGTGAACAATCATAGCTCCCGAAGGCATTGTTGTCTGAAGCCTCTTTTCTCGAAAGTCGTCAATGGTGTGGGAAAGCTCGAATAGAGAGAAGAGTCAGTTTGATCTTGATGGACGCAGTCTACTGCATGAAAGAAAGCTAAATCTAAACATGAGAAGGACCATATCTTTACTTATAACAAATGTAAATTTTTTAGTTTAAATAATAATTATTATTGCATTTTTTTACTTAATATGTAAAAATAAAAATATAATGTTCCCGAAGGCGTTGTTGTCTGAAGCCTCTTTTCTCGAAAGTTGTCAATGGTGTGGGAAACCTCGAATAGAGAAAAGAGCCAGTTTGATCTTGATGGACGCAGTCTACTGCATGAAAGAAAGCTGAATCTAAACATGAGAAGAACTATATTTTTACTTATAACTAATGTATTTTTTTTAGTTTAAATAATATTTATTGCATTTTTTTATTTAGTATGTAAAAATAAAAATATAATGTTCCCGAAGGCGTTGTTGTCTGATACCTCTTTCCTCGAAAGTAGGCAATGGTGTGGGAAACCTCGAATAGAGAGAAGAGCCAGTTTGATCTTGATGGACGCAGTCTACTGCATGGAAGAAAGTTGAATCTAAACATGAGAAGAACCACATCTTTACTTATAACAAATATAATTTTTTAGTTTAAATAATAATAATTATTGCATTTTTTTATTTAATATGTAAAAATAAAAATATAATGTTCCCGAAGGCGTTGTTGTCTGAAGCCTCTTTTCTCGAAAGTCGTCAATAGTGTGGGAAACCTCGAATAGAGAGAAGAGCCAGTTTGATCTTGATGGAAGCAGTCTACTGCATGGAAGAAAGCTGAATCTAAACATGAGAAGGACTATATCTTTACTTATGACAAATGTATATTTTTCAGTTTAAATAATAATGATTATTGCATTTTTATTTAATATATAATTTCTATTAATTGTAATCTGTAATTAGACTTTAAAAGAATCTTTGAAATAGTCGAAATCAAGACAATACAATATGTATATTGCAAAAAATGAACTGTTCTTTTTACAGTATAATACTGGCAGCCGAGGTTAAAACTTAAAACTGTAAAATGCACAGTAATAAACTATAAAACTTGCAATTTTACAGTTTATTACTGTAAAATTAGTAATTTTTACTGTTTATTACTATAAAATTAGTTGTATTATACTGTAAAAAAAGCATTAATTTTTTACAGTGTAAATAAGAACTTTAAATTAGTTTCTAAAATAAAAAAAGGATAATAATAAGGTATCATTTATAGTATTATTGCAATGCAGTTGATAGGACAAATCAAATCTTGAGAGTAGCATTGGTTGTAATAAAGTAACATTTAAGCCTTAGCTTAAAAACTAATTTAATTTTTAATTTCCTATTATACAGATTGTTACGCGTTGAAGAAGAAATTAAACCATGTTTCAGAGAAATTCTTTAAATGTCTCTAGCATTTCGTGAAATTCTTTTCACAGTATGCTGTGAGGAATATTGTTTACCACATATTTTTCACTAGGCGAAACTTCTTAAACAGCGAAAAAGCTCCAACAAATGACGTTTAGCTGAATGACAATAATAGACAGGCGTAAAAGTGCTAAATTACTCTTAAAGTTATTGAATAGTTTTGCTAATATATAAAATTATTGATTAGTTAACACACTGCATAACATTTCTCTTTAAATCAATTGCTCATTATAATAGAAATTTCAGTTAAAATTCGCAATTAAAAGTTTTAACCCATTCAAGCAGTTTCAACTTCAAGATAGTTTAATTTACATCAGTTGTCGGCCTTTTTTTTCTTCTTAAAAATTGTGCATTTAATCCAAATGATAGTTTAAAATGCTAGGGCAAGGATTTCCTTTTGCGGTGGATCCCAAACCATTGCGGGATCCTAGGTTACGAGACAACCAAAAAAGGAACAGCCGTCACCCAAAGGTTTTGAAAAGAAACGTCTCTTCAATAGATGAGACCGGTGGCCCGAGACTTTTTCCGAAAACACTTGATCTGATTACTTCTGTGAAGGCAGGCAGCTCATCTAAAACCTGGTTTAACTCCATTCTGAACATCCGTGATCAGTCCAGGTTCAAAACAGTTGCTCTTTTTGGACTCCTGCGGGACGAGTCACGATTGTTTGGCCAATCACCTTCACCGAATGAGAATGTTTGAAAGCCCATAATGTATGCCCTGCAATCTGGTAAAGGGCTTGGAGTTTTTCCCCTTTTCTGTCTGTACTGCATTTCTTCCCGATACTACACTGCATAAAATAAGCTGTTGTTTTTACAGTATAATACTGGCAGCAGAGGTTCTAGTTTAAAACGGTAAAAGCAAAGTAATAAACTGTAAACTAGCTATTTGACAGCTTATTACTGTAAAACTAGTAATTTCACAGTTAATTACCGTAAAATTAGCAATTTTAGTATAAAATTAGCTGTGTAATGCTGTAAAAACAACAGTATAATACAGGCAGCAGAGGTTCCAGTTTAAAACTGTAAAATGCACAGTAATGAACAGTAAAATTAGCAATTGTACAGTTTAATGCTGTAAAGTTAACAATTTTACAGTTTATTACTGTGGATCTACCGCAAAATTGGCTGTAATTTACTGTAAAAACAATATTCATTTTTTACAGTGTATGTATGGACGTTATTAGGTGGATAATTTCCGAATGGGCTAAACATGTCAATGTCTATTTTCCTTCGTTTCTCGTCGTTATTATTTTTGCGTTTAGATTTATTGTACTCTTTTTAGTTTATTTTTTAACATAGCCTATCATTGGAATGCGAAACAAAAGTAATTAAACCGCATTTTCACTATCTGACTTTAAGTACAGATATCAGACAGGAAAGGAAGCATACTGTGTTAGACTATGATTTCATAAATACTACAAAATAACATTTATTTTTTAAAAAATCATGCAATTATTCGGTCACTCGACACTAATTAATTTAATTTCACTTGATCTTAATTAGCTAGTAAGTTAAATTTGATTGATAAAAAGTATTAACTACTTGGCTAAGCTAGTTAATATCTTATTCAGTTGAAGCATATTACTTAGGCAATAGTAAATTTGTTAAAACACTAAACTTTTTTGTCATTCTCGATTATAGTCCATGTTCATTAGATTATCTGGAATAGGCATTTCCTTTTAATTGTATCTAAAGCATCATTTTGAAGCCAATGTAGGAGTCACAATGGAGACAAGTCCAATGCAAAATTGAAATCTGAATAGCTATTCTATTGCATAGCGGCATCTTTTGAGGTTTACTTAATCTTTCATTTTATGGCATTTAAAAATCTTATTAGTTTATTTGTATATGCTCAGTGACTCACGGAACGAACTATTTATTAATATTTTACCTGGTAAACCTTTTAAATCTCTGAAAACAAGACACTTCCGTTATCTTCAGCCAGCATTTTCAGGCAAATAAATTTAGTTCCGGATCCATCAGAAATTTTCATCAGAATTATATGATTGGTGCACTTTGGTACCCATTTAAGGCTCCTTAATGTCCCGTGTTCTAGAAAGAACTCGGCCATTGAAAAATCCGTAAAAGTAGCATTTTAAAAACTTTTAAGCATTTTCCCTTTTGAATAGCAGCTCGTATTTCTTCCAAATATTTATTGAGCTCATTTTCTTTCTGTAAAAGTTTTAAAAGGCATATTCACTTCATTATATTCTTACGTTCAAAAAGAAGAATCTTAAATTCATCGAGGGTAAATGTTGAAGTTCTGTACTCAAAACTGAATTATTTTCAACAAGCTTTTTAAACATTCTAAGATTTTTAAGCAGAAAAAGAAAGAAAGGCCATTTTTAAAGGCAATCTTCTCAGAAAGCTTTTCGTAAAAAATAAAAAACAAGAAAAACAGTTTTGCCTTCATTGTCTCGTAGTAGCACAAACGCCATGTGCATCGATTGATCCAAGTTCTTTTCACTTGTGCAAATCTACGCATTTCATATCACCCGTAAAGGTATCTCCGTTATTAAGTGAAATCTCTTGTCGACCGTCTCTTCTACGGAAAATCTTGTTTCTTTTCGGCAAATCAAGAGAATAAATACATTGCGTTATGCCGGGGCTAGGGAAAACACATCTTCCTAAAACAAGTTCGGCTTTTATGATCACTGGGATCCGGTGCAGTAATAGCTTAAGTGACTTGTCCTGTTACCCTATTTATTTTACTTTGATCTGCAGTGTCTAAAGATAAGGGCATTGCCGGATATGGGAAAACATGTCCAACGGACAATTCTAAAGACTTTATTGCAGAGGCGCAATATAATTTACAGAATCGTGCTTCCGTAGTTACTCTTCCATTTACAAAGAAGCTAAATGCAAAGTTAAGATTTATTTCTGAATCGTCGGACAAAGAAAGCATGTTGTTAAAATTCCTAATTTAATGCAAGACATTTAAGCATTCATTTTGCGTTAAATGTTTTTTTTTTTTCATTGGATTCATCTGTTCTCTATAAAAACACAGGATGAACTATAATATTTTTTTCCAGTGAGCTTTTTTTTTTTATTGTTGCATGTATGTGCACTATCTTCTTTCTTAACTACTTCCATTTACTAATAGATAAAATCAATCCAAAAATATTTTATGTCATTTACTGTAATATTTACATACTCATTTTATATACTTTAGAAAACGACATTTTAAGTTTCTTTTTTTTTTTTTTTAATTTGAAAGTTTCGCTCTCTTTATTTAACAAACTCTATAGGCATGTAAAAATCTAATAGCTAATAAAAATTGAATGTTCATAAAATTTTTTAGAAGTAATAATATGAAAAAGAGAGAAAATGATTTTGAATTTAGACATCTTGAATTCAAGTAAAGTTTTTCGCGACGACAAATTGCGATAGGTGAGTGTCTGTGGGTGTGTGTGAATGTGCATTCGAGTGTGCATTGCCATGTAAGTGTGTATGTAGGCGGTAGAATGCGTGTACTCCTTCGCTACCATGTCCTGCATTATGGTGCAATGAGGCTGTTGCGACTGCGTCTCGCTGCACTACGTGGTCTAATGTACTACGTGGCCACCTGCAGCGGGTTACAGAACAAGGCGTTGGTAGGCTGTCAATCTGAAAAAGAGACTACACCATGTTTAAGGTCCGAAAAAAACACATAGCAAGTTGTCATTGCTGTTAAAAAAAGGAAAAAAAAACTTATTAAAAAATATCATTTCTAACATGAGAGCACGGATCCATTGTATTTGAATTTTTAACATATTATACGACGAATATAAATTTTCCATGGGTATTTACAACTTTTGAAATGTTTAAATATTAAGCTATAAAAATAAAAACCGCACTCTTTCATGAAGCTTAGGACTAAGGGCCGCTCTCTCGGCATGAAGCTTATGTCTTTAAGTTTCATATCGAGAAAAAAAGTAAATTTTTTGATGCTTTTTTAATACATATTCGGGACAGTTAAACTTTCTTACCCAAACAGCACTACTTTGTCCTTTGGACGTCCTAGAAATGTCATTTCAGGACTAACTCAAAATATTAACTCATCCTTCGGACGTTTAAATTTCATCCTGCGGTAATCGAGGGACAGCCTAGGGACCGTTCAATGTCCGCGAAGTGTTCTTCCCCAGTTGGTCCCTGTGTTGTCAGCAGCCATCCCGAGGACTTTCGTGGTCCTCAGGACGTTCAGAAAGCGTTATCTCCAGGTTGTTAAAATGATGTCAGACGTTCTTTTATTGGCTATGTCTAGGATCAAGCTTTTTGTGGTTGGTCCTTCGGACGTTAAATGGACTAATTAAAATGAACAAAAGACGTCCTACGAACTATAGCCGTTCAAATTTTGGTTCTCTTTAGAACATTAGACGGACGATACATCAAGTGTTCAACGAAAAATTTAATTAATAATTTGGCTGTCTACAAGTACTCGAGGGATCTTTTACATGCCGCATAATCATACATGAGCGCTGTCGATTGTCTGCATCATGAAAATCCACTGACTGGAGCCGGATTCGAACCCGAACTTTTGGGCGTAAGAGGCCAGTGTCTTAACCACTATACCATTCTGTCGGTGGTTAATCGTCATAATTTCAATCTTTTTTGGAATTAAAAAAGCCTTTTTGATTTCAGAAGTAAAAAAATAATGTTAACTATCTTTTCGGCATTAGGGCATTTCTTCAACCTCGGTGCGAAAAACTATTGTTTTGGAAAACTATTTCAGAACTATTTTTAAAATTTTAATAATAAAAAATATTACATCAGTGAATGATTTTTAAGTAATACTAATACAATTCAAATATATTTGAAAAAAAAACCGTATTTCTGGTACTAAAGTAAATTATTTAAGAATGATAATAACAAATTTCAAATGTGTGTGCTTATAACAGAAAATGGTGTATTTACCTATTTTTATTTTTATTTCTTTTACAATTAAAATATGTCAATTTAAAAAAAAAAGTCTAATAATTTTAGGGATAGTTTGTTTTTATAATAATTTAAAACTAAAATTTTTATTTTAGAGGTTTAAAGAGAAGAAAAAAAACGTCAGTAGAATTATATTTTACATTTTATAATGAATTTAAAAAGAAAAAGAAAGAAAAAAAGCTTAAAACAATCATCATTAAAAAAAAAATTCTTCAGGATATACTGTAGTGTATTAATATCAGGTCATTATCCTAGTATAAACTTTAATAAATCAAGTTCAAATTTTGATGTTTTAAATTTGAGAGAAGGGAGCATTTTTGGCATTTTTTTTTTTTTTTTTTTTTTAATTTTGACCTCTATCAAAATTTGCAAGAATTTTGACTAAATGTATGTCCATTTCCACACACAAAAATTCGAGCTAAATCATTTTTGACTCTTAAAATGTTCTTCTACTTTTTTGTTTATTAATATACTTTGAAAATACTTCAATTTTTATGTAGCTTCGTTCATTTCTCGGCTTTATAGTAGTTAAATATTTCAACGTTACTTTTAAAAAAATCGAAGTCCTTCGGAACAAATCGCCCACTTTTCCATTTAGAATAAAGTATAATAGAAGTCTAAAAATTACATAGATGAATATGGAAAAAAAATTCGTACTCACCACTTTCACTCAAAATACGAATTTTCGAAATTAAATGAGTAAGTCCTATAATCGACTGATTTGACTCATTTGCAGGACATCCTAAGAATGAAGACCGCAGCATGTCAGAAAATAAAGTCCTTCGTACGTCTTGAAATGTTGCAGTTTACTTCAGGCTATCCGGAGGACAATAATAAAATTTGTATTTGGACGTCCTATATGATGCTCCTTAGGATGACCTCCATGTCATCGAATTTTACAGTATACCATGACATAATTTAAAAAAATATTTCGGACAAACACAAGCTTGTTTTGTATTTATTTGGTTTTTAAAATTAGTTGCAGAGCTACTTTGAGCTTCCCACTTCATATTTAATTGTAAAATTTTTAAAAAATTGTATTTTTTCAAGGAATTTTTTCCTTCAAAAATGTGTAGCATATTTTTATGTTTAGTTAGTTTAAATATTATTTTCATGCTCGTATAAGTTTTGTGCATCATAGTTTACTGTCATTTGTAGTAAATTTCATTGAGAAAAAAAAAATTTCCCTACAACTTGAAAATAATGTCCTAAAAACAATTGATTTTGTTGAGACTTGGGACATCCTTAGGAAAGTTACCAGGACATCTGGAAAAAAAGTCCGTGGTACGTCCTGAAAGGATGCGGATCACTTTTGGTCATCCTTAGACCTAAAAAAAAAAGTCCGTGGGACGTCCTCGGAGGCGCATCTAAGGATCGCCAAATTTCATCGATTTTGACATCGGACCAGATTCGGACGTTCAGGACATAAAATGAACGTCCATTGGACGTTTCGTGCTGTCTGGGTATATTTCTTCAGTCGATTTAAAATAATGTATTTATTTCTGTAAAACAGAATTGTAATAAATATGGAACACTGCTTTCAGTGTGTTTATATGGTATGATTACAGAAAGTAAGATAATTTTGTAATACCTAAAACAAGTAATTCATTACATTTGCAAGAACTTTTAGTGAAGTAAGAGAATTTTACAAAAAACTTTCAACAAATCTCGTTTTTGAGATTTCAGCAAAATAGTCAGCATAACCAAAGAATGTACGGGAAATAGTATGTACTGTGTGTATATTTTTAAGTAGGATCGTTACTTAGGCCTTACAGTTAAGGTAAAGTGCAATTTTAAAAGTAGGTTTTTAAAATGATACAACTTTTTTAATGTTATTATCTGCAGAAGAAACGTTTACATTGCTGAAGAAACTTTAAGATTATTTTAATAAATTTAAAAGGAAAGGAAAATTAAACGTAAAGATGATCTAGTGATATTCCTTGCTAATAAGTCATTGGATATTTATTTTGATTTAAATTACAGTAAAGAGTTAGTCGGGGAAAAGAAAAAGTTTCACTTTTTCAACTTTAGATCCTTTCTTTTAATTTGGATAAATTAAGCCATAAAGTTTTGTGCATTGTGTCTAAAATCTCTGAGAGTAACTGGGTATGAAAAATTTTACTTTATGATTATTTGTTAGCGAATAAAATCATGTTTCCTTTTACCCTCACGTGTGTTTTATTTGACCCCAAGGTGCTTCCCTTTACATTTGAGATTAGGAAGTAAATGGAAATACCCTATTTATTTCGTCATTACGCTGATGTATATAGATAATCATACTATACGCAATTAGTTTAAAAGCTTAAGGGTTCTACTCCAACAATATTCAATCTGAGGTCGCAATATTCAATATGTGGTAGTCAATATTCAAGCTGTGGTAGTCAATATTCAATCTGTGGTAGTCAATATTCAATTTGGGGTTGCAACGAATCAAATGCGACCCGTTGCTTCCTCAAATGTAATGTGGAATCAATTTTTTAAAAATCATATAAAAATTTTATATTACGCAATGAATAGATGTACAGTACACACAAACGTGCTATTTGCATCAAAATTTTATATTACGCAATGAATAGATGTAGGGGAAGACCGCCTATATTGGACCCCCTAAGAACAGGAGGCCTGTGTCGCTCAATGTGAAGCAAAACAGAAATGCAAAATAGGTCATCGTAAGTTAAATTTTATCAGGAACCACCCTAGGAGCTTATATTTTCTGAAAATATGAAAATTATTTTTTAAAAAATTATCTTATAAAAAGTTGCAGAAGTTCAATATAGGAATATATGCTCCGAAATTGAACCATGCGCTTCCTAAATTGGACCGTATCAGGAAATCATAGAATAATTTATATTTGAACTACACAGCTTTTTCCAGGATTTGCAATAGAATTTCTTTTGCTTGGGCCTCACTTAGGCAATGTTGATAAACTCGCCGATGGCATTTCATACACTTAATCATGTTTTGCACTTCATCTCTATGACAAATATTGCAATAACAATTGTTTTGTGTAGTTTCTTGCTTTTTCTTGTGTGACTTTTTCTGCTTTATACCTCTTTTATACGGCCGTTAGAATGATTGCTAAGATATCCTTCCTTTTCGTTCCTTCTATTTTTTTAGGCAAAGGTAATATGTGAGCTGGCTTTACAAGATCAGTTAGAGTTGACATGTTTTGATGAGAACTACCCGCCGATTCTGCAGAACTTGTACTAATTTAAGTCGTAGCTAGCTCTTCTACATGGTGTACAACTTACACCGAAAATCAGGCCCGTCATTTAGGGGGGAAGGGATGGGGTCCATTGCCCCCCCCCCCCTCTTGACTTGGAGAAATCAATGTATTTGCATCTAAGTAGGCGGGGGTTTTGTTGTTTTCTGGTGAAATTGTATTGTGTTTTTACCCCTTGCCCCACCTCCCTGGAAAAACTTGAAATGACTAGCCAGCCGAACATGTAACCTGTTTACTTTGACTAGTTTTATCTGGACTACTTGCCTCTGATTCTGCTGCAGCCAAGTCAATGTCATTAAATACATATCAATTAACACGCCAAACTCCTGTTCTTTAGAATAAACTCACAGTATTTGCCATGGCCTTGATTGCGGTTTGCCCATAAGAGTTGAAAAAGTTCTCCAAAACGATATTAGATAAAGGATCTCATTCAATGTTCTCGCATCCATGTATCACATGCTCGATTAAAATATGTAGACATAGACTGAATAAAGACCACATCTACGTGCATGATGTGCTTAAAGAGAAAGCATTATTATATCGTGCTCGTTAGCCAAGTGTATTGCATCAGTGTTCTTTATGTAAGTGCTGTGCCTATCCATTAATAGAAGCATATACTTTTTACATTACTTGACTTTACTTGACATTACTTGACAGTTTGATGAGAAGTGTATCAATTCTGTGAATTATCGTTTGTGATCCAACCTTTTTTTTTTTTTTTTATTTGAATAAGCATATTGCTCACCAGGGAAGCTTTTACGATAAGTTCAAACATGGAACGTAATCTTTTGAAAATAAACATGGGGAGCTTGCAATTCTGTTGCACTCATGCAGCAAATAACCAGTGTGTTTCTACCACGTTCACCACTCATTACTGCCCCAACCTGGTGTTTACCTCTATACGGCAATATATTTTGGGGCTTTTGGACAGTGAAAAGACCGGCTTCATCTACATTGAACATTTTAGTAGCATATAAATTGTTTACTTTTAAAATCGTTTGGAAAATAACAAAGAATTTCATATTTTTCTCTCGGTAATCCAGCATATAGATTTTATTTAAGTTAATAACTATGCTTAACAACCTAAAACTGCAGCTTAATAGATGAAGAGAAAAAAAACATATACTTTAAGAAGTTCCAGCTTTTGCTTGATAAAAAATGTGCTTGATAAAAATGTTTTAATGAATATCGTGAATAGGTGTTAAAGTATACTTAAAACAAGTTTAACTACGCTATTAAATAAGACGAGTCACTTATATTCTGTTACGATAATTAAAAAGTCTTGTTTAAAATAATATTCTTAAATTGGACTACCGGTCCAATATAGGAAAATTATTTCGGTCCAATAAAGGAAAACAAGCCATTTTTTATTCTTCAGCCCATTGTTCTGTCAAAAATTATCACAATCGCGCATGTAAATACATTGATGTAATCCTTATTAAACATAGATTATAATACTGTAACAAAATTTTACCGTAATTCTCAAGTTTTTGAGTTATTCTTCTAGGAACAAGTCCGCAAAATAAGATTTCGCACGTTTTCAACACAAATCAAGCCGTAACTCACGCTAAACAGTTCGAAGACTGATGAAATTTCATACACATTGATTTTATTCCTAAACCTTTATACTTCTACTGTTAAAGTGTAGCACAGATCTCTGTACCAGATTTTAAGCCCGAGGTCCAATTTAAGCAGTGGTCCAATATAGGCGGTCTTCCCCTACAGTACACACAAAAGTGCTATTTGCATCAAAATTTTATCTTCCAAAATACAAGAAAAATGACAAACTTAGTTGTATTCATTTACCCTTGCGAAATACATTGCACGTACACTTACTTTTAAAGTATAATACAGCTAATTTTACAGTAATAAACTGTAAAACCGCTAAGTTTATAGTAGTAAACTGTAAAATTGCTAGTTTACAGTAATAAACTAAAATTGCTAGTTTCACAGTTTATTACTGTGCAGTTTAAAGTTTTAAACTGGAACCTCTGCTGCCAGGATTATACTGATGTTTTTACAGTGTAATACAGCTAATTTTATGGTAATATTGCAAATTCTACAGCAATAAACTGTAAAATTGCTAATTTTACCATGATGAACTGTAAAACTGCTAGTTTTACCATGATAAACTGTAAAATAACTAGTTTTACAGTTTCTTCTTGTGCTTTCACAGTTTTAAACTAGAACCTCTGCTGCCAGTACTATAAAAACAACAGCTTATTTTTTGCAGTGTAGTTATGGAATAAATAAAGTACCAAAATTTCTCATCAAAAATAACTAGAATGGTGAAATTCATTAATAAATGTTCCTGTAACCTTTCGCGTGCCACGAAAAACCAGCTAAAACCAATTATTTCACATTTGCAAACTTACTGGATAGGAAAACGGAAGATCACTAAACTTTAAAGAACAACTTTTCTTGACAACTAGCTGCGTGGCCTGGCGTTGCACGGGCTTTAATGTAGTGAAGACAGTTTAAGCAATCTACTCTCCGCCAAGGCGGCTCGCCTTTAAAGTAGTGAGGAAAGTTTTAACAACCTACTCGCCGCCAAGGCGGCTTGCCTTTACAGTAGCTAGGAAAGTTTCAACAAACTACTCGTCGCCACGGCTACTCGTCTTTAAAGTACCAAGAAAGGTTTCAACAAACTACTCCCTGCTAAAGCCGCTCGCTAAAATGCTTTCCTGCATCAAAAAGTCAATCGAATTATTTGCACATCCTTCCTCAGAATTAAAGACGATGTCAAGTAACGCATACTTAGCACTCTCCCTAAATAAAAAATAAAATTCCTTACCAAAAACAATTATTTCCAAACCGCTGTCTTCCTGTAAAATTAATTGCAAAATTCTAAACGAAAAAGTTGTTTTCATATTTGGTTCGCAGCCAAAAAAAAGTCCCTTCTAAAACAGCAATTGCAATTTTATTTAAAAACACATTTTTAAAATGGTACCAGAGAAAAACTATAAGTCATTAATTAGAATAAAAACAATTGTTAGAACTCTGTTGTAACACGTATTCAAAATGGCAACGGCAAGAAATAAAAGTCTTGGAATTTTAAATTGTTCAGAAATTAAATTAACGTTTTAATTCAAAATAGCAACGGTAAGAAATAAATGTCTTGGAATTTTAATTGTTCAATAATTTAATTAACGTTTTAATTCAAAATGGTAACGGTAGGAAATAAATGTCTTGGATTTTTAAATAGTTCAATAAGTTAATTAGCAATTTAATTCAAAATGGCAACGGTAAGAAATAAATGTCTTGGAATTTTAAATAGTTCAATAATTTAATTAACGTTTTTATTCAAAATGGCAACGGTAAGAAATAAATGTCTTGGAATTTTAAATAGTTCAATAATTTAATAAACGTTTTAATTTAAAATGGCAACGGAAAGAAATACATGTCTTGGAATTTTGAAAAGTGCAAGAAATTTAATTAACGCTTTTATTCAAAATGGCAACGGAAAGAAATAAATGTCTTGGAATTTTAAAAAGTGCAAAACATTTAATTAACGTTTTAATTAATATCTCAGCTAATTAACGTCGTAGAATTACGCGGTTGGTTTTATTGTCTTCCTTAGAAAATTTCAAGTCGAATGGTACCATGGTTGATTCTCTACTCTCAGCGGTTTTTGAGGAGTTCAAGCTCCAGACGGACAGGCAGACTGACAGACAGACGAGGACATATTTTAATAATGTTAACTAGCTGCGTGGCCCAGCGTTCCACGGGCTGGAATGTAGTGAAGGCAGTTTGAGAAAACTACTCGCCGCTAAGGCGGCTCGCCTTTAAAGTAGCGAGAAAAGTTTCAACAAACTACTCGCCACTAAGGCGGCTCGCCTTTAAAGAAATGAGAAACGTTTAAATAGTTTACTCGCCGTCAAGGTGGCTTGCCTTTACAGTAGCGAGGAAAGTTTCAATAAACTACTCGCCGCCAAGCCGGCTCGCCTTTAAAACACCAAGGAAAAGTTAAACAAACTGCTCCCCGCTAAAGCGACTCGCTAAAAAGCTTTCCTGCATCACAGAATCAATCGAATTATTTGCACATGTTTCCTCAAAAAGAAAGACGATGTCAAATAGCGCATACTTAGCACTTTCCCTAAATAACATATAAAATTCCTTATCAAAAACAATTATTTCCAAACCGCTTTCTTCCTGTAAAATTAATTGGAAAACTCTAAACGAAAAAGTTCTTTTAATATTTGGATCGCAGCCAAAAAAAGTCCCTTCTAAAAACAGCAATTGCAATTTTATTTAAAAACACATTTTCAAAATGGTACCAGAGAAAAAATATGTCATTAATAATTAGAATAAAAACAATTGTTAGAACTTTGTTATAACACGTATTCAAAATGACAATGGAAAAAAATAACACTCTTTCATTTTGAAAAGTTCAATTTAATTAACGTTTTAATTTAGAACCGCAACGGAAAGAAATAAATATCTTGGAATTTTACATAGTTCAATAATTTAATTAACGTTTTAATTCAAAATGGCAACGGTAAGAAATAAAAGTCTTGGAATTTTAAATAGTTCAACCATTTAATTAACGCTTTAATTTAAAAGGGCTACGGAAAGAAATAAAAGTTTTGGAATTTTAAATAGTTCAATAATTTAATTAACGTTTTAATTCAAAATGGCAACGGTAAGAAATAAAAGTCTTGGAATTTTAAATAGTTCAATAATTTAATTAACGCTTTAATTTAAAATGGCAACGGTAAGAAATAAATGTCTTGGAATTTTAAAAGTGCAAAGAATTTAATTAACGTTTTAATTAATATCTCAGCTAATTAACGTCGTACAATTCCGCGGTTGGTCTTATTGTCTTCCTTAGAAAATTTCAAATCGAATGGTATTAGGTTTGATTCTTTACGCTCAGCTGTTTTTGAGGAGTTCAAGCTTCAGACGGACAGACGGACAGGTGGCGATACACCACACTTGAATGGGTTAAATACCATAGTACATTGCGTTTATATTATTTGTAAAAAAAGGTAAAGTTAATAACCCACATTCAAAGAAAATTCACGAAAAAAAGTAATTTTGAATGAATTTATTATTCATGCACTTCTGGGATACAATGCAACAAAATTATTAAACATAAGTAACGAACAATAACATAGCTAACTACATGGTCACATATGAAAATGGCGAAGAAAATGGCACAACCATATCAGGCACATAAACAACAATAACTTAATCGCATATTAAAATATTTAATGGAGATGCATACAGGGAGCAATCGTAGAAGTTAAAAGGGGAAAAGGATAGAAATAAATTGGGGTACTCACGGTAATCCTTTTAGTTTTAAAAACTTTTCTCATATACCATTCTCTATCTCCCTCCTCATCAGGCAAATAGTGTTGGTGGACTGCCACCCACTCAAATCAAACACCAAGTCTCAACTGAAAAATTCCTAATCCAGCAAAAACCAGCAGATAAGAAAATTCCTTTCCTAGGTTGCCAGAGCGAAGGAAACAGAAGACAAGATCCAAACACTTCGCCAAGGCGAGAAAGTCGACCCTACGCGTAGAGTTGTAAATATGCCAACAGGCAACACAGAGAAAAAATAAAAGGCACTAAATTTGCCAACAAAGCAACCGGGCGAAAGGAAGTTGAGGCGACGTATACTTCGGAGCTGTATCAATTTCCAATAGAAAAGGTCACCTTGGCCGAAGCAAGCCTTCACCAGTAACGAAAAAGTGAAATGAAACTCAGGGGGAATGAGAAGAGAAATGGAAAAAAGAAGGACTTATACAAAATGGGGTGGTTGACACCACAACAGACAGACGCCGGACAGATTTTAATAGTAGTAATGGTCAGTTTCGAACATCTACACTGGCGGAAAAAAAAATCCCAACACCAAGAAAAAATTGCCGTAGAGTAATGAAATTTGGGTAATGCAATTGTCTAGTTAACATGTTTAATTGATTAAATGTACAAGTTCACTGGCTAATTTAAGCTCAAGAAAATGCTGTGCAAATGTGAAATTATGTTAATTTAATAGAGGGTGTAACCTCCAGAATTTTGAAGGCAAGCCTGCAAACGTGCATGCATTATGTCATACAGGTGCCGAATGTCACTTTGTTGTATAGAGTTCCATGCTTGTTGCACTTGCTGTGTCAATACTAGGACCGTCATTGCTGACTGTGGATGATGCTCGAGGTGCCACCCCATGATATCCCATACGTTATCAATTGGAGACAGACCTGGTGATTTTGCAGGTCATGGTAACATGTCAGCACTCTGTAGAGCACATTGCGTTAGAACAGCGATGTGAGGGCGAGCGTTATCCGGTTGGAAAACGCCTCCTTGAATGCCACTCATGAAGGTATGTACTACTGGTTAAATTAACAGACTGACGACAAATTTTCAGTCAGTGAGTTTGGGATAACCACAAGAATGCCCCTGCTGTCGTAGGAAATTGCTCCTGAGACCATAACTCCAGATGTGAGTCCCGTGTGTCTAGGCCGTAGACCGCTTGGATGCAGGCGGTCCCCTGGCCTCCTTCTGACCAATATACAGCCACCACTGGCACTAATTCAGAATCTGTTTTCATCAAAAATTACAACAGATCACCACTCTGACTTCCAGTGAGCTCTGTCGTGGAACCACTGCCGTCGGAAAAGGTAATGGTTTGCAGTCAATGGAATACCGGCTACAGGCTGCCTGGCTCGGAGCTGTCCTTGAAGTAAACAGTTTCTTACCGTTCCTTGGGTCACGACGGTACCAACTGCAGCCCAAATGTCAGTTGCAGATGCAGTACGATGCGCCACAGCCGTACGCAAGATTCGGCGATCTTCCTTCTCAGTCATGCCACGTGGCAGCTCGGAACTCGATCTTCTTGAGGTAGTACCATCCCTTGCCCATAGCTTCCAATAATCATGCATGGTGGAAACATTCCCACCTAAATCTTTCTGCAATATCGCGAAATGAAAATCCACCTCCTCGTAGCCAAATTGACGACAAAACGACCTCGTTTAAACTCGGTGAGCTGTTGATAATGGCTTCTTCGTCTTCTTAAAAGGTATTCCTGGCTAACATGAACGCAATTCGTCCAATTTCACGGAAAAATAATACACACGAGCTTCACAACACGCTTTTAAAACAAGCCTTATTTGCATGTTCTGAGTGACGCCAGCTGCGCCACACTTATGCGCGGAACACGAAATTTCAATCGATGTCATCTTTCAGTTGTATAAACAAGCCTACCAAATTTCGTTTCTCTAACACAAGTCTTTCTTGGTGTTGGGATTTTTTTTTTCCGCCAGTGTATATAGCCTATGCAATGTTTTAGAAACACACGAAACTCTAAAAATGTCTCCCTTTAAAGAATATCTACGTAGTCTTCACTCATCAACAGTTTAGTTTCAAATGTTACTACAAGTGAGATAATAGATTTTGTTTTCATTTACCCAGTGGTTCCTGGTCCATTTACCCCGTTGCCCAACTGACCCTACCTTGCATAAAACTGGCATTACCGCTGCATGCTTTACACTGTTGAAAAACTGAGTATCATATAAAGTGTATTTTGAGTCAAAACCAGATCAATCTTTCTTTTTTTTAATTGCAGAAGAGAGCAAATGCATCTTACGATCTGTCCACTTAATTTTTTCAAAGAAATTAATTTCTGTTTAAAAACTTTCGATCGATGGCTTCATTTTTGTTTTATTTTTTAAATTAGCAGTATTTTTCAATTCTTTATGGATCAAAAGAATTTGGATTTAACTGATTTTGAAATAAATTGCCTTTTTTTGCATTTAAATTTTGCATTCAAATTAAAATTTAACTTTTGCATCACATCAATTTTATGCAATGTACCAGCCTGTACATGAAAAATTAGTTGATTAAGTTACTTATTGATATGTTTTCAATAATATTCGTGCTCTTTTACGGTGGTCCCTGTCATTGGAAATGTGAATTGAGCTGAGTTTGATACAAAAGTCTTAGAGCAAGGACGTTCAATGTTTCTTCAGAGGTGTTCGTTCTAAATTATTTTGAATCTTGATGGCATCAACTTAGACGTATGAAATCACGAAAGAAATCACTTTTGAAAATTAATGGATTGAGCAGATTTTGATTCTAAACGGTTTTTATGAAAAATAAGAAATATTGATTTACTAGTCATCATTCACTGCGCATCACACACATTAAAATCATACGTTTAAATACAACTGTATTACTAAATAATGAATGATTTAATTCAAATAATAAAAAATATTAAAGATTAATGAATGCATTTTCAGAAACCAAAGACTTTTTAATAAATGTATTAATGTGAGCGAAGATGTAATTTTTTCATCTTTATTCGAAAGTAAGGTAAATGTAATTTCATATAAAGCAATTTGATGGTTAAAACTAAAACATTTCATTCTTTTTCTAGCTCTTTAAAGAAAATTGAAGCTAAACGTGACTGTTTAAGTCATTAGTGAAAGCTCCTGAGAAAGATGTAATGATTATTTTCAGTTTTCTGGAAACGAATTCCCTTTCCCGGTGTTGACACCATTATGGGAGATACTAACATCTGGTGAAACTAGGCTGATGATTAATTTAGAAAATCTGGAAGCATTTTCCAAACTTATTTTTATCTTCCATGTTACATAGAACAACAAAAGATCCTTATAAAGGAGAATCTCGTGGAAAATGTAAAGTTGAGATTCAAATTAAATTATTGTTCCTTCTTCAAATGTAGTTTTCTCCGCATTAAAGCATTTCGGAGTGAAACTCTTATTTTTTTTTTATTGAAGCTGCTTAAATTATTTCAAAAAATAAATGGAAATATTATGCAGTTTACTCATATTAAATTCAGAATGATCAGAGTTTTTCTCAAATGTTATTTCGTATTTTATTTTCGTTAATGTAAGAGTCGCTTTTCATTTTATTTAATTTATACGTCAAAAAGCTCTTAAAGCTTAAAAATTAAGGAATTTTCAAAAACTTTGAAAATGTACGACTAAGTAGCTAAGTAGAAAAGTGCAATGATGTGTGATCTAAACGTATAACTGGGTTTTAAGTGAAAAAAAAATTCTTAAGTGCATTTATTATATCCACGAAAAATTGTTTGAGAATTTTATGTATTAAAACTTGTGCATAGAGTTATTAAAAATATATGTCAATTGAGCTATACAGACACCTAACTTTTTCCATATTTATATTGAAAACTGAATGTTATACGCACTTAAATGCACATTATACTGCATAATTTTGTGTATTTTCGCGTATTTTGTTTGAATTTTGGAAAATTGGAAAGAAGTGTCATCTGCCATTGCAAAATAGCTACATTTCTGCATATCGCTAGAAGTAATTAGTTACGCGTGATTCTTCGCATAATAAACAGTGAACAACATAGTTTAAGATTTTATGACTCAATCTTTCGTACTACGTGGCGTTGAAACATTTCGTAAAGTGTCCGTATTTTAAAATCCAGCAACATTTCTCTTGATAAATGCCTTTATTTTAGGTGTAACCTTAATTTTTATAATGGGAAAATTGAGGCACATCACAGTAGATATGAAATCTATCGGTAATAAATCTTCCAGCAGCTAAATTTAAATACTACGTTTATACCAAATAATACTATTCAAGTTCATTTGAAAAATTGCTGTCTGAGCATTAGCCGAGTCAGGGAGATTCTTAGAGACAACCTTCCACATTGAATCAAGAGCCTTTTTGCTTTTTTCGTGCATTTGTCATACAATTAAGATATTATTTTCTTTGCATGATGTTAAAAAAATACCAAAGCCATTAGCGTTTAACAAAAAACTTCTAATTACTAGATTTCGCCCATCGATGAAATCGCGTAAATAAACCTTCATATTAAATGTAAAAATAGTTTTATAAAACGTCATCATTTGGCATTTAATCTAAATTATAAATAATGTACACACTTTAACGTGTAGGCACTAAAAATGCATTCAAAACTAAAAATGAGCTTTTTACGAAAATTGTTCTCAGATGTATGCTAATTCTGTTTCAATCCCGTAACCTAGCAATACAATATAATTTGTTATCTATAAGTCAGAGTCTAATAGCTTAGTAGCACACAAGAAAAGCAATGACCATCTTCGTATAGCTCATTCAACATGGTCAGCGTAAGTGTTAGTGTTGAACAAAATTCCTTCATATGTATCTGCCGCCGTAGTTCGTTCATAAGGCATCTTTTAAATGGTTTTTGAAGAAACTTCGGTGAATAATTTAAAATATTTTTCTTCAGTGGTTATAACACCCATACTTTTACTTTTAAATGAAATAAAAAAAATTGCAAATTTTTAAAATAAGTTTTTTTTTTTTTTATAAAAAGTTGAAATAACAGCTCATTCTCAAATGCGTTTTGTAAATTTAATATCCGATATTCAATATTTTAAAAAAAATAATTAAACAGCAGTAATATACTCGACATTATTATTTGTCTTGAAGACGATTGGGAGTTGCAAGCTCAAACTGCCGAAAACCCAAACATATCCAAGCCTCAAACGCTGTCGAAATTCTTAGATCTTCAATAATCTGCAGTGTTGAGCTTCGTTAATACTTCAAGAGATAATCTTCTAAGACTCTTTCCCCCTACAGAGTTTGGTCATCTAAGAAAGTTATGCTAAATTCAAGATTACGACGCGAACGATGTATGCTATTTCGCCAATAAAGATCCTGTAATTGTCTCATAAGGTTGAATAAAGAGCGAAGTATTAATGTCCTTTAATGTTCTAATACTTTATGTTCAAAAACACTTTTAGATTTGAGTAGAAAGATAAAACATGTAAAGTTGTACAATAGTTTGTAGATTCAACAATTCTTTAAATTTTTATCTTTGTTTTAAAGAAGACTGAAGTCATAATAAAGAAAAGTGTTACAAAAGGTACCAAAACCTTAGCAATCATCTTTCTAATTAAATAAACGAAAAACTACTTTTTTAAAAAACTTAATGTGTGTGTTAAGTTGCATAGTACCAAAACTGAAATAAAGTATTTTATTCAATTAAGCATCTGTCAGTAGTCGAAATTATAGTTGAGAAATTCTGAGAATACTTTCAAGCTAAAGTCATCGGGGATTTCAGTTTTTCTTCTCCTTTATCAGAAATTAGGGATTTCTCATTTTTAATTTTATTTTGAGACATAGAATTGCACTAGATATCTAGATGTTCAATATTTAAAACAATTTTGTGTGTCATGCATTTTTGATGAAGTACAATATATATTTACTTTAAAACCACAATGCTTTCAAACTTGAGTTTCATACCTATATCTCAATAAAGCATTTTATGGGGCGTTCAGTACCAAAAACATTTAAATTACTTAGTTAAAGATTCCTCATGTAGAAAATTCAGCGTTAAAAATGTATTTTCTTGTAATTATTTGCATTCATTTATATGAGATATAACCATAAGTTGTTTGTTTTTAAACTAATGAGTATAATGCAAATATAAAATCGCTAGTAGTACCTGACCGGCTGTGCTCTTGCTAAGAGGTTAAAAAGGGTCATCCGTGGAGACATTGAAGAAGATGAAAACAATATATAACAAAATAAAAATTCTGTCCCTCATATATATAACGAGTTTCATTAAAACACTTATTACAAATGGAAGACAATAGCAATCTGCAAAATGGAAGTCTCCCCCAATACTTCCCGCCCGAAAAAGGGAATTTAATTACAATTTGCTTTTTAAACTAAAACTAAGCCCCATCCTGATGGGCAAAAAAAATAAATACGCATTACACCGAAGAAAAAATTATAGCCCTTCATTATCGGCAACGATTTTTTCCCTACGTAATTGACGAATATTATCATAAGTGTATCTATTTTTTTTTTCACAGACAATATAGCCTATGTCTCTTTGGAGTAATCTACCTTCCGAACAGTGAAATAATTCTTGATATTGGTGCTGTGGATCATTAGATTACTTTCCACACATAAACAAATATACAAAATCAGCTCTATCTCTGCCTTTTTATAATATTAATATATATTGAACTCAATAACGAGGGAAAGTACTTGATGCGTGAAAAGATTACAAGTCTTAAATCTTATTAAGAATTTGAAGACAAACATTAGCGCTGTAGGTTACATTTTCCTCAAAACTTGGGGTTGGTTCATATTTCTTAATGTTTGATAAATAAATCCTGTGTATTTTTAGCGCTCGCCCACCCCAAATTTAAAGCGAAACAAATAAAAATATTAGAATTTTAGAATAGACACAAAGAGTATATTTGTCTGATATTTAAATTATATTATGCCTAATTATATCTAAGCAAATAAAAAACCAGAAGAAGTGGGCGTAAGTCACGTTGAACCTTTCATTTGTAACAAAAATTGCCTAATTTTCCTGTTCACTGCATTTTTAATTAATTACTTTCATTAAATTTTCACCGCTATTTTAAACTTATGAAATCATTTCTGAAAAAAATGTATTTTTCCCGATAAATTACAAAACACTCTGTACTTCCTATTTTGTCAAGTTCGCTACCAAGGATTCATTTTCTGGGGGGAAAAGTTGAAATTTTTACCAAGATATAGCAATACATTTCCAATAAAAGCACTTATACTTGTTGAATATTGACTTGCAGATTTTTTTTGTTTTGTTGTTTTTGAAAAAAAAAAACGGTGTAATTGCATTATTAATTTGCTTCAAATGTAAAATCTTTTATTTAGTGCAGAGTCTATTTCCTATTTTTATTTATATTAAAAATACAAATTTAGTGCTTTCTTTTGTTTGAATATAGTTTATAAGTGAGTTTTTAAGGATTTAATTTTTTTGTATTATCAATTAATATGAAGATATTTTATTGTTACTGTCGATTCCATTACCATTCAAGACTGTTACCATGTCACTTGTAACTGATTTAACCGTTTGCTAAATAAATTGTTTTTATTCGAAGTCGAACCATCAGCAAGTTTTAAACGATAATACTAATAGTTAAAGTAACACAAAGCCGAAACAATACAACAAGGTTTCAAAACCTTTTAACTTAATCATGTATCTAAAACCAGTTGAATGTTTGGTAAAAGAATTTACAATTAGAACCAAAACTTTAAGAGAAACAGTTCTCAGAAAGTACATCAAAAGCAAAAAAGCCTAATTAATTATGTTTTCAGAAATATCTAACACATTACATGAGCAACTATTTTACTTTCAACTTGAAGTTTATGGGAATGTATTGGAAAAAATACGTCTCTCTAAAATTGTATGAATTTATTAAAAATTTTCCGGCTTTCATTTAGATTTAAACAGATTTCAAACCCAATTATTGGTGAAATGAGACGTAAAAAAATCAGTCGTAATGCCGAGCTTTTTAAGAGCAAAATCAAAAGTTATTTAGAGCAAACGTTTTGAATTAAATTTTGGACTTAGCCCAAATAGATTAGCATTATTTTGCGCTTGACTGGCAATATCTTTTCGATCATTTGGGTAAGAAATATTTTACTAGGATGCCCAGAAAGCCTTGAATTCCACAATAAATATTTTTTGGTGGCTCTGCTGTGATACCTGCTGCGGAGAAATATATGTATAAATGATGTCAAAGAATTGGATTTTCTACCGTCTATTCTACCATGAAATATGTTTTCCATTTTTCAGGACTTAAATATTTAAGCTACATTGAGTCTCAGTTGAACAAATGTGGAACTTACTGAACTACCAGATCAAACTTTTGCTTAACTGTTTAAATATTCAGAACTGTTCCACTGTGCTACATTTTAGGAGTTAACGTAATTTGCTCTAAATTTATTCATACGTAAGAAAAAGTCAAATAAGTAAGCCAATTATTGTAGTTTTGTTACATAATAAAATACTTTCAGCAGCTATAAAATTATAAAGCATGTCATAAACAATAATTTCCAATAGTCATTATTCCCTGAAAACCATTATTAAGTTGTTTTTTTTTCCGTATAGTTTTTAAAGGCATTTCAGGCAAATTTAGGTCTGATGCTATACATTAGAAACACAAATAACGCGTTAGTGCATCATTTTGGTAATACGATAAAAAATCAATTGTAAAACAATAGAAAATATCTTTTAAGGAGTATTCGAATTTTAAGGCTTCGGTTTATCGAGACTCCACTGTACTGTTCATTATGATATGAAGGACCAGGGGGAAAAAAATGTAAGTCACTTTTTCATCAATTTTGATATATTAGCGCTATAGGTTATGAATTATGAATATCATGTGGTAGAATAACAAGGGGGAAAAAAGATGAGAATAAACCGAAATGTGCATGAAAACTGTATTAACTACAAAGGGAGTTACGAGAAATCAAACTTTGTTCTTCATTTTTCTCGAAATCGCTTTTTGGTCACTTTCATCTTTTTCCCCTGGCCCTTCATATTTAAAACGAATAAAAATGTGAAAAGGTAAACTGAAATTTACGTAACATTACAACTACACTGTAAAAAATAGATGTTATTTTTACAGTATAATACAAATAATTTTACAGTAGTTTTAGTCATAAAATGTAAAATTGCTAATTTTACAGTACTAAGCTAAAATTGCTAGTTAGAAGTAATAAACTGTAAAATTTACTAGTTTTACTGTTTATTACAGTGCATTTTGCAGTTTTAAACTTGAACCTCTGCTGCCAATATTATACTGTTGTTTTTACGATATAATACAGCTAATTTTATGATAAAATTGCTAATTGTAGAGTTATAAACTGTAAAATAGCTAGCTTTACAGTTTACTACTGTACTTTTACAGTTTTAAACTGGAACCTCTGTTACCGCTGCCAGTATTATCCTGTAAAAACAACAGCTTTTTTTTTTTTTTGCAGTGTATTAGAAACGTAGAGTAAACATCTGGCTGCAATTATTGATTGCGAAAACTAGTCATTTATCAAAAACGATTTTTTCTTTAGTAATAATAACGAGTAGGGTTGACCGACCAGTGAATGAACACATAAGAGCAGTATTTCATTTTGAAAAATTCATATCATCGTTAAAAATTGAGGCATTCGCCACAGGACGGTATAAAATAGTTTAAGTGATATATGCACTGTAAAAAAAAATTGCATAACCTTATTGGTATTTGTTTAACCTTATTATGGTAGCGGTAGTTCTGCATCTACTGTTATAGAGTAATTTAATCGATTTATGTGGTGTAAAATAACACGTCACTTGTGGAAGGTTACATCATGGTAATGAATTTGTAACCTAACGTTTCACCAATTCCTGTTTTAGACTACCTTAGAAATTACGGTCCAAAGAAAAAAGAAGAAAGAAGAGCATTCACTGATTGGAAATTAATTTTCCATTATTTGTTTATTTATTGTTTGTCCGGTTCATGTTTTCCCACTACCAATCAAGTTTACACCAATTCGTTAGTTATTTAAATTAAGCGCGAGAAGATTGATTCGCGAACTTAACGTATACAGAACAGCACAAGCACATTTTACCATTCAGCCGTCAAGGCACATATTGGTTACGTCCATAAGACTTAAAGAGCTGCGCGCCAATGTTTGCTTTAGCGCATGTGTTTCGACCCCAGTCATTTTAACGCTTTTTGGAAATCTACACATGCACAGGCCTTGTGAAACTTCCCTCCAACAACTAGAGTTTTCTTAAAATCTTACCAGCTTACTCTATAAGTTATGTAAAGTTACACCCATTAACAATTGTAACCTTACACATTTTTTGTACAGTGTGCAATTATGTTTAAAACTTTGAGAAAACTTATGGCTACACATCAGGTTTTTTAGGCATTGAAATGAAAAAAAGAAAAATACCTAGATTCAGCGAATGAACACCCCTACCAGTTTATAAGTAGAAAATTTTGAAAATGTATAGAAGAAAGGAACTAATGCCGATTCATCTAAAAAAATTCTAAAACCTTAATTTTTCATAAAATTACGAAGTGTTCATTCCATAGTCAGTCTACCCTTTAAAGAAGAAAATCATCTAGTAATTCAAATTTTTAGTCTTTGTATTGAGTTTTATTTTTGTGTTAATTAAAAAATGAGTAATAAGCGATGTAAACAATATTTGTATGTTTTTACTCAAACTACAAGAAAGGTACTAAGTTATCAGTTCCGAAAGTTTTTTTAGAAAAAATCATTTTTATGTTTTCAGCTTCAAAGAGAAACTCCACTCCTATCTGAAGAAAACATACGGTTTATTTCTTACATTACGGATTTCTTTAAAGGTAATTTTTGCATTTAAGCTCTCAGAAATATGATTTTTCAACCCCCTCCCCTCCGTAATAAAAAAAAGTCCCATAATCTACGACTCTTCTAGTCAAGATGATAAAAAAGGGGGGCGGAGAATTGGCGTAAATAGCAAAGCCTTTACCGTTGACACACTTTCTCTAAATACAATTTTTTCGCATCTTCAAGACATTCTTTTGTTAGAACTGTGTCTTACAAGAAGAAAGAAAGCAAACCCGAAGATAAATAAATATCCATAGCATGCCAGCTCGCAAAGAATTTTAACTTCACCCTGACCATCAATCATGCAATCTCGGTCTTTATGTGTCAGTCTTCAGTTGGACCAGCTGGAAGGGTGATCCGAAGGAAAAGAGCAGCTATTTAACACCAAAAAATCTCCAGCACATAAATTCTGAGTGAGTTTCTGTTCAGCCCGAACCCTATGCAGAAAAAGAAATAAATAAGATAACTTTGAACGTAAAGTTATTTCTTTTGAATCCTTGTCCATTTGGATGGCATCTGTATATGTCGGCTCTTTTCCAACCACAAACAGGGGGTCGTTTTCGTTGCTATGGTAACTGAGGATAGAAACTCTGATACCGTTTCTTTAACTTTTACTTTTTTCTCCTAAAGATGAGAAAGATTGTCCATTCAACGGCTCCTTTCTCCATAACGGACAGAAAGAAAATGAACTCTTTGTCAAAACTATTTATTCTGACTTTCCGACGTAAATTTCATTTTTCTATTTACTTTTTTTTTCATTCGCTTTATATATTTGTTCTTGTTATTAATTAAGTTTGTTTTGCTTTCTTTGCTTCCTTCGAGGAAAATAATGAGCCTCATTTGATCTCGAGATATTTCCGCAAGTGAGCATGCAAGATTTATTTTGTAATAAAAGGAAATTTCCAATCAACTTTCTGCTCGGCGGGCATGTTGATAAAACTTCCAAAAAACTACCGATATACATGTGTACTAATAATTTGAAAGAGATTTCTTTTTGAAATCGTTATGGAGATTAATTTCATTGCATAGTTGTAATTGGTATGCGTTTAACAGAATCCGAGCTTTAGAAGAGTAAATTATTCTTCTTCACTAATTTTCTTTAAGGTATTTCAAATTTTTGCTTCTTTTAAAGAAGGAGAAAAAAAACATTTTCTTTCCTATGCAGAATTTAGTCCAATTCCAGACGAGAAACTATACTGTTATTTTGAACAATAACTAACTGCAGTTTATATCTTATTTCATCGCATTAATTACATTCTTGATTAAAGCGTTGATTAAATTTGACTAAAGTTTTAGTTTTAATGAAATAAAATTAAAATTCATTTTCACCACTCATCATTTACCGTAGCACAAAATTACATTTAATGTGAAGATATTTATCACAAACATTTTTCTTCAATTTTTTTTGAAAAAAAAAGTTCCTTATTATTATTATGAATCAAGAAAATATTATAATTTTCAAACCTTATATTATTACTCCACAGTTGAAATCCTACTTAAAGGATAAAAAGATATATTTTTTGCTTCTGAGAGTCATCATTTATTTCTTCCCAAATCTGGACTTGAGACAGAACTTCAAGGCATGTAGATATAATCTAGGAAACCGGAAAATCCTCATCATTATATGCCAGCAACAATAACATCAATAAACGACCAGAAACGTGACACCTACGCTCAAAGTGGTTTTGCCCAGCAACGTTATATATAAATGTCGCTTTGTATGATCATAAGGAATAGCAAACATGTTTCTGCTTCGCGGCACAAACTCCCAACAGTTGCACAAACACAGCCACGTAGACAACTGGATTGCCGGTTTACGCTAGATTTAAGCCAGACTGATATGGAAGCCTGGCAATCCCCCTGCTATTGCTACTTGCTTATTCGGCTGGTTTTTGTTCTGTGGATAATTTGGATTGTCTTTAATAAAGAATGACGCTTCGATTTAGGCGAGAGCTGCCATATGTCGCGACCCATTTCATTTCAAATACTTCTTTCTCATAGGTGAGAGGAGGGAGCTCTTTTATTAAAAAAGTGTGGTTAAATATTAAAATAATATACATGCCTCGACAATGCTCGTTTCGTCTCATATATTTTACTTTGGAGCGCAGCATGATTTTGAAACTTAATGTTTTGTGTTCAACCCTTTGTGCCGTTATAAATTTAAAACCTAAATCATAAGCAATTTTATGGGGTCAAGTAGCTCAGGAAATATTGCGAGACATAATCAAGATATATGCTTTTTTCATTAAAATACATTTTTAAAAAGTGTACGGATTTTTTTGAAGTACTACACTGCGATGCAAAAGTTTAGACAAAATGCAAATATGTGAATAAAAAGAAAACTATTCAACGAAATGCTTTCAAATTTCTACTGCAGGTACACAATATGGTCCCAAACACGTATCTGGAGTTCTTATAACTATTACTGGAATCAAATTTTAAATATTACAAAAGACATTTTTTTACATTGTTACAAAAGTTTAGACAATAGTCAGATTTTATGCAAATATCCCTTGAAATGTGAATGGTGGAGGAAATGCGGGACTGTATTATTCATTTACAAAGTGCAGAGATTGCTGAATAAATAATAAAAATCTCAAAAGCTCTTTAGTTCTCGTGTAAAGAAGATGACAAAGTTTGGAAGCCGAAATTTGAAAATGAACCTGCTTTATTAATTTTTTGTCTTTTAAATCGGCTCTAGTATGGTACTACATTGTTTTTTACTTTGTGGAGAGCAAATTCAGACATGCGTATCGATCAAAATGTCCAAGGAAAATTAGATTTCTTAAGGATGAAGGAATTGAAAAAACGGTTCAGACTGACGATTCGCCCTTTAATCCTACAAAACTTCAACTTGGGTCAAAAACAGCACGTGACAGCATAAGTAGATGAACAACTGAATCGGAATGCATAAAAAAAAACAAAGAATTGTGCCTGAGCCTTTTCGGACAGAGTGTCCCAAATAAGCCAGATTTTAATGTGAAAAGCAGCATATGTATCATCGTGCCTAAAAAATGAATGGTACTTTCTTTGATAAAAATTATTAAAATTGGGATGGCCTAGATGGATTATAATTCTTTTCGCGGGACTTGAGAAATATCCAATGATCATATGCTGTGCTGTTTTTACCAATAAAATCTGGCCTATTTGGGACACTCTGTCCGAAAAGGCTCAAGCACAATTCTTTGTTTTTTTATGCATTCCGATTCAGTTGTTCATCTACTTATGCTGTCACGTACTGTTTTTGACCCAAGTTGAAGTTTTGTAGGATTAAGGGGCGAATCGTCAGTCTGAGCCATTTTTTCAATTCCTCCATCCTTAAAAAATATAATTTTTCTTGGACTTTTTGATCGACACGCATGTCTGAATTTGCTCTCTACAAATTAAAAAACAATGTACTACCATACTAGAGTCGATTTAAAACACAAAAAATTAATAAAATTGGTTCATTTTCAAATTTCGGCTTCCAAACTTTCTCATCTTCTTTACACGAGAACTAAAGAGCTTTTGAGATTTTAATTATTTATCCAGCAATCTCTGCACTTTATAAATGAATAATACAGTCCCGCATTTCCTCCACCAATCACATTTCAAGGGATATTTGCATAAAATCTGACTATTGTCTAAATTTTTGCAACAATGTAAAAAAAATATCTCTTGTAATATCCAAAATTTGATTCCAGTTATAGTTATAAGACCTCCAGACACGTATTTGGGATCATATTGTGTACCTGCAGTAGAAATTTGAAAGCATTTCGTTGAATAGTTTTCTTTTTATTCACATATTTGCATTTTGTCTAAACTTTTGCATCGCAGTGTACTAGGGAAAAAAGCATTTTGCGAGATAATGGTTCAGTGTTTTCCAGTTGTTTTAGCTGTGTATGAAATACAATTTATACATTCTTGGCGTTTTTGTATCTTTATTAAACGTATTTCTTCACGCAAAATACAAGAGTAACCCTTAAAAGAAAAAAAAAAGAATTTTATTTTTCTTTGCTATTTATTTGAGATGGTTGACAGACAATAAATGAAGTACAATATTCCTGTGTTTAAATCATACGTACTTCGATTTGCAATGAAATACTCTGAAATCAAACCATTAAACATGTTTTAAAGGACTTTCATTATAATTATTTAGCATACATTTACTGAGCAAATGTGCTTTGCACTCATACTGATATGTTGCAATATAGTAGAAACTAAATCTTTTATCAACAGATTACCAAACAAGCTTTAACCATTCGCACTAATTTGTAAGTAAAGTTTACCTTCTAATTTGTGCATTTAAACGTAAACCAAATGCTCAAAATTGACGTGAAAATTCGAATTATTGTGAAAATAAATAAAAGAACTATTAAACGCTAAAATAGACTTTAGTTAACATTTTACTATTACAGCAGAAATATATTCAAGAAATTAAAAGAACAAGTGTTATCTTCAGTTATTTCACAAATAAATGAAATCCTTTTTTAAAAGTATAATTGTAGCACAAAGAAATTTTGAAACCTCCAAAATGTTTTTAAAAAATACTTTTATCCCTAGTGAATATCATACGAATGTTAATTGAATAAAAGTATTGCGAAAGAGTAATACTTATTTACTTTGCGTAACAACGTGATATGAAAGCGACAAAGTAAGTTTAAAAAGCGGGATTTGAAATAAACTGAAAAAGTTCAATTACATCTTTTAGAAATATAGATGTAGCATTTTGACTTGGAAGTAGCACTGGTATAGAGAAGTCTATGGGTTGAATGATTGGTTACGAAGTAAAACTGATTTAATTTTAAATATCTAGAGTTGATCACCATAAAAAAGTTCAATCATATACTTCAAAAAACAACTTTTGTTTTTGCAGTATAATACTGGCAGCAGAGGTTCTAGTTTAAAACTGTAAAATGCACAATTATTATTTATTATGCAACTGTAAAATTAGCAATTTTACAGTTGCACTTCAGTTTTAAACTGGAACCTCGGCTAGTAGTATTATACTGTGAAAATCAACAGTTATTTTTTGCAGTATATACATGATTTTTATGGCACATATAGGGAGTTGAGGAGTCTAGTGTTTGGTACCTATTGTTTGACTTTGCGGAGGGAGACTAAAAACATGAAAGTCAAACATTCAAAACAGGGTAAGACTTAACGCTTCACAATTTTGAACCGAAGTTGAATCTAAAGCGCAGTACAAATGGAAAAGTTCGCAAAATTAAGAAAAACCCTTATTCGAAATTTAAACAATTCCTCCAAAAGACACAAAGTTCTTTTTCAACTCAAATAAGACCGGAGTGAAACGTATTCCCATTTACATCCTCTTTCCTCAAGACAAGCCTCTTATCTGGGATTAAAGAATCCTAAATTACGAAGAGCGCGCCAACAAAACTCGCGTGTGTGCAACCAAAAGCCCCCTCCGTGTCAGGCCGCTGCCTGCGACGCTCTGTCAAGTTGTCGTCTGAGGCACTTCTTTCCGGAAGCCTAAGACCGCTAACTAGAGCTAAGGCCCCTATGAAAGGGGGGCTGACTGAACCGACATTTTGGTTCCAACACTGCAAAAAATAAACTTGTTTTTACAGTAAAATACTGGCAGCAGAGGCTCTAGTTTGAAACTGTAAAGTGTACAGTAATAAACTGTAAAATTTGCAATTTTACAGTTTATTATTGTAAAGCAGCAATTTTACAGTTTATTACCATAAACTTAGCTGTATTGTACTTTAAAAACAACAGTGTAATAATGGCAGCAGAGGTTTCAGTTTAAAACTAAAATACACAGTAATAGACTATAAAATTAGCAATTTTCTAGTTTATTACTGTAAAACAGCTATTTTACAGTTTGTTACTGTAAAATTATCAGTTTTTACAATTTGTTACTATAAAATTAACTGCATAATACTGTAAAAACAACATCTATTTTTACAGTGAAAAGGGAAAGTGCGGAACCATCGGTACACTACAAAAAAAAAAAAAAACAGTTGTTTTTTACAGTATGATTCTAGAAGCAGAGGTTCCAGTTTAAAACTGTAAAATGCACAGCAATAAACTGCAAAATTAGCAATATTACAGCTTAGTACTGAAAAAACAGCAATTTTACAGTATATTAACATAAAATTAGCTGATTTGTACTATAAAAATATAGTATAATACTAGCAGCATAGATTTAGTTTAAAACTTTAAAATGCACAATAATAAACTGTAAAATTAGCAATTTTAAAGTTTATTACTGCAAAATAGGCAATTTCACAGTTTATAACTATAAAATTAGCAACTTTACAGTTCATTAATATAAAATTAGCTTCATTATACTGCAAAAACACCGTTTTACTTTTTGTAGTGAATGTGTACTTAAGTCGCATTGAAGAAAAATGGTAGCCAAATTTTATATAGGTTGATTGATACTTAACTATTTTTATCTATATGAAGGAAACATTTTTGAAACCCAGACTTGAAAGAAGTACTTTATGAAAATGGACTTAATTACAGCAAATATCTCCCGATTAACTGTTTTTAAATTTGAGAAATAAGTTATCTTTCTAGATTTATCTAAAGCAACGTTTTATTCACCTTATTATCTCTTTTTAGCTAGAGCTACAATATTAACGTTTATCGAAATACTTGAAACGATACTGGATCCAAAGCTGTCTTGGGACCAAAAATGTCGAATTGGTCAGCCTGTCTTCTAACGGAGCTCTAACTAGAACACCCCCGGACCCTTTTTCTCCTCTCGGTGTTCCGGGACACTGCCTGGATTAACAGCAGCAGCCGAAACATCATTAGTCTTTGTCAACCTCTTCCCCATTCCCTGGAAAAAGAAAGGATAGCTTCATTTCATTTATATTCCGACGAGCCCTTTTCTTGGTGGTTGAAGTATTCGCATCGAAGGTCCGTCCTCTCGAGAATCAGAACCAACTTTTAAATTGCACACAAAGAAAATTAAAAGAATCAAACTGATATAAAGGGTTCACTTCTGGCTGCAGTTTGATTTCGGTCCGTTTTTCATTTGTGTTTTGTTTAGGACCGTTTTGGTTTTATAACTTGAAACAGCTACAGATCGCCGCTTCAAACAAATGAGAGAGCTCAAAGGGCTTGTGTGTTCACTCCAAGGATTTTCAAAGATCAATGGGCATATTTTGTGATTTTTTTTCTTCTTGCATAAAAGATGGATATTTATTAAAGCGATATAATTATTTAGAAATGTAAATAGTTTTTAAATTCTAACTTGTGCCTACTACATATAGGAAAGCGTTATGTTAAAATGCAAATGTTGCAGGTAAGTTGTATCTACTTGTTTTAGTGTTACAAACTTGCTCTTTATTGCGAGAAAACTGAATGAAAGTAGAAAAACGGAATTTAAAAAATTGATGGTAAAAACAAAAAAAAAAAAAAAGTAAAGTAAACCACGCGGGAGTCTAACTGCACACCAAATTAGGATTCAGTTAGGAAAACGAAGCAGCACACCCCAGATTGCCAGCCTAGCTGAAACAAGACAGCAACAAGATCAGAAGCTCTAGTTTTTACTAATGATTCAACTAATTATTCAGCTTTAAATTCTAAGTATCTGAAAAAATCATTTGATGAAACTGGAAAATAAAAAAGAAAACAAATCTTATAAAAAAAGTTTTTTTTAAGCTGATTAAATAATAAAATACTAAAAAAGCACAAGAACACAAAATAAAATTAGTGAACGAATTGACCAAGGAAACCATATGTAAGTTTTTTATTGTGCAAGAAGTGTCAAAAATATACTAAAAGCTACTGAATTTGGCATAAAGTTTCATTTTAATGCACTAAAAAGGAAAGGGTGCTTTGTACTTCACAATTTGTCAATGAAATATTCATTTCAAATTTTTGCCTTGCTTCTTTCTATTTATATAAACAGGTAACTAAGGTGAAAAGGATAATTGTGTATTATACAGTGTGATATTTCATATTTCAATCATTTTTTTAAAAGTACGAAAACAGTTAACCTATCTGTTATACGCAATGCAAAAGCAGGAGTCATAATACAATGGTACCAAATAGTAACACACAAGTTGAAAAAAGTTTTACTATTTAAAATGTATAAAGATAAGATTTTTGTCACTTCGGAAAACACCTTTTGTGTACGATAAATATTACTCAATAAATTTAAGGAAACAATGTAACTTCTCATAATAAACTAAATAAGAAAAATCCGTGCAATAGTTCATATTTTATTTCCTATCTCATCGTTTCAACATAAATTTTTAATGAGCATTTTGTATAAAACACAAATTTTAATAAACTAATAAAAAATTCTGCGAAGGAAAAGTTCAGAAAATGTTCTACTGCATTTCATTATTTTATTTTGATTATTTATTTTTGTTTTATTGTTCAAACAATAAAATAATTTCTAATTAGCATCTACTTTGAAGAAACTGCCTATAATTTACTAAGAAACACAAAATCTTACTGGTCAGTCATTATTGGACATCTTCTTTAAAAGATGAAAGGCAAAAAAATATATATATGTATCGACTCAACATGTGAAAATTTCAAAACAAGCTACCCCCCATTACTTATTTCATTTAAAAATTCAAATAAAGCTGTAGCGAAATGCTCAAAGCCAGATTAACGTTAAGTCCGTTTTCATTACTTTTCAGGAGAGTGCGAAAACGTTTGTCCGATTCATGCAAATGATGGGACTTGCGCGATTTTAACGTGGCTAAACAATTGCGAAGGAATTTCTTTTTTAGAAAAATACTCATAGCTCGATGCGGAATAAAATTCTACATCCAATGCAGGAATAAAGTGCAAATCGCCATTTTTGGACTTACTCTAGTCAGGCTCTGAGGTAGATATTTCATGCTCTTTCACCCAGCATTCATTATTTGTAAAAAGTGGAAGATATTTCTTTGAATTTGATTAAAATAATGCGTTTTAGATCTTACTATATTACCCTGTCGTTAGTTCAAACACAGAAATGAAAAGACGAATTTATTCTCGATAAAAAAATTCCGTTTTTATTAAATGAAACATAAAATCAAAATTATTTAAAGTATACATATAAACTTGATTTGAAACAGTTTGAAGTTTTTACAAATTCATAAAGAAATTACTAAATTAAATGAAAAACGATTCGAATCGCTTGCATGAAATAATCCTAACTGAGCAAATTTCTTCACAACACGACGGGATCTTTTGTGTCATTGAATGAACATTCCTTAAGTCGGAGATTATTGGTAGTTTATTTACAGTCTGAATTTCTCAATGTGCCCTAAGGGGAATTTCTACTTTTAATGAGCAAATAGAAAAAAAACCTCCTTTTAATTGAAATGAAAAAAAACTTTTGACATCATCATTTTTAATTGCTTTTTAAGTTTCGATGAATGTGTTAATTTTTTTCATTATTTCAACAACTATCACCTGCCCTAAGCACATCATTTCATACTGAATGTCTCATTCAACACTAAGCTATTCTTCTTATTTATTTATAGTTTTTTTTTTTAATTTGAACACTTTTTATTGTAATTATGATACGTTTAGTAAATTAATTGCGTCCATACTAAGTAACTTAGGGTTATTTTTTAAGAATTTCTTATATCTTAGTTATTGAAAATTACTTTCGTGGAACAAAAATTCAACTCTCTCAGTTCATCTAACGTTATAATTTGCTTATTTTTGCGTTGTTTTTATTGAAATGACTGCCCTTGTGACAGGCAAAAGCACCATTTACAGACAATAAAGCCGATTTATTTATTTGTTTATTTTTTTAACTAAAATATCTTTTTCTTTCTTGGTAATAATTTGATAATTACATTGAGGTAACTAGGGCTGTTATATACTAGGGCTGTTAAATCAAGAATGAACGCAAATTAATAAAACATAATTACATGAACTAATCCTTCAAAAGTTGATGGCATTTCTCTGATTGGGCGCTATTACATAATATTCACCTTTTATCACATAAACTGCGAATGTCAAATTGGATATGTCGGACAGACCCGACGGGCGCTAAAATTTAGGTTGAAGGAACACGAAAATTATGTTAAAAAGAAAGAACTTTCAAAATCCTCAATTGCGAATTACTGTTGGGACACAGGCCATAGATTTGTTTTCTCCGAAGCTAAAATTATTTGCAGACCTTCAACTGTTGGTGAGTTAGATTTCTTAGAAGCCTTTCATGTTCACAAAAATTTAAGTAATATTTGTAACGAATCCTTTGCAGTTCCACACATCTCGCCAATTTTACTTCATGCTTTTAAATTTTCTGACAAAGCAACGCCAAATCCGGTCTCGGCACACGCTGACACCTGATTGGCCTAGCTTTTGCTCCTTTCCTATTTAAACTCTCCTGGTACTTTGGGTTTTTCTATTTCTTGCTTGGCACTGAAGAAGTAGGCTTTATGCCTTTGAAACATGTTTGCTAATTTTAACTCGACCCATTTGTGCTTTTAGACGTTGCTTTTCGATTTTTACTCAATATCCACCTGTCAGATTTTTTTTCCCTCTCTTTAAAGACAATCTTTGGATACAACCGTAGAAATCGCCGCCGAAGCTCTTCTGCGTTTTTTCTCAAAGGATTCCGAGAATGATCATTCCCAACGAAAGGGGTGTGGTTGTTGCGGGTTATTCTTTTAACCCTATACTCCATATAGCTCTTAGTGACTTCTGTATGTCTCCAAACACCTCGGATGACGTTTCTCTCCATCAGAGACAATGACAGAAGCAATGATTTCGAAGGTTGTGATCAGAAATGGCTTACAGCATGTATTTGAAGAAAGGAAAAAAATATCTGACTAGTGGATTGTTTGTAATAGGGCCCAATTTCAAATATGCCATCAACATTTGAAGGATTAGTTTGCATAATTATCTACTTATATTAAAGACTGAGTATCTTTCTATCTATCTTTCTATGTCCTGCTTCTTTCTCCTGATCGCCAATGAACTGAAAGTCGAACTAGGCACCGAAAGATTCGCAATTTTTTATTCTTCATTAGTTTTAATTGGCATAAGGTTTGAAAAAGGGATTCTGAAGAAATTTAGAAAAATATTCAAATTTTTGCTCAAATTTAAAGCGATTTGTCCTAAATAATTAAATATGAAATCCATTGTTATAAAACGTGGTTGATATGAGACAGTAATAATAATGATAATTTCGGACAAAGGCTAAACTGAATCAAGCATGAAACTCATTAGCGGGCCACGTGCGTAGTTTGTCTTACAATCTCATGAACATTAAATTATATCAAATAATATAACATCGGAATAAGGTAAAAGTTAAAAGGTTACATTATGAATCAACATACAGCCGAAAGCTAATCTAACAGCCCTCAAAACCAGTATTTTATTAATTTGTGATCATTTTTTACTGAACAACCCTAATACTCTTCGGATTTAACTAAAATTTCACACACAACGTTCTTGTTATCATAAGAACTAAGTAGGGGGAAGGGGGCTAACTTTTTACAAAGTTGAAAAATAAGGTTCAACCTTATATATTTTTTTGTTGTTAATTTTATAATAATTCCCTTATTTATTTATTTATTTATTCAAAATTTTAATCAACTAGAAATAACTTATAAAAAAAATAATGCAAGAAAAGAAAAAAATTCTGAAGTAAAAGAACAGCGACAATTTTAACAAATTGTTGAGCCTTCATTAGAGATATAAAAGAGTTTCAAGTTGTTGCAAAATCATCATAATTAAATTAATTACGTAAAAAGTAAATTTAAGGACAAACTAACTCTGAAAAGGAACAATCATTTCCAATAAGAAACACTTTACGTTTATCAAATCTCATTTAAAAGCGAGAAACTTGAAAATTGTCGACACATTAAACAATATTTTTATTTTCTGCATTTCAAATAATTTAGAAAAAGCTTTAAATCTTAAATATTTTGACACTTAACGCAACTTTCATCGCAGCAACAAATTTCCATAATTTCATTTTCCTTTTCCAAAACTGTAAAATGATTTCGCAAACAGTTATGGAAATTCTTAACTGTACAGCTCAAGTGCTTTTAAATTTGATGGTGAAAAAATAAAATCCAGTTTATTCATGCGTAAAAAATGCTTTTAAAATGGCTAACATTTTAAAGTGAAGAAACACTTAGGTTGCATTCCATATTTTGCGTAGTCTTAATTTCATGAACTAATTTGAGAAATGTAAAATGTTTTTGATAAGGAAATATTGTTTTAATTTAATCCCAAGAGCGTTTCTTTTCAACTTCTTTTCGTAGAGAATTTATCAAACCAATTATCTGAAATCGCAGTAAAAGGGAATTTTGTTAAATGAAAAAATAAATATTATAATTTAGAAAGTAAAACACGTTTATTATGAGCAATTTTTTGTGCCATGGAGTTCGATTTCAAAGCACTCCCTTTCAATTTCAACTATATTCGTTTGCTCAAAATAACCATAAAATAAACGTTTCTATGATCAGCATTTTACCGCTAACGTTATTACTCCGTAATCTGATGGTTAAGCTCAAATAGTTATGTACTTAGAGAATTTAATGTCACTTAGGATTTTTTTATACAGATATATGAGTTTGCTTTCAACGATTTTGTGTAGTATACACAAATATGGTTTCTTCATGAAAAAATATACATAGTCATAAATAATAAATAAATAAGTTGGAATAAATTATATTAGCTATATTAAATTCTTATGGTAAAAGGAGAAATCGAAAAAAGTTTTGTATAGAGAAACAGAGAGTATAAGATTAGACGAGTAAATAATCATATGGAGAGCACAAGAAATTGTAATCTTTTTCAGATGAAATTTTATATAAAAGAAATATATTTATATTCTTTGAATATATTGAGAAATATATTTATATAATTTATATTCTTTGAAGTAAATTTTCAAGCAATTTATTTACCAATTTATAAATTTTAACTTATTGCCAAGTGCACTATTTTACAAGGCCAGTTTAATAAAACACGGTACTAGGGTTTTAAGAAGAAATCTAATGTTATTTTTGTTTCTTTAAATTTTTGGATTTGACCTGAAGTTTATGTATTAAGTTGACCTGTAAATATATATTTGACAAAAATCACATATATATTTACAGGTTTTCTTCCTCATCATCACCAATCCCACACTACAAAAAAAATATTGTTTTTACAGTACAATACTGTCAGCAGAGACTGCAGTTAAATATTGTAAAAGCACAGTAATAAACTGTAAAATTAGCTATTTTGCAGTTTATCACTTTAAAACTAGCAACTTTACAGTATATTAATGTAAAATTAGCATTATTACCGTAAAATTAGCTGCCTTATACTGTACAGACAACAGTACAATGCTGGCAGCAGAGGTTCCAGTTTAAAACTGTAAAATGCACAATAATAAACTGTGCAAAATTGTACAGTCCACTACTGTAAAACTAGCAACTTTACAGTTTATTACTGTAAAATTACTATATAATTAGCTATATTATACTGTAAAAATAACATTTATCTTTACAGTGCAGAGTTCTCTCCATGAGCCCACTCGTTACATATTAAGCTTTTCATCTTCCTTTCCTTCAAGATTGTATTAGAAAAAAAATCATTGCTATAAATACAAGATTTTCTGCCTCTTCTAATGATGACCCACTCACTTGTGATACAACTGCTTTCTTTGACCTCTTCTTTACAGCTATCTTTGACTACTCTCTAATTCTTCTTCAGAATTAGGCTTATGACCTCTTATTTTATCAGAAATTTCCTTTTAACAGTCCTTTGTATTTTTTGAAGAGGTAGTCAGTTCGTTCTTCCTTGTAAAGCAAGCTTGTAAAGATGACTAGCTAGCTGCGTTTCCTCTTCGTCTTCCAGGGTTTCTGTAGTTCCCTTTGTTCTAGGTACTGCTTTTATGTCTCGCAAAAAGATGTGAGAAGTTGAAATGAAAGATCTGGAATTACTGAACTGGTCAGATTGTTCAGACTTTTGTTCAGACTTTTTGTTCTTTGATTACTGTGATAAAACAAAAACTTCTGCAAATCAGAACAAGAGACGCCTAATTCAGCTGAATTATTTTCTGGTTGCTAGATTGGGGTCAAGTAATATAAATAAAAGTTAAATTAAAAAAAAAATCCATCAAACTTTGCGAGCAGAAAAATCTATTTGCCTTCAATATCTCATTAAATATCCATTGGCAGAGAAATACTTTTAAAGAATATGGCAATGTAGATAAAATTGAAAGTAACATCTTCCAAACGTTTGCTGAACTAATATTCAATTGTAACATTTACAACGTACTTATATTCAATTTAAATAAAAAAATAATTGTTCAATAAAAGATACAATGTCTCTTCTCCTATTAATCCTATTGCCTTTTTAAAGTTATTTTATTTTCTCAATGTATTTTACCCCCCCCCCCCCCTTCAAAGAGAAATTCTTCAAGAAATTCATTTTCTTCAAAAAGAATTTAATAAAATGCTCTGATATTTTAATATTATATATGTGTCAAAAATTAAAAAAAAAAAAAACATTTTACCCTGTTTTAGAAGTCTAGCTTAGCAAAGCTGAAAATAACTAAACTTATGATTATCAGATCATGTTACCTCAATTGACCCTACATATTGCTCCATCTCGAAGTGTAAATAAGTCAATAAGTAAAGCATCATTGATTAACATTCTTTATCAATTTACGTCAAAAATAAGTTTCAAAGTTTCATCTAAAATAATGTTTTCAAACGGGAAAAAAACTTGTGCTTATTGGAATGTTACTTATATTAAAATAGATTTTAATTGGAAGAATTATTTAGCCCCCGTTGTTGTTGATAATCATATTAAAATTTAATTTCTCAAAGTATTAAGGGCCTCCATCTGTAAATTTTCCTAGTCTGTTTACCCACCTTAGAGCTATTAAATTAAGTAACGTTGCGCGGAGTAAGCTTTTTTTTTTTCTTTCTATTCCGAAATTCTAGAAATCAAATTTTAATCATTTGTAAGACTTTTTTAATTGTTTCACTGTTATGTAATTTAGTAGGCTTAGATGATATTTCGTACTGCGAAAATATTAAAAATATCTGCGGTGCTTCATTTTAATTATCCAAATTTAAAATAAATTCTTCTTCAACATATTTAAGACGTAAAAACGTCCTTCGCAAAAAATGTCGAGAAAAGTTCGCAAAGCACAGAAAACACCTCGAAAAATAATTCTTCCTTCTAATTCCAAAAAAAAAAAAACATTTTATTGGATATGAAAGTTTTTTACCTCTTCTATCTCCTGAAACCTTTGTTTTCTTTTGTTTTCTTTGAACCTTTTACAAACCATATTTTTCTACGTTTTTTAAGTTCTCTAGCATTTTTTATCTTTGCTTTCTACTGCCCATTTCCTGTTCTTAAACTTTTACTTTAAACGTATTTCTCCTTTCTTTTTTGAAACTAGATCCTACGGTATCCTTACCTTTTGAGCTGCTGGGATTACTGAAAATCCACTTCCGTACTTCTCCTGGTTTTAATTTAAAAATATTTATGAAAAAATAACTTTTGTACTCTCTTTTAAAGATTGAGAACTAGTTCAAGCTTCAATTATTTATACCTGAGTTTTTATTTCCAAAAAAGTTTCTATTGCGTTTCGTGTCTACTTTTGATTACCTAAATGCTGTCTTCACTTTTTTTTTTTTTTTTTGAATTTTTGAAGAGTTCCTTTTTTTTTCTTCCTTTCTTTAAAAGAAGCAATTTAGTTTCGAAACGTTACTTCAAATATCGTTAAATGGTATAACTGTACTTGATGTGAATGTTTTTTCATAACATCTGACAGTGGATGCAATTTTTGTATAGTTGCTTTTATTTTTAAGCCGTCATGACATATAACATTATCACTCACTTGTTTGTTTGTATTGAAGGAGTTATAACAATGTAAAGTTAATTCTTACTTGTAATTTTTATTCATCAATAATAAGATAGTGTTTACAGTAGGTAGTACTTCGTGTTATTCCGTTTTTGACGATTTACTATTTCCTGTCCACGTAAGCAGCAAATGTGAAATCCAGATCTGTATATCCAGTCCTTGCTTAGCGTGATGTCAAGCTCTATACACTTCGAATTTTTCTGTGGGAGGCGTGAAATTTTTAGTGGTTCAAGCAATCTGCAAAATTTAGTTGTATTTTTTACCAATCAATAACAAGATTGTGTTTCCAATAGCATGGGGCCTAATGTTACTTCTTTTTTGACTATTCACTATTTCGAGTGCACGTAAGCAACAAATCTGAAATAAAGATCTGTAAATCCAGTCCTTGCCTGGCATACATCTTGAATTTTTTCTTGATGAAATTTTCGGCGTTTCAAGCAACCGTGGTGAGTGAAGAAGATTTTCACGAACGCGTTTCATTGCTGTCGCCACTGCCCATTAGATACATTTTCTCTAACAGCTCCTCACCACTCAGTACGTATGCTTTGGATTACCATATAGCACGAGACATGTGCTAAGTTTTTTCCATTGGACCATGCCAGGCATACATCCAGTGTCCTTTGCATGAAAGTTAGCTGCCCTAACCTCTTAACTACATGTGGCGCGTCCAATAGGTACCTGGTTTATTCTAATGATACAGTGGCACAACGTATGTCACGCATGTCAAGTCCGTGAGTGTATGTCACTCAAGTTAAGATTTTGTTCTAACTGGTGTACCATAATGTGTCCTTGAGTTTATGTCACTCACGTCAAGATTTTGTTGCAACTGATGTGTTTTAAAGTGTTTATGAGCCTATACATCAAGCAGGTCAAAATTTTCTTGAAGCTGGTGCAACACCTTACATGGCATTTTTTCAAACCTTCTATCATTTGCGAGAAGCAAGGATGTCTAAGAACCATGACCCAGCAGATTAGAGTTAATCGGGTACTGCTGTAACAGGGATTAGTCTCATCAGATTGAAAATCAGAAGCCCTAACACCTAAGCCGCACCGGACAGTAGTTGCGCAAGACTGCCGTCCATGTTAAAATTTAAACATTTTGATGAGCAATTTTAAGATCTATATAATGCGTGTGCTTTTTTTATTTATCGTGTTTGCTTGACGCTATCGTATGATCTCGCATTTCGGATCCTGCATTACTATAAGATTATGATTCTTATTTCTACTTCTCTAAGACATTTACACACTTAGTATCGCAAACTAACGTCTGGAGATTTTGGTATTAGTTTAGGTTTGTTATTATGTTTTCTTTGTGGTAGACAATGCGCAGTTTATTCAACACGCTACCGATATCAATAAAGTGCATTTTTCACTTTTTCGGAAAAAAAATACTGGGTATTAATTTCGGATCGAATAATTTAAAGACCAAGACGTAGAAAAGTACATTTCAAAAGAGCCGGAACTCTGATTTGCTAAGATATGCATTAAAATTTCTGATAATAATTTTGTAATTTGAATCTTTCGATTAACTTTCAGTTTTATAGCATGTTAGTTTTAATGAAACCTTTTTTCTGATAAGTTTCAGTTTTAAATAGTTTTTAGTGTACCAGAGTTGTATTATTAGTTTTTTTTTTTTACATTGTCTGCAATATTAAATTTACCCAACATGCAATTCAAAAATAGTTGAGTCAGCTTTACGCTGCACTTTGTTTTGTCTAGAATGAGTATTTTAGTTAATCATTCCCAAAATATTGTAAAAATATGTATTTTTCTTCCACTTTACTATTTTCATTCCAATGCAAATATTCGAATTTTGAAAAGGGGGGTTATCTCTTTCTTCTCGTTCAAATACTTATCATCTTGTCCCTCTTTATTATTTTGCATTTTCCAATTAGTTACAGTGATGCTTGTATATTTCACGACTAAAATGCATTAATTTCACTTTCCAAAACAATACTTCACTCGCAAATTTCGGACAAACGCAATGTAAAAATGAACATTTTTGAATCTATTATTTGAACCGTGTAATACAAATAAACCAGGGATAAGACATTTCCAAATTTCTAGTAAACACGCAGTCTATATTATATGGTTGTTGAAGCTGTAACCAAACGCACATCGTTTCCTGATTCGAAGATTTGCACTTGATAATCCAATTACATTGATAAAATTGCAGAAGTCCATCCAATCTACGCTTCATTTCTACTCGTATATTCGTCATCCTACGCTTTCCCTCCGAAAGTATAAAACACGTCAAGCGTAGAAGTACAGACCACTTTGCTGATGGCAATGGCTTAGGCACCAGTCATTATATTATGCCGCTGATGTCTAAACTGTTCACATTGTCCCACCACCCATTAGAGGCTCTCAAATGTCAAAGGCGAGACCACCATTTTTTAAAGGGATGATTTAGGGGACATCTGTAAATTTAAAAAGTACGCTGGTGTGTTTCTATTTTCTTCCATTGTAATTGTTTCTTTGGAAAATGTAGCAAATAACACATGATGTCCTTTTCGAAAACAAAAATTTCACACTGTTACATTTTTGGAAGAAATAAATTTGTTTTGTTCTAAATAATAACGTTAATACGTTTCCAAAAACGAGATTTACCTTTAGGAGGATTTTTATTTTAATTATTACCATATGGTTATAATTTTTATACTAAATCTGGAACAAATTAAAAAGACTACAACGTCAATAAGTTTTTATCAAAAACGCAAACTTGCTTGTTTAGTATCATGCTGCTACTGACGCTAAACTTAATAACTTTAAAAAATTTTAAAAGACGTAATATTTCAGAGATATGAATATAGCTCCTAAATTGTGTTTGTCAAGCGCAGTTCATTTTCGTTTTAAGCTTTCATATTTTTATATATTCTTAACTACATTCATAATTTTTGACACATGTCTCGTGTAAATAAGTTCACGCACCAGAATTTAGTTTTTTTTAATTTTTATTTTTTATTTTTTATGTTTTCATATTATTTTATTCTTTGTATATATATATTTTTCTTTTAATTAGAAGTATAAAACTTAGCGAAAAATTTGTTGAAAAACTGAAGTACTGAGAAAATTCCCAAAAAGACCCTGGGGCCTTCATCATGGGGACTCCCCTAGGGTAGGGAAATGTGAAGTGAGATGTTTCTAGCCAGTTGCAAGCAAAACGCCTAAAAAGATGCAACTTTTAGCCCCCGACATCTCACAGACAAGCTTAAGGTCACTAGAAGTCCCTTATAAAGTGACTAAAAATTCTAGTAATTTTTCTAGACTTCTAGTGACCTTAAGCTTATCTGTGAGATGTCGGGGGCTAAAAGTTGCATCTTTGCCTGCGTTTTGCCTGCAACTAGCTAGAAACATCTCATTTCACATTTCCCTACCCTAGGGGAGTCCCCCAGGGTCTTTTGGGAATTTTCTCATTACTTCAATTTTTCAACAAATTTTTCGCTAAGTTTTATACTTCTAATTAAAAATATGTTTGCTACCAGTTTCAAAGAGCTGCCACAGGTGCCTTTTGACCTGTGTGGTGAAGTTTATTTTTATTTTTCTATATGATATATATATATGTTTCTTTAAATCAACAAAAGCTGGAACAGGATTCATTTTCCTAAAAAAAATGCTGATCAATTAATCTCTCACATTTTTGCCCTTTGCGTCAAAGCATCTTCAAACAAAAGTTCAGCCAATATACATCTAAAAGAATTGAAAAGAACGACATTTATAGGACACAAATGGCAGACAATGTCTGTTGTTAAGAAAGACAAGAAATTCATCTCCGTCTGACTCTTCTTGACCTGACGATGTACCTTTCAGAGTTATATCAACTCTTGGTATTCTCTGCTTTGTCTGTCCAGCCTTTTTATTTAGCTCTCAGTTCACTCGAAAGGGACTTTCCTCACTGAATCTATTGTCCAATGAAATTGATTAAAATAGAATAAAATGGCTAAAAATTCTAGTTATTTTTCTCAACTTAAATTTATGTAGTTAATGTATCTAATCCCTTAAAAACGCAATGACTTAGCATGACTCTTGTCTTCTTTTTCCATGAGATTTACTCCTGCTTTCCCTTTTAAAAAAAGGTTACGTGCAAAGGTCTGATATCTGCTTAAATATGATCTAAGGATTATAAATAGGAAATTTTATTCAGAATGTCATAGCATAAGTGCATTCAAAGAGAAGATCAAAAATGTGAATGTGCTCACAGGCATAGTCGCAAATCCATGCGGTTTGTCTAAAACGGCACAATCTGCCAAAATCCTTCTAGTAAAACGACATTTATTTTTTTTTTACTTAAATGCTTGACGTAAATCAGAGAGAATGACAGTAAAATACCCTACATTTTGTAAAATCCTGCATATAGCCTTTACACATCTTCAGTTTACGTTTATTTTTTATTTCAGTCATTTTAAAAAATAAAAATAATTTTGCACGTTTCATCCTCAAACATCTTTTTAAACTTACGAAACTCTTTCGCCTGGAACAGGAACTAAACAGATTATCATTAGAGACCACATATGCTCCAGTCTCAAAATAGGTTATGCTGCAGCAATTAAGGATTACTAAATCTCATGCACGTTATGTCCATGTCTAGAAATTTTCTTTATTTCAATTTCAATGTTTATGTCAAAAAATTACTAAAAAAAAGAGGAAGCAATTTCATCTTCATGGCAGAAAGTTCTAGCTGCTAGGTGTCGTTGTCAAAATCTCCCCTCTTCTGACATCGTAAAAATGCTCTAAACATTCGGGGGTGAGGGGTGATGATGATCGAGATGATCGCCGGGAATGCAATTCCATCATTCCTCCGCCTCTCATACATAGATCTTTCCTTCTACTTCTCCCCCCCCCCTCCCCATCTAGCTTCTGAATTGTATTGGAACTCACCTTTTGTGATTAGAGTGAGTCTGTTCAAGTGTAAACGACTCAAAAGGGGGTCTTAAAATATTGATAAATGTTTGAAGGAAATGTATTAACTCGATTAGTCAAACTTCAATGAATATTTCCGTATCCAGTTTCTTTTTGCAGTTGCTAAGGTGAGAAAACCATCTTGCATATCGTGAAATTAAGAGGTTTATTTCGTTCAAAATGTGTTTTAGCTTGTTACAAAAGCTTAAACAATATAAATTCTAACAGGAAAAGGAAAATAACGTAAATCAGCAGTCACATTCTGGAATTAGTTGGTAATGACACTCTTCTTCGTAATATAGATTAGGAAATGGGTAATTTTCACCATATGCTTACATTTCAGAATTTTTAAGTAATTTTTTTAACTTGCTATTTTCTTTTAGAATCACTAACAGATGTTTTGTCACATATTTTAGGTGTGTGAAAATATAATTGGTTGTACACTTTGATGCATAATTAAGTATTCAAATGCTGTTGTAAAACTTTAAGTTGCAAGCAAAATTGTCGTCCGTTAACATTCAAAATCAATAAGAAATCTCACTTTTACGCTATATCATAGCGCCTAGAATCAACTTCATTTGAAATTATTTGCGTTCATGAAGCTTAAAACGATGTTTTTGATCATTTAAATAATGATCAAAAACTGTATGGTAACGGACTTGACATTTCGTAACAGATTTGACCAGTAACGGACTTGACATTTCAACCAAAATGTCAAATTATGGCTAGGTCATCGAATTAAAAAATTGAACAACAATATACATTTTCTTAGAGTTGTATAATAAACGATATTTCGGGGTAAAAGTTGAGAAAAAGTAAAAATTAATACTAAAATCTTTGGTAACAGACTTGACAAGGAATAAAAATACGCACCTGGAAGAAATTTTATGCGAAACGCCACAGCAATACTTCTCGACTCAGAAAAACAAAATGGTACGAAATAGTTAAGTCACTAGTTTGTCAAGTTAACTGAATACGTGTTACCAACTTTTGAATGCAATTAATACTTTTTTTAGCTAAAATAATTTTAGGGTAACGGACTTGATAAGAACTGTCGGACAAAATATATTCATACATTTCTTTATGAAAAAAAGTTACTATTGTCAATATTTATTATGAATATCATACACTAATAGTCAATATATAAAAATAAGTTGTTGTATATGCTTTTTTATACAATTGAGTATATAAAAAAAATAGTTGAACTTGCAAAAATTGGAAATGGACAAGCGTTTTTGCCTTGATTCTCATTTTTAAAGACTTATATAAAAATAAATAAATAAATTTCAATAATGTTTTGAGTGATAGAATGATTTTTGGGTTATTTCTTGCATAAAATAATTGTTCGCATTCAATTTAAAATATAAGTTATGCTTCAAAATCGTCTTTTTAACCTCCGGACAGCAAATATAAGCAAATTTTGAAAACGACCCAAATATTTTCACGGTAAATTTCAAATTATTATTACTGCTGGTGCAAAGATAGTACTATTTACGGGGCTTTAACTAATCGACTGCAAACAAAATAACGGGAAGTGTCTTTGCCAGGACCGTAAATTTCAAACGTTGTATCTTGAATGTGCATCTTATAATACCTAAAAGTTTACACCAAACTAGTTATTACTCTATACCGTTGTCGCTAAATGCTTGGACTTGTAAATAAACGGATAGTTTAGCTCCTAAGACTGTAAAGGAATGGGTGAATAGGATGTGAACGTATTAAGGGACAAGTGTTTATGTGAAATTCAGTATGCTTCATTGGTTATAGATTGTAGTAAAATGTTTTAAGTAGCCTACCGATTGTCTTTGTAAGTGATTATTGCAAACTGCAAATACAATCTGTATTTGCATTTATCAGTGACTTATGTCAAAATGCTACTTAGGCAGACAATCGAGAGTAATTACTAAAGATTATTGTAAAAATCTTAATTCAACCCAATCGTTTTACAGAATAAGTATCATATGCCCTTAATTTGTAAGGCATTGATGGAAAAGAATCAAAACACACCCAAATCATCGGCAGATTAATTAAAAAATTGTAAGACATCAGCGATCTGATGCTTCCGTAGCCGATTAATGAATTATCGAACCTCAATCGACTTTTGCATTTGCTAGCGAATGATTTTAATTTCTCAGCGGATGAAATTGACGACTATGTTAGTAAGTGATTAATGCTAAGTTGAAACTTAATGGCATTTGCATTTGTTAGGGGTTGATTTAAAAAGGTAATGATATCGTACTTTAGTTCTACATGCATCGATTGGTGAAAAACTCTTAGCTTCCGACCCAAACTTGGCTGGAAATTTGTTTTTTAAATATTTCACAAAATTGATCAAACAAACTCTAATTACTAAGCAAATAAAAAATTAACATTCTAACAAGTATCCTTAAATAGAGTTTTCAATTCTTTTATTTACTATAGTTGTTACTGACATTTGATGAAAATCCTCATATTTTGCAGTACCAGCTAATGTCTGACAGAATAAACATTAGAACTTTAAGGCTACAGTGGACAAATAAAATTGATCTTTTTCAATTATTGATTTATATGTCTAAAACTTTATGTGCTTGTATTATTGTATATTTACTACATCTAAAAGCATAAAAAACACAAATTAGTGCAAAAACAATGAATACTTTTTTTTCAAATTTCAAATTTAAATATTTTTTAACAAAATTTCAAAACGTTCCAGGCGTCACAATTTTTTTTCAAACTTTGAATTTCCACTTAATTTCCAATCATTAGGCATGATTGCATAAAACAATGCATTACATGCAATGTTTTATGTGATAGTTTATAAAAGATGGCTGAAAATGAAAATTTATATGAATTTTTCAACTGAAAATTTTTATTTTCAGCCATCTTTTAAAAACTATCTCATGAAACATTGCATGTAATGCATTGTTTTATGCAATCATGCCTAATGCTTGAAAATTAAGTGAAAATTCAAAGTTTGAAAAAAAATTGTGACGCCTGGAACATTTTGAAAGATATTGGTATTACTCGAAAGTATTCCACATTTTTAGATGTACCTTACGATATCTTTCATTATTTGACATTATTGTGATTGACATCCATATACCCATACCTCACTCGATCAAAGACTTCTCCTTATCTCAAAAAATATTTTCTAAACAACATGCTACCACAAATGAAGGGCTTGAAAGATGAAGAGGTCATGTAACAAAACCGAAATTGCGAGTAATTAAAGTTCAAAGTTTTATTGTCGCTGTTCTTGCAGCTTTTTTTTTTCTAGATTAGTCGTTAAGGGAGCGTATGAAGTTGTCGAATGATATCTACTTCTTGATGTACCAAGTTTTATTTGCTTACCTGTATCCATTGCTTACCATTGTCCAAATGGTTATTTTAAAAAAATGAAACATAGCTCATTCATCCTCCAAACCCTTCAAATGTGAGAAAGCAACATCATGATTCGCAAAATTTGCAAAACATACTGTTGACACGTGGCGCGTGTTACAGGTACCTCTTTACATGCAAAAGTTCCGCTAATGAAGCGCAAGCAGCAGTCACTACTGCACCATATTTGGTACTAACTCACTATGCTCTTCATTAAATGCGATTTTAGCATGCGTCAAAACAAACTTTCCGCGGTACCTAATCGCTGACCTTTTTTACTCATCAAAATTGTGACCTGGCATGCAGTGCTCAAAATAAGGCTCAAAATACTTTTTAGCTTGTTAATATAGTTCTATTTTCAGTAGTTTAAGGGAGATTTTTAACAAATTTGCATGTAATTCATTTCAGAAGAACTAGGGCTGTGGTATAGAAAAATCTACGGCATTCTTCAAAGAAAAATAAATCTTAATAAATCGGCTTAGTAAACCATCATCGTCTTTCATCTCACATTTGTACAAAAATCGTCGAATGCACGACGCTCTAACCATCTGAACCACTAAGCTCCCCTTGCAGAGTGTTGTACAAATATTATTAGCTTTATTAAGCAATTCGTAATTAAAAATAGAATGAACCAGATTTTTCAACAAAATAACCAAAATGTTAATTGTCTCTTCTTTTTTTTTTTTTTTTGCCAAATCACGAAAAATCCTCAAAAGGAAATTTAAATTTTGAAATTTGATGAATTATTAAAGAAGTTATGACATTGTCACAAAAAAATAATAATATATGAGATGATATTTTATGATTTGGGTGCATAAAGTGTGAAAACGCAAAAACAAATTAAATGGTAGGAAATAATGTTTTTGAAAGCTTAAAATAGCCATCCTCCAAGAAATTTGACCTCGCAGTACTCGACAATCCATACTTATGGAGACTGAATCAAATGAAGATGGTCACTTGATTTTCCAATTTTTAAGCAGCTTCGCTGCTAGTTTAAGAATTTTCGATCTTGAGTATTAAAAGTTAAAGATTGCCTTACAATGTGTTAACCTTACAATCTGTTTTATAAGGTTAAAAAAGAAAACGCACACAATCTAGGGTATGAAATTTGAAAAGAAAATACACGTAATTAAATAACAGAAAAATAGTAAAAATTAAATGCTTCATGTTTCCGAAAACAACGTTGAACGAAAGTTTAAATGCTAAATGCACCTTTTGAAATTTATCTCTGGATATTATCGATGCAAAGGAATCCTGCATAGTTAGACTGCAAGCTGAATAATCCTGGCTATATTTCAAGTATTTAAAGGATTATACTTACCTCAAGCAATGTCTTAAAGCAGATATTTTTCAAAAGAAAAGCAATTATAATCAAATCAGTGCTACATTTAGATTCCAGCAATTAGAGGCAAAGCGGAAATCAAGAATTAAAGCGTTAATACACAAAGATAACGAAGTCAAATTAATTGAAGTTATTTGAATCGAGATATTTGCTAGTGGTATACTGGCGTGAAAAAATTAACCTGACTTTTTCGTATTTTTGATGGAAGATTTTAAGCTTCCTTTGTATGTATTTCATACAGTATTCTGGTGTGGTTGATGTGAAAATACAACTAACATAATACATAACTGAGCACACTGACGGGCCATTCGCCTACGATTAAAGTTACGTTAAGTTAGTATTTTTTGCTTATCTATCGTTACCTCGCTAATTCATCAAGAATAAAACGTATTTCAGTTTGTAACGCTTAAAAATTAAATTTATTTTCTTTTTACTGCCCTAGTGAATTGAGTTACGTTACCTAATCCTCTTTAAAATAGCTAGTTTCAAATTTTATTATTCGACTAGCTGCGTGGCCCGGCGTTGCACGGGCTGTAATGTAGTGAAGGCAGTTTGAGAAAACTACTCACCGCCAAGGCGGCTCGCCTTTAAAGTAGCGAGGAAAGTTTCAACAAACTAATCGCCACCAAGGCGGCTCGCCTTTAAAGTAATGAGAAAAGTTTAAACAGTCTACTCGCCGTCAAGGCGGCTCGTCTTTACAGTCGCGAGAAACGTTTCAATAAACTACTCGCCGCCAAGGCGGCTCGCCTTTAAAGTACCAAGGAAAAGTTTATCAAACTACTCCCCGCTAAAGCGGCTCGCTTAAATGCTTTCCTGCATCAAAGAATCAATCGAATTATTTGCACATGCTTCCTCAAAATTAAAGACGGTGTCAAGTAGCGCATACTTAGCACTCTCCCTAAATAACAAATAAAATTCCTTTCCAAAAACAATTATTTCAAAACCGTTTTCTTCCTGTAAAATTAATTGCAAAATTCTAAACGAAAAAATTCTTTTAATATTTGGATCGCAGCCAAAAAAAGTCCCTTCTAAAAACAGCAATTGCAATTTTATTTAAAAACACATTTTCAAAATCGTACCAGAGTAAAAATATGTCATTAATAATTAGAATAAAAACAATTGTTAGAACTTTGTTACAACACGTATTCAAAATGACAATGGAAAAAAATAATACTCTTTCATTTTAAAAAGCTCAATTTAATTAACGTTTTAATTTGAAATCGCAACAGAAATAAATAAATATCTTGGAATTTAAAACAGTTCAATAATTTAATTAACGTTTTTACTCAAAATGGCAACGGTAAGAAATTAATGTCTTGGAATTCTAAATAGTTCAATAATTTAATTAACGTTTTTATTCAAAATGGCAACGGTAAGAAATAATGTCTTAGAATTTTAAATAGTTCAATAATTTAATTAACGTTCTAATTCAAAATGGCAACGGCAAGAAAAAAAATCTTGGAATTTTAAATAGTTCAATAAATTAATTAACGTTTTAATTTCAAAATGGCAACGGTAAGAAATAAAAGTCTTGGAATTTTAAATAGTGCAATAATTTAATTAACGCTTTAATTCAAAATGGCAACGGTAAGAAATAAATGTCTTGGAATTTAAAATAGTGCAATATTTTAATTAATGCTTTAATTTAAAATGGCAACGGAGAGAAATAAATGTCTTGGAATTTTAAATAGTGCAATAATTTAATTAACGCTTTAATTTAAAATGGCAACAGAAAGAAATAAATGTCTTGGAATTTTAAAAGAGCAAAGAATTTAATTAACGTTTTAATTAATATCTCAGCTAATTAACGTCGCACAATTACGTGGTTGGTCTTATTGTCTTTCTTAGAAAATTTCGAATCGAATGGTATTATGTTTGATTCTTTACGCTCAGTGGTTTTTGAGGAGTCCAAGCTTCAGACGGACAGACAGACAGACAGACAGACGCGGACAGATTTTAATAGTAGTAACTAGCTGCGTGGCCCGGCGTTGCACGGGCTGTAATGTAGTGAAGGCAGTTTGAGAAAACTACTCGCCGCCAAGGTAAGTAGTAAGAAAAGTTTAAATAACCTACTCGCCGCCAAGGCGGCTCGCCTTTAAAGTAATGAGGAAAGTTTAAACAGTTTACTCGCCGTCAAGGTGGCTCGCCTTTACAGTAGCGAGGAAAGTTTCAATAAACTATTCGCCGCCAAGGCGGCTCTCCTTTAAAGTACCAAGGAAAGTTCCAACAAATTACTCCCCGCTAAAGCGGCTCGCTAAAAAGTTTTCCTGCATCAAAGAATCAATCGAATTATTTGCACATGCTTCCTCAAAAAAAAAGACGATGTCAAGTAGCGCATACTTAGCACTCTCCCTAAATAACAAATAAAATTCCTTACCAAAAACAATTATTTCCAAACAGCTTTCTTCCTGTAAAATTAATTGCAAAATTCTAAACGAAAAAGTTCTTTTAATATTTGGATCGCAGCCAAAAAAAGTCCCTTCTGAAAACAGCAATTGCAATTTTATTTAAAAACACATTTTCAAAATGGTATACCAGTGAAAAAATATAAGTCATTAATAATTAGAATAAAAACAATTGTTAGAACTTTGTCATAACACGTATTAAAAATGACAATGGAAATAAATAACTCTTCAATTTTAAAAAGTTCAATAATTTAATTAACGTTTTAATTCAAAATGGCAACGGTAAGAAATAAAAGTCTTGGAATTTTAAATAGTTCAACAATTTAATTAAAGCTTTAATTTAAAATGGCTACGGAAAGAAATAAAAGTCTTGGAATTTTAAATAGTTCAATAATTTAATTGACGTTTTAATTCAAAATGGCAACGGTAAGAAATAAAAGTCTTGGAATTTAAAATAGTTCAACAATTTAATTAACGTTTTAATTCAAAATGGCAACGGTAAGAAATAAAAGTCTTGGAATTTAAAATAGTGCAATAATTTAATTAACGCTTTAATTAAAATGGCGACTGAAAGAAATAAATGTCTTGGAATTTTAAATAGTTCAATAATTTAATTAACGTTTTAATTCAAAATGACAACGGTAAGAAATAAATGTGTTGGAATTTTAAATAGTTCAATAATTTAGTTAACGTTTTAATTCAAATGGCAACGGTAAGGAATAAATGTCCTGGAATTTTAAACAGTTCAATAATTTAATTAACGCTTTAATTTAAAATGGCAACGGTAAGAAATAAAAGTCTTGGAACTTAAAATAGTGCAATATTTAATTAACGCTTTAATTTAAAATGGCAACTGAAAGAAATAAATGTCATGGAATTTTTAAAGTGCAAAGAATTTAATTAACGTTTTAATTAATATCTCAGCTAATTAACGTCGTACAATTACGCGGTTAGTCTTATTGTCTTCCTTAGAAAATTTCGAATCGAATGGTATTATGTCTGATTCTTTACGCTCAGCGGTTTTTGAGGAGTTCAAGCTTCAGACAGACAGACAGACAGACAGACAGACAGACAGATGGACAGACAGACAGACGCGGACCGATTTTAATAGTATTAATTAGTTATATATATTTCGCTACAGATTTATCTGCTAAAACGTTTTAATTTACCTTTCCTCCTACCGCATTTATATTCGTTTAGCAGTATGTGAATGCAATTAAGAATAAAGAATTCCGTTTCAATTAAAAACGATGCTCACATTTCAAAACATAAACAAAAATGAATAAACTTATCATAGCGAGTGAGTAAATTATAGTTAAAATTCTCAGAAAAAGAAAATAACGTAATTAGGCATTGAGTAGATAAATTCGTAAAATTACTAATAAATTCTTACGTAAAAGAAGGATATTTTTAATAAGATATACATGTTCAGACCATATGACGAAATATTATTTAAACTGAGTATCACGACAACTGTACGTTGTACAACTGTGCATTCGTATTTCTAAAAAATAAAAGACAGTGGTGGTGCTCAAGACGAAATGTCAAACAATAATGACAATTTTAAATTTGAGCTGAGATAGGAGAATACAAATAAATAAAACAAAAATTTTAAATCTACAAATTAAAGATTTTTTTTTGTGCAGCACTATTTCGACTTCACTTTTAAAACGCAGAGCTAGTATCATCTGAATGTAGAACAGATATCATCTTAATAAACCAAACTGGGGAGGGGGGGTGATAGTTAATTTAAAAGTAAAGCATATAATCTTTCAAAGCATTTTCTTTTTTCTTTTTTGTCTGGAAAATTGAAAGGGTATTGAATTCTTCATGCAAATCTTCGTACTTTAAATTATTACCCCAAACTTTTCTTCAAAACAGTAATCAGGAAAACATTAAAAAGTTCAGCAACTTTTTATGTAAAATGGAATCGTCTATTGTATAAATTCTTCTATAAAAATGCAGTTTATAAAATTTCCAAACGATTTTGTATTTATGTAAGCATGAATTACACTTAAGAAATTTAGGTTAATTGTCAAGTTGTACTTGTAGAAAAGTCAGAATGAAAATTTCTTTTTCTGACTGACAATTAGTTAATGTCTGTCAGCAAACTACTTTGCCTTCGTCTGATAGAACTGGTAAACAAGGTTTCTGTTCCTCATTGAGTAAGTGGTAATCTTTATATTTTAGGGGGCGCTGAAAAAGAATATGAGAATAAAAATCTTCCATCACCCACAGATTTTTAAAAAATCGAAATTTTTTAAAATACCACTTTAATTATGTTTATTTAATACACATTCAATATTTTTGTCATTTGACATTGATATAAACAATTATAAGGCTTGAAACTAATATAAAACAAATAAAATATGTATTGTTAAAAAATTCAGAAGAATTGAAGCGATTTTCGCTGAAAAAAAATAATGATACTCGAAAAAAAATTCCTAAATTTCATACTTTATGTAACTATAAATTTCTTAACTACGAATGCTCTTTTCAAAGCTGTATCGCAAACTTTGCTAATAAGATTTCAACAGTATTTGCCTAGCTTATTACGAGTCCACCGGTCTTGATACTCGTATCAAGCTTAAATTGCAGAAAGATTCTGGCGAAGCGCTCTCCATGCTCGTCGCTCACAGCTCCCACATACTTTAAGGGAAAAAATTTAAGTGAGGTGCTAAAAAATGAGTTTTCAATGACATTGAGCACCCAAATATATTTTTAACAAGGCTTTAATTAATTTTTTTTGATTAGGACTTCTGTCATTCCCTAAGAATTTTTTCGCAACATTTTTAAAATCAATCCTATGCTGTTTTTTCTAAATCACTTAAACTAACTTCAAAACTTTGGTTCATCGTAGGCCAATGAATATACGCTCCTTAATTTTTGCATAAATCAGTGATGGGAACTGTTTCTTCAAATATTAAAACCCACACCCTTCTTTATCCCTTGCTTTAACGAAATTCTTCATCAGCTGTTTGTGTGCGAATGTGGGAGAATATTTTTTTTAATTCGTTAGTGGAACATTTTGGATATTTTTTTATTAGCAATATCAGTTTGTTCTCTGGCCATTTCTTTTTTATATAATTTTCATGTTTTGTCCCGCTGTCCCACTCGCAGAGAAAACAGAAATAGTTCGTATAACCGAGTTGCAGATCAATGAGAATGGTTGAAATAGCGGAAATTGCTGAATTTAAAATGTGCTTAAAATCTGCACATGTGTTCTAATTATGGTATGAGTAGTCAGTTTCTGCATATTTTCATAAAGTTATTTCATTATGAAAGAATAAAAGCTTTTGGAACAGAATGGCAGGGCATTTTTATTAAGGAGTACTAGTGCCTTCAAGCTAGTTTTCGAGCCATCGATGAACAATCGCCATTAATCTGCATAATATGGGTAATTTAAGGCAGATATCAAAGTGAATTATATTTTTACTGTCTTTTTACATGTTATATCGCTTTAATAAGTAATGAAATATGTGTATATGTATCAAATGCGTCTCAAAGAAAAATGCAATATACTTATAACTCCAATGAGATAGCCTACATAATCCAAAAACTTATAAATGGAATTTCTTAAAATGGGAGGGTGATGGAAAATTTTTGCAAGCATATTCTTTTTCAGCACCTTGAAATCTATAAGAAACACTCAAAGAACATTGAAAGAATTGAAGGAACAGAAAGTTCATCAAAATTTTTTTTCAGTGTAGTCTTTCATTTTAATGCACTAAAAAATAAGTTTAAAAATTCCGCTATTGTCGATGCACAATAAATAAATACTATCGTTTTTAGAATCACCTACTAAAACTAAGGGGAAATCGTTTTGAGCTGTTCAAAAAAAATCTGTATCTGATCAAAAGGGAAACAATTACAAAACAATACAAATGTAAATCCTTTTATATAATGCTTTTATCAAGAAAACTGTCAGATTAATGGCAATACCTGATTCACTTTACTGGATTCACCAACTGAAACTAATGTGAAATATTTTTGAACTGTTCAAAAGAAACTTTATCTGGTCAAAAGAGACGATGTCAATACGACTATAAATCCTTTTTTAAAATTATTTTATCAAGAAAACTGTCAGATTAACGATAATTCCTGGTCCGTGTTAAGCTGCCATTTTGGATTAATTCTTTAACACCGAAGCGATTAATAAGATTCCATAATGAGGGAAAAATTAAAGTGTTATTAATTGACAGTCATTTAGAGAAGCGTACACTTCACTGTAGCTAAAAAATCAATTGTGAAGTAAACGTGACTCTTTCTCCTGCAACGTTAGATCTCATTAAAGTTATTCTTTAAGTGCCTCCGATTATATCGAAGTCATTTAAATTCACTTTACAACTAGCGCTGAAAAGATTTTTTTCTGCTCTTGGCATTGAATCAAAATTTCTTTTCAACAAAGCACACATTTCCGAAAAAAGAGCTCCCTAACCTAATTAAAGGGTAAGACGTTCGGAAAAAAATTTAATTAACCGAAAGTTATGTTCTCTCACAGGCTGTAATAAGCCATCTGAAACAAAATTTTTGGACAACTTATACTTACCGTTTGTCACTTTTTTACTCCTTCCAACTGTAAAAGACTTTTTCGGTGCTTTCTTTTTCAAGCTGAACTCTCGATCTCTAAATAGCCTTACATTTACGCTTTGTAGCTTTCAATGCAATACCTCATTTCCTAAATCCAAAAAGATTCATTTTGTGAAGCTATTTCAGATACACATTAATGTTCCCGGATAAACTCTGCTTTAATGAGCTAATATTTTTTTCTTATCGTAAGACCTTTTCTAAAAGGTGATTTTCATCATAGCGTTTACTGAATCATTTCCGTCTTTTTTGGAGCTGTAGTGGTTTTATGGATGTATCTTCTGATAGTGCTTAAAATTTTGAAGATTATTTTCGATATAGGATTGCCCGGGGCACGTTTAAGCAGATTTTTTTCAGTGAATTTTCTAATTTTTATGTTTCAATTTAGGAAAATTTAAACGTTATGGTCTTATAAAGCAGTTAATAAAGTTGAGCCCGGGGCACGTTTACGCAGTATCACTTACAGAGCGGCGTTTTTCATTATTTTGACATCTAACTTGTTATGTTAGTTCTTTGAACAAAATGTCTTACCATCTATAAAATAAAGACCATTTATAATGGGCAGAATAGTCCATAAAATTAAAGCCAAATAGACATAGACATAACTATGATTGTAAGCTTCAAGAAACGAATCTCCTACGATCCTTAAACAAATCCTAAAAGGATAATTTGCAAAATAAAACAGAGGGGGGAGAGAGAGAGCTTGAAAACACCAAAAAGGTTTGACACAGTACGGTGTAAAAAAGCTTTAAGGGCACGTTTACGCAGAAAAAACTTGCGTAAGCGTGCCCAATGCGGTTGTTAATGTTTACAAAATAAACATACATATGTAAAAATAAAAATCAACCATGAATCAAATAAATTTTTATACGCAAAATAACATTACATCACTCAGCGACAAGAAGTTTTACAATCTTATTCATTTGACAAGCCCTTTGACATCTTTAGCAAACCACGGTGAACGCGAATTACTGAATGACTAACTCACAGAATCAGGCTACAAACCTAAGGCCTCTATTATATGAGAAATCTTTTCAGTCATTTATTTATTTATTTATTTATTTTATTTGGACACACCTGTACATGGAAGTTTCTTTTTCTTCGAAAAAACTCATTTGTCTTACAACGTATCAAAACGACTGTCGTGACGTCTTTAGCAAGACTATCTTAAGCGGTCACGATAGCAAAAAAAGATTGCGGCTCCAAAATGCTTAAAATTTTCGAAGGATTCTGCAAATCTTATTTAAATATTTACTCCAAATAAGGTATTGATGACAGTTCTTGGAGTCACGTTTGCAATATGGTTTTCTCGATATAGTAATCCTAACGAGCAGGGAGGAAAAATAAGGAGGAAAGTTTTCCTTATGATAGCCGCTTAAGTAAGGCAACTAGATTTTTCTTAAAGGCTACGTGTCCCTATCTTCAAAAGGAAAAGTGGGATCGTTTGCAGGAAACAAAACTACCACCAAGAAACACTATAACTGCAATGCATTGGTAATGTATAAAACAATGCATTATGAATACATTGTCAGATATAACACATTTAGGCGGAAATTTTGAAAGAAATTGTACATGTATCCACTGGAAAAAGAATTATCGGCAATATCATAGCAGGTGTATGCTGTATTGTGTTGTATTGAAACTACGTTGCATTTTGTACTGTATACAACTGCTCCAAAGGTCATCATTTAATATTTCTGAAAAATGATACTTTGGAATAGTTTATCATTTAATAAAGAGTAGGATACTATTTAATATGAAATTTATTTATTCACTTCTATCTTCTAATTTTTTAATCATAAAACATATTAAATTGTTCTTTGATATCAATCACTTTGTCGTTGCATGCAAGTAATTTTTCGTCTATGTATTAATAGAAATCCATCATCCAGAAGTAGTTTGTTGCTAAGCTGTAAAGGAATATGAATTGTACTTTCTTGAATGATTTTTCTTTACGGTTTGAAATGTTATCCATAATTCAACTTCTGAAGCATTATGATTGGTTTCAAAGTAATATTTTATCATATTTGTTTTAATATTTAAAATTTTCGGACAAGTGATGACGAATTTCATAAAATGTGGTCCTCACTAGATATTTTTTTAGTGGGGATTTTTCCTTTGTTTTTTAAGTTGGCACTATTTTCACGAAATACAAACGTTTAGTCGCTTTATGCTTCAGTTTTCTTTACAACGAGTTAATCTAGTTGGCTGAAATTTTAAAATTTTACATTTAGAAAATCGTCGTTGATTTCTCCCGTACTATGCTGTTGAATCTTAATCTCAATAATATTCAAACTGGGAAAAATAGAGGGAGCTGTATGTTTAATTCCGCATGTGAAATATTAAACCAGGTACAAAGATTCCTTAAAGAAACAGCTGTCGCATGTTTTAATATTGCTTGATACTCAGTTGTATAAAGACATCGTATTCAGGCTGTTGATACAACACAAAATGAGCAACGGAGAGTGAAAAATGAAACTCAATAATACTAACTGAGGTTAAAACTACAAAAAAAAAAAAAAAAAAAACTATGGGGGGAGTGTGCAAGATTTCTACTTTATCATTAATGTAATAGATTGTAGATTTCCCCACGCCCGTAAAAATATTTAAACATTTTATTTATTGATTCAGAAATCAGAGGCTTGAGACTAAATGCATCGCGCTCATGTAGTCTTTCCGTTCGCTTCTGATAAATATACGTAATTACATAATGAATTACATTTAATTACATTATCAAAATAAAGTTGCTTATTTTTGAAAAACGTTGTCATTTTTACTTTTGCTTTTCCTTTTTTTCCTGTGACGAAGCAGGAAAACTTTCAGTATGCAGTCTTATCAGTCCCTTACCATGGGAAAGAATCAATTATTTTCCTAAAAAATGTAGGATTTCAAAGCAAGATAAAGCAATTCACTGCTCTGCTTTTATTATTCCTTTAACTATTGTCTCTTCCAAAGAGAAGAATCTTTTGAGTTATCCTGAGATAATTAACCAATCACTTTCAAGTCACACGAGGGGCTAGATTCCCTTCCAACCCCTGAAAAAAATAGGAATCCAAGTTAAATAACTCATGCCAAAGATCCTATTTATAGTCGTTGCATTCACCGAACAGCTTTGTGCTTCGGCATTGATTTCTATTCTTACAAGTATGCAATCTGAATAGATGAAGCCAAGGCTTTGGTAATCCTGGAGCGAAGTCCAGGCGTAGGGAAAAGCTCCTATTGTATGGCAGTCGGGAAAATTAAGTTGTTTTAATTAATAAGTATGCCCCATTCATGCTCTTCCGTCTGGAAGATTGTATAAATTGTGTAATTAGAATAAAGACACCTTTCCCGTCTCTTTAGACAAATTTTCCGTTTGGTTTCGCCTCCCCCGGGAAATAAAAGAAGAATTTAAATAAGACCGATGAAAAAAAAGTGTGCAAAACTGTAAAGGTTTTCCTAAACTGAAAACAAAGGGCTTTCAACCATATTTAACTCTTTTTAATAGTTCATTGACTTTTTGAGAATTACTTTTCGCAGCTGTTATCTCACTGCTTTAATTTCATATCAGGTGTAACGGAGAGTTTAGTTTCTGTTTATACGTTACCAATTGCTGTCATATGTTTCAGAAGAGTGACATGGTTTTCTTCTTCATGTTCACTGTAAAAAAATAAATTTTGTTTTTAAACTACTGTGTTTTTAGCACATTTCCAAAACCGTACTTTGAAACATCGCGTAAACTGATAGTTACGAAAATCTTGCAATTTTAATTATTATCAAAACTCATGTCCCTATTATGTCGGAAAAATACATTAGTTTATAATGACATTCTTATCACAAAACAACAGAAAAAATTGAATTTAAGTTACATCTCAAAGGCAGGTTACATTTGAATTCTCTCCTAGAATTGTTTAACTCAGAAAAAAAAATAATACAAGACTAGTACAACATAATAGCACATTATGCATTTTAAACAAGCTTTTGTTAGATACTTCTTACTACAAAACTGGTTGAACAGAGAAAAATACGATTCAATTTAAGATAGATGTGCTTATTATTTGGATGAAATAGCTTAACTTGATTAATTATTGCATTTAAATTCGAGAATTTCTTTTAATATTGTTCCGCACGTGAATAGCAACAATTTATTTCACTAAATGTAATGATTGGCCGCATGCAATAAATGAAATGTGATTTCGCGTAATTAATATTTCTCACGCAATGCTATTCCGAGAAAAGTCATTACAAAATTTGATTATTTCCGTGCTTGATTTTACTTCTTAAAAAACATAAAATGTTAACTTTCTAGAATTTATCTGTGCTTTTCAAGAATTAATAGATTTTTTTTTTCATTCTTTCCAACCCGTTTTCAAATTAAAAAGTTATTGGAATAATAATTTTTCGCAAATTCAATGCTTAAAACTATTGCTATAAAAGAACTTCCATATATCTTTTATTTTTATTGTATTGAATTATTTATTTATAACATGTCTGATACAATGATAGTTTGAGCAGTGAAAGTCGGAGAAAAGAAATAGCTGATTTTTAGCTATAAAGTACACTTACAAATAACTTTTAATTTATAGAAAGCGAAATCTTGATGAAGAAATTTGGATAATATTTCTTTAGCAAACAAAATATTATTGCATTTAAATAAATAAATCAATTAAGAATTAACGAAATATTTATTTTACTTTCGAAATCTATATCTGAAACCGATAATGAATATTGAGTTTTTCTTTTTTTAAAATGTAGCGAGAAGAACCGCATTTTTGAGCAAGCAAATGACAAAATATTGCATGAAACAAAAATTGGATGCATGATTTCAATATAAATACACTGCATCTAACGAAAATAAACAACAAATCTTAAAAATAACGCTACTGGAAAAGAAGAAATAAATGTTCCAGCAACAAAGTTGCATATGTACCTTGCAGTAAACTGAAAAGCATTGCACAGCGTGATAGATATAAAAGTAGGCTCATGTCAGCAGTTGCAAGTTATTTCGTTGCGGTGAATGTTACTCTTGTTTAGTGCAACTATATCTCTCTCTGTCTCTGTCCCTCTTTTCCTTTTTCCTGTTCTAAATTCCTCAAAGTCATCCTGCACCTCCAGTAGAGGTGGTCACACACTTTTCTGATGAAGTTTTTCAGTTTTACATTTTCGGCATGAAATAGAGATGTTACTGCTTATGTTGCAGTAACTCCTATCCTTCTTTTCCTTTTTCATGTTCTAAATTCCTCAAAGTCATCCTGTACCCCCAGTAGAGGTGGTCACACACTTTTCTGATGAAGTTTTTCAGTTTTACATTTTCGGCATGAAATAGGGATGTTACTGCTTATGTTGCAGTAACTCCTGTCCCTCTTTTCCTTTTTCATGTTCTAAATTCCTCAAAATCATCCTGCACCTCCAGTAGAAGTGGTCACACACTTTTCTGATGAAGTTTTTCAGTTTTACATTTTTGGCATGAAATAGGGATGTTACTGCTTATGTTGCTGATTTGATAATTAATAGTTGCTTCCCTTTATTATTTTGCACGGCGGCATTACCTCTTCTTCCGTTCAACAACATGTGAAAAATTCACTGCTTTTCAGTCAATTGGTTTCATTTTAAAGCCATTTTTCTGTTTGTTGCTTAACTTTTTTAAAGATAGACAGCATAACTTATTTTCGAAATAAGTATGCCATACTATTGGCATACTTATTTTGAAAATTCGTATGCCAATTTTAGTCACCAGTATGTGATATACTGGTGTTATGTTCAGCTTATTTTCTTTTAAAACTTAATAAATTATTACTTTGCAAGATGGTGTGAGAGGTTTCACATTATGAAACTTAAATATGAACCTAAATTAATTACGAAATTTATGTTACATTCCCATTAGTTCTGTTACATGAAACTTTGCTTCTCTTAGCAAACTTGAAAGTGACTTAATGGTTTCTGAGAATTGAAGAAAAAAATATGTACCTTAAGTAAATGAAGATCCCTTTATCTGAGTATTAAATCGAGGGACATCAACGCAATAAAAACACAAATAAGCAAATGAAAGAGACTTAAAGCTGTTTTGAGGTTACAAAGAGTGCTTTCTCCAGAGCAAAATGTAGTCAAAAAAGCTATAATAACACAAAAAACTGTGAACAGCGAAAGCACTGAATATGAGACTCCAAGGAGCTTTTAAGCAGCAACATATCCTACTTGTTTTTAATTGATAAGTTAAAGGAGCACTTATGTAAATTCTATTCATTGTAATCGACTATAAATACTAAAAATATGCGACGTGTTTGATAGATGCATTATCAGGATCGATTCAAATATAAGATATTCTCTTGAAAATCGTAAACTATGTCCAATTTTTAGTGAAAACTTTTCAAGGTTTAATTGTTATAATTAATTCCCCCACTAATAAAACTTTTTACATGAGCTGGTTTTTTAGACTTGTTTATTTGCATAAGGCTATGGCGGCAGATATATGACATTAAGAAGAAATTTGAATCGCTTGAAAAAAGGAGAATAAATTCAAAAATGCCTAAAAAAATAAAGTATATTGCATGTCTTGCATTCCAGCATAAGTACTGACATTAAATTGATTTACATCGCTCTTGTTTTTTTTAAAAACTCTTGAACTTGAATGTTCTTGTTTTTTATGACTGTATCCCTCCGTGAATTGAAATCGTCAACCATCCTAGCAACAGGAAAAAAAAGAACACCGAAGCGTGAAATGGGACATCACTTAACCTGAGCATTGATCCTTCGTCTCTGGAGTACCTGTCTCCAATAAATCTCAAAAAAATGGCTCCTGGTCCTTTTATTATTTATTTATTTATTATCCTATCTCTCCCTAATGCGTTTATTACTTTGATCCCGAAGATGGTCAGAGAAGCTCTGGAGACGTCCGCAGGCCTTCAGCGAGCATCCTTGTCACGTTGCATGACTGAGATGACTCTTACCAATGGGACGATTTGGCCGAATCCGAAGACGTCAGTTGGAAGAGATGCCTCAGAGCATCACCTGCTCGAACCTCCCCCCTGACCCCCTGGGAATGCCGTAGGGGCTGGGATTGCTGGGAGGAGGTAAGATTTTTATGTCTATGCTCTTATTTTTCTATCGCCCGGTTTATTTTTTTTTTATCTTTTTAGCTGGTAGATTTGTCTTTATCTCTGTAACCGAAGATGGACGTGAGTTGGTGATTGCTCATGGAAAAACGCATCACGATTCGGCTATTGCTTACCACTACATTAATAAAATTCATAAATGTTAGTTTTTCTCGTTCAAACAACATTTGTGGGTGAAGATTTTTCCTATAATGCATGTTTAAGAAAATGTTCTGCAATTCACTTGCTGAATGTCCAGTGTATACCGCCTCCCCCCCCTCCATTTTTTTCCCTAGCTTACTTCACACGAAACTTCGTTTTACTACACTGTAAAAAATGAATGTTGTTTTTACTGTACATTATAGCTAATTTTAAAGTAATAAACTGCAAAAATCGCTTATTTTACAGTAAAAAAAACTGTCAGATTTGCTCATTTTACAGTACTAAACTGTAAAATTGCTAATTTTGCACTTTATTACCGTGGATTTTACAGTTTTAAACTGGAACCTCTGCTGCCACAGTATAATACAGATAAATTTTACGGCAAGAAACTGTAAAATTTCTAACTTTACTGTAAGAAACTGTAAGATTGCTAGTTTTACACATTTTTGTGCATCTTACGTTTTTAAATCGGAATCTCGGCTGCCAGTATTATACTGTAAAAACGACAGTTCATCTTTTGCAGTGTAGAGGATAAGGTATTTAATATTCAATAGCGTTAAGTCACCAATTACTGATACTGAGGAAATTTTTCAAGTATTTACCAAACAACTTTTTTTTATCTATTAACTTATTCTTATGTTTCAAAGTTTTAAACTTCAATACTCGACATGAAAAAAAACTCTTTATTTTAAATTTTAAGCCTACCGGAGAACTAACTAATTACTGACTAGAGTATAACGTTTTTTGACTGGAAAGTGAACTACTTATTAACACAATATTTAACAATCAAATGAGTTTATTTCAAACAAATTATTTTTCATTTCTATTAGTACAAAATAGTCACACTTCAAATTCTGAATAAGTTCAACCCGTACAATTACAAAAACTACAAATATGTATTTAGACACAAAAAGAAAAATAATTAGGCATTTTTCAAAGTCTTTATATTTGAAGGGGCAAGTGGATAACGGTGATATGTGACAATTCACATTTTACCATGGATGAAGGTTGACAAGTCCATCAGTATCATGTCCCCTTAGTAACAGAAATGATTGGTAACTAAGAATACGACCCCGTTTTACCCGTTAAGAAAAATCCATTAAAAAATAACACATTTTTTTTAAGCTTTTTCTAGAAATTAAAAAAAAAGGTCACATATCACCTTTATCCACTCGCCCCTTCATTTCTCGGTACATTTTTATTAATTTTGAAATATTAGGAAATAGATTTATTCGGTTTTTTATAGGCTTTGAACAGTCTGATCTGCTCTTTGATTGGCCACCCTTACTAGTTTGCGAGCTATTCCACCTCTAAGAGGACTAGCATCCGCCTTTCTTTCTGAAATCCTTAAAACTCGACCATTGATGATGGCCTACTTGCTTTCAGTAAATAATGTTGATTATGAAGAATATTCCTTAATTAATTCCTTCATCTTTGCTCACACATATTGAATTTTCGACTTTAGTCATGTCTTTTGTTCATGACCTTCTTCAATGTTCTTTTTTTTTCAATGTCTTAGTGGGTACTGCTTGCTCTGCAAAAAATAAACTTGTTTTTTCGGTATAATACTAGCAGCAGAGGTCCCAGTTTAAAACTAAAATAAGCAATAAGAAACTAAAATTCCTATTTTTTAATTCGTTACTATAAAATTAGCTGTGTTGTACTGTAAAAACAAAATCTATTTTTTACAGTGTGGATTCTTCTTCCTTTTACTTCTAGTTTTGTCTTTCTTTACGTTCATCCATGGATATAATCCGGTATGAGAATAATTTTCTGCAAGCTTCTTTATTAGTTGATTGAATTTTCTGGTTAAGCTTCTGTAGTTTCAATCTCTACTACTACAGCAACGAAAGCCAAGTCATCAGTTTTCATCTTTCCATACAAGAGAGTCCGCTTTACGAAAATCATAATGAGCTTCAGCTCACACATCTACTGCACTCAAAGCCATTGCATTGTACCATTCTGCCAAGAAATAAATTTGAATGGAATTGTCGTGAATTACATCACATGTCCTTTCGAAAGTACAATTACAAGTCCCGTATGTAAGAATGAAATGTCAGGCCAAGTTGAATGACTGAACTGTCCTACTTCATCAGGAGATTTACGTTGATCAGGATAATCTTTCATTTCACTTCATATTGGATTGATCCTGTGCTTCCAACGTTTCGTCTTCTTCACTGTTCCACTCTCTCTTTGCAATTTATCTCCAACCCTCTTTACTAGGGATGCACCGATAAGCATATTGGCCGATTACCGATTACCGATTAATCGGCGTTTGATAATCGGCCGATTAATCGGCTGAGTCTATTAATGATAAGGATGATTGTTTTTCTACTACCAATTTTTCCATCGCTGTTTTTTCTCTCTTATACAATTCCAAGTTTAGAAATAGTAAGAAAGTTTTTTTCTGAAAGATTTTTTTTTCCATTTTCCTAATTGGATGGTGTTATGCAAAAAGGAGTTAACCCACAAAACATAAAAAAATGAGATATCCAACTGTTATGGTAAAAGATGTTGCTTTCTACATTAAGCAAAAATATTTAAGCCCTATCAGCATTTCATGGTAACATATCATTGGTATATTGATATAGAGCTCCATGCTTTTTGCCAGAGTTTGTTGACTTTAAAACCCACTATCTCAAAATCAGGTTTTTGTGGGTTAACTCCTTTTTGCATAACACCATCCAATTATCCCAAAACAATTTCAATATTTTATTAAATTTCTTGGAACCAATTTTCATATTATTGTCAATAATATTATTAACTCATTGTTAGATATATTAATTGGACATAAAAATAAAAAAAAAGGGGGGGTGCGGGAGTCTATGGTGAGCACTCCAATTTAGGAGTACTTTTAATTCATATTTTTTAACCCATTAACCGCTGGTGTTGCGTTGACGCAACGGTCAAAATAAAAAATCATGAAAAATTCGCTATATAACTAATTTTTGTATCGATTTCAGTTTTAGGTTTAAGAACAACGACAGAAACATGTTTCGTAAAAAAATTGACTCAAACATTTTGTATTATATGTAATAAAAATTGTGGTTCTAACATAGTTTTTTTTTGATCAAATTTGTGATCTATTTTTCAATCAAAAAAATTAGAAATGAAAAAAAGTTTGGGTTTATATGTGAAATACTCTTAGTCAAGGTCACTTTTATAAAAAAATTTCACTCAGAAACTGATTCTGTGGGGGAGGGACGGAAAGCAAAAGCAGGTGTTGCGCGAGCGCATCGTCAGCGGAAAAGGGGTAGTCAGACTCTCTGTCTCAACTGCTTTTCCGAAAGCATCGATTTCATTTTTATTCTGTGCGTTTTGACTCTGCAAGCTTTTTTTTTTTTTTTTTTTTCGTCTCCGCGTTTTGAAATGACCAGAACACGATATCATAGTTAAAGAAGCATTAGAACAGATTTTTGAAAAAAAAAAAAAATAAAAACTCTGTTGCTGATGATTCGAGGTTCTACTTACGGTAACATTGAGCCTATAAAGAACGTTTCTCGCTACTCTAGAATTCAGAAGAAAAATGTTTCTGTTCTTCAGTCTTGTATCATTGAGCAATTTAACATGAAAATTGGTAATGTTGATTTGTGCGATAGTTAAGTTTCAAATTATAGAATTATAGACCGAGAGAAAAAGTGATTTTTCGATGTTGCACAAACAAATGCTTGGACACTTTCAAGGCTAACTTTTAAAGCTGAAGAAGGAAACATAGAAAGTCACTGTTGGATTTTAGAAGAGAGGTTGCACTTTATGTTTTACAGCACCCCCCCCCCCCACCACTTTGATAAATATACACAGACGAAAAGTTCAGCTACAGGACGGCCAAGCAAATTCAGTTTACCAATGCCAGTACCTCGGGGGCATTTTACAGCAATATTTAGAAATAACAAAAGGCTACGGTGTAAGTATTGCCACTGCGTTCTTGTTTCTGAAACCACTCGGGTACCTGAGCCAGAGACAGATCTACCCGATTGAAGTTGGAAAAAGAACGGCTTCCGTTTTTACGAGCACCATTAAGTTGGAAGTTCGATTTAGCTCCGAGCGCTCTGTTCTTTTGAACCAGACCAAGGGCCGAGCAAACCCCTGGTCTAGTACCGCCAGAGGTATCGTTTCACTCGGAGGACTTTGTGACCATGACCCATTTTTTAGGTCGCCCAGCCACCATTAGTAACGACGATGGATCTTTGATCGGCTTGAATCAAACCCGGGAACCTCCGGTTACGAGTCTGACGCCTTCCTGATCGGGCTGACTACGGTCCCATTGCCATTGTCAAACTGTTTATCGTTGCAATGCTTGTGATATTGCCCGATTGCAACGAAGTTTATGATATATGACCTTGAATAATCTAGTTTTTGTTTAATTTAAAATTTATTAAACAAAATTATATGATTTTTTAACAATAAATTTCACTTTCTTCTAAAGTTCTCTGCACGTTTCAAAACCATATCAAAGCTCATACAAATTTTACCTGGCTAAAACGCATTGAAACTGCTGAATTGTATCAAATAAAACTACTTCGCATCCGTACCCCTTTTCCGCTGACGTTGCGTCAACGCAACACCCTATATTTCTAAATGTAAGTGAAATTTTGCTCTTTTTGCAGCATAATAGTATTGTATGGGCTGAAAATAACAACTTTTATGATTTTTATCAAAAACAAAAAATGATTTCGAGTTTCGGCGGTTAATGGGTTAATAATTAGTAACAATTTAATTCAATACTTTTATTCTTTGAAAATTTGAGTGAATATAAAAGCACTGTACTAAAGAGAAAACTATCGCCACAAGAAAAATTTTACAACATTGTCTATGCATATTTATTCAAAGTAGGTGAATAAATGAAAAGAAAACTTTAAATCAACTGTGAGGATTATTGTAAAAAAATTATTCATCATTGTTTCTTAGTGAAGGTATACTTTCAAGAATAATATTTGAAAAATATGTTTTCGGCCGACTAATCGGCCCGATTTTGCCGATTATTAATATTCGGTAAAGTGGCCGATTATGGCCAATTAATCGGTACTGCCGATTAATCGGTGCATCCCTACTCTTTACTTACCACACAAGCCCTCTCTCCTCCACAGTGATTACTATACTGTACCTGCCTCTGAAACAATTTAGGTAGGTGTAAGTATCTTAGCTGTCCATGTAGTTACTTTAACACTCTAAATTTAATGGTAAATGAGAGGTGTTATCAATGTTTTTATATTAAAGTTGTTGATACCCCCCTCCCCAGACGAGGGACGTGTAGCATAAAAATAATTTGTGAAATAATGCACTTTTATACGTGAATGCATTATTTTTTGAACAATTTTCCCCTTTCATTACATGGAAAACAATTTCCAGTACTTCAGTGTCCCAAGTTATTTGGTCCCTAAAATGGAAGAAAAATTTATTTTTTATCATCAGAAAAAATACTGAAAATTTTGGGCTCAAATATTGGATACTCTTCAGTACTGTTCTTTTCTTCTTAACGAAAGATGATCAATTCAATTGATGAGAAATGTTTTCATTTTTTTTCCAAAAACTAATTTTATAATTCACAAAAGAAAATACTGTAAAATTAGCAATATTATCATAAAATAAGCCGTATTATGCTGTTAAAACAACAGTATTTTCGTAACAGTAAACTGGCATCAGAGGTTCCAGTTTAAAACTGAAAAATGCACATTAATAAACTATGAAACTAGCAATTTTAGTTTATTACTGTAAACTAGCAATTTTGCAGTCTACTACTCTAAAATTAGCAATTTTAGTTTATTATTGTATTATACTAAAAAAACAACATCTATTTTTTAGTATAGCACTGCTAACTCATGGCTTCGGAAATAGTGCCATTTCGATGGGCGTGAGCGGGTGTACTCGAAGGAATTCTCGAAAATACAAAAGCAAATTATTTTATATTGTTTTTTGAGTTTCTCCCGAAACCTAATATTTGAATGGGGTTTTAAATTACATTAGGCTGCTTCTGTTGCATCATCAGTATTCCGATACAGATGCAGTGAAGTAGGACTGAAATCATGTATATCCCCGGTATAATCCTCCAACACCTAATGACTGCATCGCATATAAATGACCACTTTATGTTCCTTTTGAATGCAATTATCGTGAGTGATCTCATTTGCGTAATCTCTCTTTTTACGTGTGCAAGTGACAATAACTTAGAAGTATTAGAATTTCGATTATGATCTTGGTATTAAGCGGCACTACCAGACTCAATAGACGTAAAATAATATGACTCTAAAAGCTTGAATGAAATACTTCTCTGTTTCGCTTTTTCTTTGAGGGGGAGGGGATCAAAATGCTTTAATCAGTAAAAAAAATCTCGTCTTACTTAATCAGAGCATGTTTCTTGAATAGTAAGTTCATTTAAAAGTATTTTTGAAAAAATAATGATTACAAGATTTTTTTACAAGATATTTGTATAGCAAACTTTGCTTAATTTGATTCAGCCGTTTCTTCGCAATTAGAATGGAATGAGAAACAAAATCTTGTTATATTAAAACTTTTTCGATACTTTTGCATTTAATACCTAAACTACATCAGTTACGATCAAGATTGTTTGTTGTGTTGTGAATTAATCTCTCTATACGTGCACATGTCATTAATATGCGCGCTATATGAATAGTAACTTTTGATTTAATGACCTCTCGGTTGAAACGCGTTTTCGGGTAGATCGTGCATATTTGTTGTCTCCCGGCATACGCGATATAACGAATGGTTAGTATTTCTCTAAGGGCTCAATGCACGATTAATAGAAGACAAAAAAGAAGAAGACGATTTCATAAACCTACCACTGAAAATTTTTATTGATGCGTACAAAAGAAAAATCTTAACTGGAGAAAAAGACGGCAAAAAGAGATCATTTTTTTCTGGGTTGTCCACAAGAGGGTCATGGCTCAGGCTATAGCCATTGTGACATTTTTAGAGAAGCGGGGACGGGGGGGGGGGATTTTTCCCACTTTGGGGTTTTTCATTCTAGAGGGTATGATCAGTATTATTTGATTGGCTGCACACTCAACCCTTGAGGGTATGATTAGCACAGGTTTTTTAGAGCACATTTGAAAATTTATAGCTCCTATAATTGTTATTTTTCGAAGGACATAAAATTGTTTTTAATTTTATGGGGATTTTTTTGCACAGAATATAAATTCGTGCATGCCTTTGCCTTGATATGAATTTATATTAAAAGATCTTTTTAAGGGATTTTAAAATTCAGCTCATTTTCAAGCCTATTCTATGTTCTTAAATAATACATTTTGTGAAATATTTAGCTTAAAAAAAAACGTTCTGCCAACTGATATTGCGCAAAAATTTCTAACTTTATATTTCAATTATTCTTTTTTTTTTTCTTTGAACCCATGTAATAGTGAATTTTTCGTCACCGCAAAAAATAAACGCAATTGTCTCGCATTATTTTGCAAGCGCACACTAAAACAGGCTGAATTTTTGGAAATATCAAGTTTTTGACAGTGACAGAAATTAACATAGTGCTGCCATCTACTAACAAAAGAAACAACTATTATTAATACACTCGCACGAGCAATGTTATATTCGTTTTTAGCCTACTTTCCCGTTAAAAATAAAAGAAAGACGAAAAAAGTATTAAAAGTAGCTTAATGCATCTAAAAAATATCGCCAAGTCCAAAAAATATCGCCAAGTTAAAAAATATCGCCAAGTCAAAAAAAAATATCGCCAAGTGAAAAAAATAAAAAGGTAAAATGAATATCGAAAAATTAAAAATTTGAAAGTAGGGTATTGAGATGGGGAATTTGTGTGTCGGTCGGTCGGTCGGTCGGTCGGTCGGTCGGTCGGTCGGTCTGTCTGTCCCCCCCTAATAACTTTTGAATGAACAGTCCGATTTGGACAAACTTTTTTTTGTTGGAAAGATCTCGGCGAGTACAGCTCATTCCCATATTTGATTTTTTGATTTGAACAATTTTTGGTTCAAATTTGAGCCGTTCAAACAACCGGTCCCGCGATACTAACTTTTTAACGAACAGTCCGATTTGAACAAACTTTTTTTTGTTGGAAAGAACTTTTCAAGGATACTTCATTCCCGTATTTACATTTCCGATTTGAACAATTTTTCGTTCAACATTGAACCGCTCAAGCAAGCTGTCACCCCTAATAACTTTTGAGTAAACAGTCCGAAAAAAAATGACTGACTGTGCAGACGATTTTTTGTTTATTTATTCATTTGTTTTATTGAATTTATTATTATTATTATTATTATTTTTGGCAGACGATTTTTTTTGTAACAAAAATGTTTCATTCACGAGGGCATTTTATTCTTTATTTATATTTAACAACTGGCAACGGATTAAAAGTGAAATTCGAGACATTTTATCAACGGACGAGTTTTTTTTTTCTTTTTTTTTTCTTTCTTTGATAAAATGTGTTTTGATGTACTTTGTACTTTTAATTTTTTTTTTGAAAACAATTGAGGAATTTTTCTACGGAAGAACTGTAACAGTTACATTCTTTAAAAGGTGCGACAAAACTTTATTTATTCATTAATTTACTTTTTATGTGTCTATTTCATCTGATGAGAGGGGTATATTTTGCTTTTAGAAATCAGCTTCAAGTGCTAAAAAGGTATGTTTGACATAATTTTTAGTCTTAGATAATCAAGAGAATAATGATCAGATGCTAGAATGCCGATGTCGATGTACGGGAAAGTAGGCTCGTTTAGTTCTTGACAGAACTTCTTGTTGCTTTTTGTTGTAAACACAAAGATAAACTGATTATTGAATAAAAGATCTTGCAAAAAATCAAACTAAAACTTCATATTTTTTAATCTGGTGCGTTTTACTGATTTTTTTTTTTTTTTCTAGTTTTACATTTTACTTCTACTCAATACTACTATTTTTTTCCTTCAGAAAAAAAATGGATTACAAATTTACTTTACGAAAGTTATACTATTGATTTTGTTGTTATTTTACAAAAGTAATGCTAATGCATTTTTCTTATTGTTATAGATTTTTGGAATTTTCATTGGGCGTGCATAAGGGAGGGAACAAGGACTCCCTCCCCCACCCACGAATCGTGAGAGATTTTTTTTTTTTTTTTGTGAGTACTTATTCGGGGAGCATTTGCTCATAATAGTTTTTCTTAATCACTTGTCAACATTGTTTCGCACTACTTTATACTACACTGCAAGATTTTTTGACAAAAACATCGTGACGTCAGCGTGACGTTAGGCTATGAAAAACGAGCTACATAAAACGTTACAGCCCACTTGGCAATTTAGAGGAGATCGCTAACTGCTTGTGAGCTCTTATTGGCTCTGCCCGTAGTGACGTTCAGTGTCAACTTAAGTTGCTGTCTAGTATAGCTGTCAAAACTGTATTTAAATTTACAAAAATAAAGAACAACATTTCTTTGCAAAAACTGGCGAAATGAAGGGGACGGGCTGATGCTAATAGTGCGGAAAATTAAAAGCTATGGCGAAGTTCACTTTTCCCTTCCTTACATAAATTACATGCCCTCAGTAGTCCCTTCCCTAGCAGCATAATCTCATCGGCCGATGATCGGCCATTCAGCGAAACTCAATGAAATTCTCATCGGCCGATGATCGGATTCGATGAGTTCTCATCGGAAATTGCTCCAATATGTCTCATTGGCCAAACAGAATCCGAGCAGCAAAATCCGATGAGTTTTGCTCGAAATACGATGAGATTTGGAGCAATTTACGAGCAGTGCAGTCTCGTGCTGATGGATTTAGGATCAATTTTGGATGCTCGGCTTATTTTAATCGGCAAAGTTGATCGGAAAGATATCGCTTTCAGATGAAAATTAGCTCATCGAAAATCGTGCTCGGATAATGATTGAAACGATGTCATCATGCGTTACGGGATCAGTTTACGAGGAGTTCGATGATAGGCCGAGCAAAATCCGATGAGTTGATGCTACTTGGCTTACAGGTCCGTCATTTCAAGTTTTTCCAGGGGGGGGGGGCAAAGGGTCCTAACACAATGCATTTTCATCGGAACATATAAAAAACCACGCCCACTTATATGAAAATACATTGATTTTTCAAAGTCCGGGGGGGCAATTGACTCCCCAGCAACAAGAGGGCAATTGACAACTATCAGTTAGTAACGAGATGATTTTTTCCTACTTGTCACCGACAAAAGTTAACGTGTTGCGAAAATCCCCCTTATACATAACAATTCATAGCAACGACGTGTATAAGGGGTGGGCCCAGGTTGTCCTCGGCCCTACACCACAGCACAAAAACGGTCGAAAATGAGAAATAAAAAGCAATCCATTGTTGCTCAAAAAAAAGAGTTTTAATTAAATTCAGTTTGAGACCCTTTATTTGACAGAACTGCGCCTGTTAAAATCTCGTTGTCTGTATAGGACGGGACACTTATTGGGTTAATGGCCAATATTTGTATGCAATTGCAAAGGACATTAATTCAATATTTTATGGTGGCTCCTAAAAGTTCTTTGTTGAACTATAATTACAGTAAACTTTCCACTAAGAAGTGTTATCATTATTATCATTATTACTCTGGTTTCAAATAGTGCCACAGTATGCTTTTTCAGCTGAATGGCAGATGCACATCTTCAACTATAACCGTAATGTTCTTGTAATTAGGCAATTTATGGTTGGAAACGCCAATTATATTCAAGTTGCTGTTGATGTATTATGTAGGGATGCGCCGATAAGCAAATTATCCGATTACCGATTAATCAGCAGTTGATAATCGGCTGATTAATCTGCGGAGCTGAATAGTAATCATAATTATTATTTTTAATCGTACTAACTTTTCCATCACTTTTTTTTCCTTTCACAATTTCGATTTTAGAAATAGTTACTAATTTATTTCTGAGAGACGATTAGTTTTTCTCTATTTTTCTAATGTTCTCAAAATAATTTCAAATTCGCATCAAATTTCTTTGAGTCAATTTACATGTTATTGCTTATAAAGTTTCATTATGTTAACCAGACATGAAATAAATAGGGAGAAGGCTGTGGTAAGCAGACTAATTTAAGTTGCACTTTCAATGTAATTTTTCTTTGTTTTTAAGTGATAGCCATTTAATCCAAGACTTTCATTCTTTATGAAAATTATTATTATCTAAAAGCACTGTGTTAAAGGAGAAAAATACCGATACAAGAAAAATGTTGTAATACTGTTTCTATGGGTTTTCAGAAAATTACATTTGTTTACTGTAAGCATTTATTTATCATGAGTTCTCGTAAAAATTTCTCGTAAAATTTAAAATATTTTTTTTCGCCGATTAATTGGCCCAATTTTGCAGATTATAAATAATAGGCAAAGTGGCCGATTGTGGCAGATTAATCGGTACTACTGATTAATCGGTGCATCCCTAGTACTATGATTGATATTTTGATACATGAGCAGTGTTCTGTAGAAATAGCAAGAGTGAGTAGAGTATGTTTCAGTTCGAATATGTTTCAGTGTTTAAAGACTTTTGTTACCAATATGAATCAATAGAATTCACATGTCACGGTCAACAACTGACGTTAGCAAATTATTAATTGAAGCAGAACATTTCAGAAAATTTGCACGTTATCATAAGTGAAATTAAAATTTGTATTTTGATTTGAATTAAAATGGGAGGTATGAAAGAGCCTCAAGCTTTTAACTCCGAAAATAATTTGGATGAAGAGAGGAAATATTTTAAGTAAATATTTGAAAGTAATGCTTAAGCTTTTGGAATTGGAGAAGGAAGAAAATGAATACAACTTAATGAAATTTTGGGTTGTATTTGCGTTGGAAACACTTGAAAAGTACAACACTTCAGAGATACACAACGCTAACTAGTCAGCTGTGGAGAAAATTACAGAAAGTAATGCTTGCTGAAGTCTAATGAATGTTGTAACATGTTCTACTTTGAAATTCGAGAAAGAGAAAAGTAATGTTGCATTTTTCACCACTTTGTAAAAGTTGAGAAGTTCCTGTGTACTTTGAGAGCAAAGTGACTGTTTTATTAAATAATAAGAAGCATTAAAGATAAAATGTAACAGAGAGCTTACAAAGTAAATCTAATGCAAAAATGAAAAATAGCATTAAAATTGGCCAAAATGTATTAACTGAAGTACAAAAAAAGTTACAAAAAGCGGACTGAGTAGTGTACAGACCTTTTACAACTTTTTTAGCAATTAAAATTTTAAAAAGAATTCCTTAAAAATATCTAGCACAATTTTAATTATAATGACTCGGCATCATTTTTTGGAAGAGGGGCAAAAGAGTCACGTTCCGCTGCCAAAGAAATAAAATTCATTCAGCTTTCAAATCAAATATTTTTGAATTCCTTTCTCTTTCACACTACTGTTATTTTTGAACATATATTTAACACACACACACTTACAAATACACTTGGATAAAACTCCCTTCGTTTGGTATAAGAGTAATATTGCGGTCGGAAGTCCGTGCGAAAGAATACATTTAACAAAGTTAAATCACTAGTTTGAATTCAAGTGTATGCAGTGTCGCGAATCATCGATTAAGTCTCCTTTAGATAAAATCCGTAATAAACGTTTGGAAAAAAAAAAGGGTTTTATTTTATGCTTATTAGAAAAAAAATAAAAAGAAACGCATGGTACTTTCAATGGTTAAACCTTAATATTAATGGAAATTTATGTAGTATCAAAAACGAAATTTTTGAAGCCTCAACATGAGGTTATGAGCCAATATTTTGAAAAGTGCCAATTTGAAGTTGGAGTTTCCTGATTAAAAAAATGTTTGCAGAAAAAAATAAATATTGGATTCTAAGTCTAAATTGGGTCTAAATGCAAGAAAATAAAAGGGGGGAGGTCAAGGAAATTATTTACCCCCTCCTTAGATTACTCACTTTTAAGCCGTTACAGATCTGATGTTAATATGAGTTACATATCTGAGTTTATGCTTTCGGTCTTCATTAACATCTCTAAAAATGATATCATTTCCTTGCATTTTTAACATAGAATTAAGATAATTATATTAATATTTATATATATTAGCTAAAAAATCAAATTTTATTATAAAAAAGAATTTCTTGGAAATAAAAATGAGCGATAAGGTTTTTAGATAAAATAAAGTATGAGATTACCGAATCCAAGCTAATAAAACATTTGTTTTGTTTTGAAACAGCACACAACTTCAACTTTTTCAACACACAACTCTGCTGCTTGCTTTTCTTTAATTAGTTGCAATAAATTTAATTTCTTGATTAGAAATTCAAATTTAGCATGCTAGTTATTATCTAGTTATTTAGCGAAGTTATGAGAAATTGAAGCACCAAAAAAATAAATAAATAAATAATAATAATTAATTAACTTAATTTCTGCAGTGTCAATTTTTCTTATTTTACTAACTTCTATTGTCAGGTTATGTAAACCACAAATGAAGCAATTGTACTAAAACACATTGCTTTTCATTTTTTAAGAACAAAAATGTTCAATATATGTCTAAAACCTATGATTTTTGCTTTTTAATAATTCTGAAACGTGAGAGTTAGTTCGGTAACATATTCGCTGTTTTTCAATATTGCCGCTCTGACTGTTACCGATCTGACAAACCGGCAAAGTTTTTTTTTAATTTCCGAGTCGATCGCACTATATCAAAATCAAACACGTGGCTTTTTCACTTGTAATAAAGAACTATACTTATATATAAAATAACTTTTAAAATAACAAAAACTGAGCATTTTAGCTCGTGCTACCGATCTGATGATTTAAATGACACACATTTTATAAATCACTTTAAAAAATCTTACCTGCAATTTTAGATGCAGAAATGCAAATTTTTAATTACGATGCGACAAAACATCACACCAGGTATTCAGTATCACGTGGTATCGGTGCAGGAAATGATTTTGGGAGCCTAAATATAGATCGGAAGTTATTGTTACCGCTCTGCCGCGGAACTGAGGGACACGCTTATTTCGCATTCCCTAGAAAATCAAAAATCGATTAAAACAAAAATGAAGTACAATATTAGCAAAGGGGTAAAAATAGAATCGTTTTTGTGCAAGTGCGTTTTTTTTTGGGGGGGGGGGGAGTTAGAAAGTGCGCTTAAGCTGTTTGCGTGCTAAGCTTTGCTACTGGGGACACGTTACCGATCTGATTTTTGATGTATAAAACAAATACTTTCTGAAGATTTTTTTTTTTTTTTTCTGAAATTATTAGATGAAATGAAAGCAAAATCTGAGCTTCTTTCTGGGGAAAATTATCTTTTTAACTAGTTATTGAAATACTAGTGAAAATTCATTTGGGACTCAAATTGGCACTTTTCTAAATATTCGCTCTTATAGGTCTGTTTATTGACTTAGTCCTCGTGTTACAAAAATTATGGTAAGGGTCATTCCATGTCAAGTGATCCAACGTTTTTTACCTTACATTTTTGTATTTCTTTCAAATTTGGCTCATTAATTGTACCCCTTGAGGTAATCAAAAATCTCAATTTTTGGATTTTTATCTCTATTATTTTTTCATTTATGAGACTTTGAACTTTGGAAAAACCCTCGTTTTTCCATGGATAAGGGAACATAAAAGGGACCATAACTCGGCACCAAATATAGATAGAACGATTTGGTAAATGGCATTTTAAAGTACGTTAGTTGCCACTTAATCTGATATGCAACATGACTAATTTGATAAAAATTTTCTTTTTCAAAAAATGAAATTTAAATTTCAAATTTAAATTTCTCGAAAAACATATAATGAATTTTTTTTCAAAAAATTCTCAAAAATTTTTGTGTATTTTATCTATGTTTGTACAAATTTTTAGATTGGGATCTCAATGGGATCATATTTTTTTGATTTTTTGAATAAAACTGTATAGGAAAAAAATGATATTTTTTAGATTCTATTTATTTAAATACTAAGTTGTCTGGCTTGTGATGGTCTAAAAAGTAGTAAATAAACATGAATATGTTTAAAGTGAGCTGGCATGAGCTTATAGATTTGTCAGGTTCACCCCCTCACCCCTTTCTCCCCCGCACAACCACTCTTTTTTAATTCAAAACTGTTCAAAATGTTAAAAAAACTCTTTGATACAAAATGAATAGCAAACTTATTTAAAGTTCGTAAATGGGTTTCCTTATAACTAGACGAAGTATCCCCTCCTCCAGCGTTAACCGTCCAATATACCGTTAACTCTGTACTATTATGACATCTAACCTGGGGATTGAATTGACTATTATTTTTACTCTAGGTAAGTGAGCTAGCACTAACTTGTAAATTGGTCAGCTCCCCCTCCCTTCCTTCCCGACCCAACCATTTTTTCCCCCAAGCTATTTCAAATGCTAAAAAAAAACCTTTTTGATACAAAATGAACAGTAAACTTATTTAAAAATATTAAATGGGTTTCCTTATAACAAGGCAAAGTAAAACCCTTCCCCCACCCAAATATACCATTAACGCTACACTAATATGACGTCTCACCTGGGGATTGATTTGAGGATTATTTTCCCCCTAGGTATATATTGTTTTTCAGACGAAGTGTATATTTTTTCAATCCGACCTTCACAAAATGTAATTACATTCAATATCCGAATTTAAACTTATGATTCATTTCATCACCTCCCCCAGCACCAATCTTCAATTTTAGAGGAAGAAAAGAAACGGTTCACCCCAAGATCATAGCAAACAGCAAAATAGCACTGTTTCCCCTTGTTCTCATAATGTTTTCCCATTATTTTAACAAAAAACTGAAAAGAAATCAAAGTATCAGGTTATATGTCAGTCCCCATCACTGACATATTTCCTTTCTCTTATTGGACAAAGCTCATGAGCTAATAGGAAAGTGTAACAAACAGAACAAATTGAAACACTATCAGATATCAGTAGAGACTAAGGCTTTAAAATGGGGTTAGACGGGATGATAAAAAAATAAGAGTTTGGAGCGGGAAGGTAGGAAAAGGGGAGGAGCAATCTGTACAGAAGTTGAACAACATGAGATTTTATGATCAAAAAAGCAGTGTTTGTTTAATATATGTATATAGATATATCTTGCTGCATTACTTTCCTTTACAACAAAATGAAAAATAACACAAACAATTAAAAAAATTAAATAACAGCTGCACACTAGATAATGTGGGAAGATAGTTATGGGGACACAGACATATGATCTGATATACCGTAAAATGGGGTGTATAGGAACAGCGGGGTCAATCGGAACAAAACTTCCAGACCGTACAAAGAAATTCTTCATAAATATACTATTGGGTATTTTTCGCCGTTAATTTTTTTTTAGAAAGGTAAGATCATAGAAAGTAGGAAAAAATTACTTTAGTCAATCTGGCAACGCTACTGGCTTCTAAGGAGGGCTGTACGTGGAATGCTAGAAAACATCACATTTTCATAGACTGCCAAACTTCATATGCAAGAACAAACCTTCTTATATTTTAAACCTAAGAGTGGTATGTTTCAATTATACATGTATCTGAACAACAGAATACCACATTAGAATTTACAGTTTTTATAAATTGTGTCATAAAAATGAAGAATTCTGAAAAATGCCATTGGAAAAAAAATTACTGGGTGAATCGGAACACTTTGTTCTGTTGTTCCAATTCAAACTTATTTGAAGGAAACTGTTTGAAAAATCAAGATTCTAACCCCAGTTCCTCTAATCAAGACAAGGACAAGGCTTTATTACTGTTTATCCCTTCTCGTGAGCAACTAGATCTTAGAATGACAGAAAGTTGAAGATTTCATAAGATTTTTTCTCCAAGAGACTTCTTTTTATTTAAAATACGAGGAGGAAAGTCATATAGAGTTTAGATAGCAAAAAGCAAGCACACAGACTGATGAATAAGCGAAAAAATCTTTCAGGACAATCCTCGAAACCCAGAGATTTTAAGAAACTAAAGAAAAGGCAGAGATCATCCCAGAAGATGCTATGAAAAAACTTAAGCCAAGTCACAATTGCTAGTTTTAAGGACAAGTATATATTTGTGGACGACATGAGTGACTTCCATTCGTTTTAAATCTTTGTATTTCAATTCAAAAGCATTTCATAAAATTACTTTTCATTTTTCATAAGTTCAAAATTATTTTGAATTTTGACAAATTATAAACGTTTACTGGTATTGAAATTATACTTTTATTTGACAGTAATTATCTGTTCTTGTTCTCCCTCATCAATATTACTCATGTTTGTGAGACCTATTACAGGTTTCATGGAAAAAAATATAAATTTTAACATGTGTTCCGATTGACCCCTATCAGCGGGGTGATTCGGAACACCCATAATTTCCTATATATTTTAATAATAACTGTTCAAAATGCTTTGTGTTTGCTTGGAATATCAACAGTAAAGCAAGACCGAAATTTTTACCCAGAAAATCAAATTGAAAAAAAAATCTTTTAACTGCTTTTTTTACAATCAAAGCTGAAAAGTGTTCCGATTAACCTCATTTTACGGTACCTTTTTTTCAACTTTGAAACTTTTTTCTGTGCTCCTGTACCACTTGAAGAAAACACTGTCTTTGTTCTTCGTTAGTGATAGCTTTAACAAATGCTTCAATAAGGCCATGCCACGCTCCGTATTGTCGTTTATAATCCTTAGTTTCTTTGATAGTACAAAGCCTCGTTGGTAGCTATCTTGAAGTTTTCAATGCTCAGGATCAAACCAGCTGATATTTTTTCAGTTTCTTCTTTATATGAATCGGGACGCTGAAACTTTTCCAAATCATTTCTCAGTGCTTGGACAAAAAGGATTGCTGTGAACTTAGCTCTTAGATGTTCTTTCCCATTAACGATAAGAATGTGAAAGAACTCACATTCATATGTTACGAATACCTTTTCTTTGACCGGCTGAAAGTTTGAACTGGTTGTGAAATATCCATAACTTTAAGCCATAAAGAATCTTTGATCCCCATATACAGGAGGAACTACTCCTGGGACACGAAAACATACACCACAAGAAGGTGCTCCTCTCAAGAAAATCACACTTCGCTCCAGTGTCTTCCTGTACACTTTGCATGGGTCATCAGAAGTTGACTTTGCGCCACTTTCATTACTAGTTGCTCGTTGCGTTGCTCTAAATTGACTACTAGCTCCTCAACCTCATCGTTTCTTACTCCAGGTGTATCTTTGACTATGATTCCTGAAACCGCTTTAAAAGCAGTATTGTAGATCCAATGGCAGTGGATGGTTCCACGCAATTGCGTGAACGCATTTGACATTTCACAGAATCAAATACCCCCAATATCTACCTATATCTTGGTTAAAATATCGAGAGACCAAGATTAGAATAGACTTCGGTTATAATACCGCATAAAGCACAAAGTCTTAAATATAATAGCAGAAAGCACAATATAAAAGTTGCTTCCCTGGCTTTATTTCCCAAGTTCGAACATGGGCCAACTTTAGTACCTGCACCACATGTCGTATCGAAACACATACCACGTACGAGCTCAGTAAGTCACCATTTATCTAACAGGTTATCGTACAGCAGCATTTGACGTAGCAATGAGTACCCAGAAGTTAATCATCAATGCTTGTCGTCCTAATAGGGTCATTCCATTTTAAATCAACAAATTTTCAAAAAAGTTGTTTCATCACGATTTTTGATTTTGATGAAAATTTGCATGTGTATTCCTTTTACTTCCCAGAGCTCAAAATAGTGTTCATTTTATTTTTAAAAAATTTTCTCTTTGATATATAGGCCATTTTTGTTGTTGGCAACAGCGAAAATCGGGCGTTTTGATGCTTTGTCTTATGAACTAGAACTTTTTTTCTATCAAAGATTTTGAGTTCAAACATAGCTCATTGGATAGCTAAGAAAAATATCGTTTTATATATGCTATCAATAAATTTCAGATTAAAAAAAAATATTTATTTTTTCAAGGTCAAAGTTAACGACGAAACTGACATTTTTTACTACTTTCGAAAATTAAAAAACCCATGAAGGGTTCATAGTAACAAGCTCATTTTTTCATCATATATTCATAGTCATGGTTACTTACTGTATAAAAAAATTGTCTTGTTACTCTACTCCCTTTATAAGGTATGCCCCCCTAAAGTTGTAAAATTTTTAAAAAATCCAATTTTCAACGCTAAAAAAATGCATGTGGGGGGCAAGATAAAATTTTTTTATTTATGGTATTTTAAGTACTTTTTACCAGCTTTCTAATAAAACAAAAGTTGCTTTGTTATTCAAAGGCGTTTGGCAGATATAAGGGACTGAACTCTCAAAAAATTGCAAAAAAAAACAACACGATTATTTTCATTTTTTTAAATCTTTTTTTTATTTATTTAAATGTAATTATATACCTTATTCTTTGCCTTAAATGCTAAAAAAAGACTAAGAAGAGCAATGAGGAAACATATTTAAAGTTTAATAAGATAATTTAATATTTTTAACACCTGGGAGTATAGAATACCACTAAACTTGTCTGATTTTTAAACATCTGATTGCTACCTACAACAGGACTGAGCATTTCTCAACTTTTCCAGATTTGTTCATACCATGTGGTCATCCTTGTTCTGGCTTGCTCTCACATGTGTATCTTAGTGGTCTTTCAAATTCTGAAAGAAGTAGGTTGTTGAGCTAGTGTTTCTGCTCTAAAATCTTGTGTAGCTGATGTGATTTCTTTTCATTTCAAGTTCGTTCATATTCACAGAATGCTTTGTTAAAGGTAAAAGAAGAAATTCTTTAGAATCCTTAAATATAAATTTAAATTTGTCTTTCTACATGTAAACTGTGAATAAGTTATGGATAACCCTAAATGTTCCATAGGAGTTTTTGAGAATGATGATTGTAATATTTTAAGTTACAGTATTCAGTCTACTGTAAATAGTATTTCTGAGTACAGTGATGATGATAAAACTTTACTGCACCTGAGAACTGGGTGTAAAACTATTGAAACTGTTTGTACCTACCATGCAAAAAAATTTCTTGACAAGTTTTGACACCTTTATGGAACTTCTTGCTGGTAGGTACAAACAGTTTCAATAGTTTTAGACCCAGTTCTCATGTGCAGTAAAGTTTTATCATCATCACTGTACTCAGAAATACTATTTACAGTACACTGCCTACTGTAACTTCAAATATTACAATCATCATTCTCAAAAACTCCTATGGGTCATTCCATACACTCTTAAAAGTGTGCCGCTTATATGTAAGGCACAAGAGAATTGTGCCTTATATTACTTACATATCAGAGGCACAAAGCATTAGGTGCCGTTGATACATACAAAGCACAACGAGATGAACGGCACGGACAGGAAGCAAAACTTTTTAAAGGCGCACTGAATCGGCCGTGCCTTTTAAATTCCCACTTCGCAAGTTTTAAGCGGCACATCGTCTATTCACGCTTTGGGTTTGAGGTTATAGCTGATCACGTGGCCCGTATGTTTATTTTCAATGCTGGAGATGGCGGAAAGTTCGTTATCGCAAAAATTCAGGATTAAATGTATTCTTTCGTCGTTTTCAAGCAATATTATTAGTTTGAGAAAAATAATTTTATGTATTGCATTGTTGTTTGATGAGGATGTAAGAATAGGGAACAAAAATCAAGTTGTAGAGTAGAAATTTGATCGTTCCATGCCTTTGCAAGATTCATCGTTTGAAGCAACGGCAAATGAAAAGTCAGTCGGGTGCATTTTGTGCAGAATAAGCATATTATGGTTTGCTCTGAACACTTACTATCAGAAGAAGATTTTATTTATCTGTCCATCCATTATGCATTATTGATTGCCGAGGCATAAACTGCTGTTTCAAACGTCTTCCTATGGAAACATCGATAACAAAATGGGCAGCAAAAGAGTGTGAGTGTATTTTTAACCAATTAATGCCTGACATTTTTTTTTCCAAAGATATTTTGTATACTGGTTACAAACAGTGTCTAATGGACGGGAAAAATAATAAAAAAATGTTATGTAAAAAATTAATTTTTTATTGAGGAAAGAAAAATCGTCCCTTAAAAGTTACGATAGACCCCAGAGGGTAGAAACTTTTTTTACTCAAATTTTTTTCTGCCTACGATATAATATTCAAAAAGACCTTTTATAAGAAGAAATAAAACCAGCAATTCACATAAACTGGGAAGCTGGGAATAACTTTGAAAACTTAGCTTTTTTCCTTGAGATTGTGAACGATGTCATTTTTGATAAAGATCATTTTGAAACTGCTACAGAACGCACTTTAGAATAGTTATGTGCTGCAATCTGTTAATAACGAATTGAAACAATACCAAAGTACTAATTGAACACCATTATTTGGTTGAAATGTTCATTTTGGGGAAATTCAGACCCCTTTTTGGACCGTCCCTAAAAAGGGACGCAAGGCATTAATGGGTTAAAATCTACATACTCCTTTGCTGATCTTTTTTGTGCTGTACGTTGACATTTTGTGCTACGGCAGGTATGTAAAATAGCTCGTCCAATTTGTTTCTATTATGATTTATCAGCGTTATTTTAATTAAAATCTTAGTCTCATTTGCCATAATGGTTTAATATGTTAGATACTTGATACTGTTTGTTGTTCCGGCAAAAAGCTCCATTGACAAAAGAAGTAATTATTTTTTAGTTGCATGGGCTTTATTATGATAAATATTGTCTCACAAGATTCGGTTGACTTTAAATTTATTGTACTACTTTTTAAAATATAGTAGGATTTTTTAAAAAATAATAAGTTATGATTTAGCATTTTTTTTAAAGTTAAAAATTAATTTTAACTCAATTTGATAATATTTCGTAGTACTTCATCATGATAAAGTATAAATTCCAGTGCCGTATTTACGTATGGGCTTAGTGGGCTATAGCCCAGGGCGGCACGATTGGGGGGGGGGGCACTTTTTCTATGCAAAGTAAAGACCCTTTTTTTTTTAGACAGCAGGGCTGATTGGCAGCGAGAATTACATCAGTTAATTGAATTAAATACTGTTCTTTATTTAATAACGCTGGAATGCTTGGTGGAATTTTTCATACAAAAGTATTGAACCGCATGGGAAAAAAAAGAAAAGAAAAACCGGGTCTTGCTCGTTAAAACGAATTCTGTTCCATAGACTTAACATTGATCCAACAAAATATTCTCGTTTCCCTCGTTGTTGATTTATAATAATGTAAGAGCAGATTTGTAGTAGTAAAAGTTGAAATTCCCAAAAGACGAATTTTTACCAATTGGCTGATTGTTAACAATCAACCAATTTCATGTTTAACTAGCTGTGTGGCCGGGATTTGCACGGTTTACCTTGAAAATACATTTTATGTCAAGTAAATAAAAAAGTTTTTTTTTTTTTTTTTAACAACTTTGAAATTCAACACCTCAAGGGGGGGGGGGCAGTTTCAAAAGCCCAGGGCGGCCTCACGTCAAATACGCATCTGATAAATTCTCACAAGATTCAGTTGAATATAAATTAGTTGAACTTGTTAAAATATAATAGGATTTTTTTCGGCAAAAATAAGTAAAAAAAGACTATTCTCGTAGAAATTGCAGATTCAAAACTAAATATTTATAAAAGAAACCTTGCCTCTGTGCATTAAAGTTTAAATTCACTAATTTTCTGTATCGCAGCATATATTTACTAAATTTAATAAATTTTAACTTAGTCAATTTTCATGTGACCTTTATTATGGTAAAATACTTTATCACGAGATTCAGTTGACTTTGAATTTACTGAACTTGTTATCTTTTAATGAGATTTTATTACACAAAAATACAACTTTTAGTGAAATTTTTTCGTCAAACATTTTTTCTTTAGCAGGCCGAGTACTCAGTGATCAATTTAAATCATTTTTTGGATCCGTTTACCGACCCACCCGCCAGTTTTATACTTTAAAAACAACAGTTCATTTTTTTGCAGTGTAGAAATTACATTGAAAGCATAACCATCCAATTTTATTGAGTAGTTTCCTTGGTGCATTTGAAAAAACATATTTGTACCTGAGAACCAGAACGACGTAAGTCCAAAAATGGCTATTTTCGATTTTTTGCTTCATTGTATGTAGAATGGCTCGGCTGCCAGTTTTATACTATGAAAACAACAGTTCATTTTTTGCAGGTTTGGCCTCTCGCTTCATCCCAAATTATTGTTTGCAATGCAAAGTGTTCATAAACTTTTAAATGAAATCTGATAATTTTTGCTACTTGCTAAATTGGTTACACTGCAACACGATAAAAAAAAAAAAAAAAACCTCTTCTGAAATTTAATAAGATTGCTAAGATATTCTGTTTTCCCTCTGTTGGAAAGTTTTGAGAATCTCTTCATTAGTGTCGTCTTTTTTCCGAATGAAAACTTCATTCGAATGTCCCCGTCAAGGGGAAGAAAAACACACCCTGTGGTTTTCTCTGTTGGCTTCAACGCCCACACGCTCTTAAAAAATTCGTTTCTGTTTAATAGGCACTACAAAGCGCACCTTGAAGACCATATTATTTACAATGGGGTGTGGTACTGGTTCTGCGCTCACTGCCTGTTCTGTTTGATTGAATATTTTTTTGCTTTTGGTAAAAGTTTTTAAGTTTTCGTTTTGTTTTGTTGAGAAACTTCAAAGATAGTTGATCATTAGTTCTTCTGGTTCGATTTCAGTTCGGTAAGATTCAGGCTTTTTTTTCAAAGCGAATTTTGTTTTATTCTTCAGAATTTAAGGCTCTCGCCGAGACATTTGGTTTGATTGAAGTCTTGAAAAAATTACTTCATGATCAAAGAGGAGAAGGGTTTACAACATTTGGGGTATAATTTTACAGAGATGTGTCAGTTTTTAAGAAACTTGAACTTATTTTTCTTCAAATAATTTTCTGTAAGTTAAAAAAAAAGCTGTTAACATTCATTCATTCCTTTCTTTAGAAATTACTTGTGTGAGCATTAATCAATCAAGTGAAAACAAAAGCAAAACTGAGGAAATGTTGAATATTTATTTTTGAGAGGAGCCAAACAGCTGTTAAAGCTCTTGCAAATGACATTACTTTGAATTTCATGATAAAGAAGTTCATCGAGAACTAACCGATTCTGCTTTCTTGCACACCGTCATAGCTGTGCTAACATAAGTTACATCTCCCTCTCAATTACCTTATGCTATACATTATATCAAAATAGTTTGTTATTTAATATTTATCAATTAATGTTAAATTCTAAAGTAGTTTCTGAAGTACCTTTTTAGCAGTTTAGATAGGTTTCTAAAATAAAACATCTGTACAACATGTAAATAAATAATTAAATGGATAAAATTAAAAAAATGAATAAAGAAATAAATAAACAAAATAAAATTCATAATCTGTTAATTAAAAATGGTATCGAATTCATTCCCTTCTCTTAGGCGGTTTTTTTTAATTACTCGAAATAATTTTAAATTAATCAAACAAAATAATAGCATTAAAAAAGACATTCCTGATTACTTCTGGTAGAAGCAAATCCTCCTGTTACATCAGTACTTTTTGAATTTAAATTTTCCTGTACAGAGTTAAGTTGTTTTTATAAACTGTTCAAAACTGAACGAAAATGTGTTCAAATCAAGAAGCGATCGAATGACGTGTTTCGTCTATAAGACAGTCTGGAAAAAGCGCGTTTTGTTTGAATTGAATCATTACCTCTTAATTTATTAGAGAATGAAGACCGAGAGAGGTCGACGGACAGACTCACCAGCACACATTTTTTTCCATCTCGTAAACCTTCATTCAAAAAAATTTTTTTTTTTTTGGGGGTGGGGGGCATTTTACGGTATTTGTGACATAGGGGTGTCCGTAACAAAACTTTTTAAAAGTTTAAAATTTTTATATATATTGAAAAAGTACATTCTAAAGTATATGAATATCATATTGTTTTCATAGTTGACTTTATATTATGTTTGTAATTGCACTCAGAACATTGAAAATGCAATTTTCACTGTTACGGACTCTACATTGAATTTTTCTTTAAACATTCAACTTTTATTCCAATTATTGTTACGGACTCTACAGTCATCATTGTCACAATCCATAATTTTTTATAGAACGCACTTTTTGATTAAAATTGTTAGCTATATTAGAGGTGAGCCTTTACTTTATCTGTCTCAAGTACTAGTCTTGGCTCAAAAATCGGTTAAGGCAAGTTTTAAAGAAAAATTCAATGTAGAGTCCGTAACAGTGAAAATTGCATTTTCAATGTTCTGAGTGCAATTACAAACATAATATAAAGTCAACTATGAAAACAATATGATATTCATATACTTTAGAATGTACTTTTTCAATATATATAAAAATTTTAAACTTTTAAAAAAGTTTTGTTACGGACACCCCTATGTCACAAATACCGTGAAATGCCCCTTTTTCAATATTCATTGATTTATTTGATCCATTGCGACTTTTTTTAAACATTTTTGAACGATATTTTTAGGACATCTTCTTTTTCCCATGCTGTCTTTTACTCTTTCGTTGGCCACAAGTGGTAAACAGTTCATTTTTTAAGCTTTTTTTTTTAAATAATATATACCACATTGGAAGTAAAATAAAGACAATATCAGTATTTTTCCTCTGACATTAATGCTTTCATGCGATATTTTACCCCAACATATACGGATTAAATTTTATTATTTTCTTTTTGTAAAATATTTAATGTTTCTTTAACTATATTATGAGCATTGCTAATTTTATTTTGCATGTTTTGGAATCAAGTGGCCTGAAACACACTGTGGTTTCTAGACCACATAATATTATTCTAAGAATTGATGAAGTTTGTAAAAAGCTTTTAGGTACAACAAAACAAATTGTGTACTGAATTTGTTATATTTTTTTTTTTGCCATGCTACAAACTTTGGTATCTTGCAAGGTTGTTTTCTAACCTTTAGTTAGAATAAATTACCCATTTCGTCTACTCATCTCAAAACATTCTTGTCTTCGAATAATTACGGCACTAATCTAGTTCCTCAAAGTTGGTTTACGTCAAGGTAAAATAATTACGTTTTGTAAATTTTTGCTATGTTTCTGTACAAAGCGCATAATGCAGACTGGTAAAATTTACCGTGTTGTTGCTTATGCATGAGTGAGTTTTGAAATGTTGTAATGGGCTTAAGTTTCTTTATCACTTGAACTGATGCGGAAATGCAATTTGGTGGTTATTAAAAGGAAAATTAGCCATATTTTGCAAAATATCTTTTTATGAAGAAAAAAAAATCTAATTAATCAATAAGATTTCAATAAATCAACTTTCATTGCGGTTGCATTTTTATTTATACGACGATGATTAAGAAAATATCGTGAAAACGTTATTGAATCATATACACGAGAAAAGTCGCGCGTTTTGAGGTTACAAAAGGGTGTCTTCTTTGAAAATGTTTTGAGCTTTCAACACGAAGCTGTAACCCCCCTCCCCCCTCCCCCCAAAACAACATTTTGAAAAAAATCTAACCAGTTCGTCTGTCAGTAAAAAAAGAACTGTTCTCTTGCGAAATGAATCAGACACTTGGGATTTTAAAGCTTTGTTTTAAATTGACCAGGTAAATAAAAAAAAAGCTTTTATTTTCTTGTAATAAAAATGATAAAAGCAAAGAAAATCACGAAAAGATTCCTAGTATTTCATAAAAATATTAAAAAAAAAAACCAGAAATATTTTAAAGACTATTAAAAAAAATTTAATATGGAATAATGAGATGAGAGAAATGCGTGTTGTCTGGCTTCTGTCTGCCTGTCTGTCTCTCCCCTTTGATGACTCTTGATGATTGGAAGATTTTGTTCTAAAGCTCTCGAGTAGGCATCTCATTAATATCTTTCTTTTTTTTAAATTTGAATGACTTTGTTTAATTTCGAATAATTTACAAAACTTTACATTAGATTCTGCGGGGAAATGTAATCAAATCCTGGTCTAAGAGGCGTTTTTGCGTCGAACAAAGTTTATTGTTTTTGACTCTTGAGCATATGCGAAATATTATTATTTTTTTTTGCTCACAATGTTTTTTTTTTTTTTTGTAAGATACGAATAATAAAATATTTTAAAATTTGAATTTTTTCAGGGCTAGTTTTGAAAAAATTCTTTATTTTCAACATAAGTGCTTAAAGGAGGAATTCAAATTATATCTATCTTCCAAATTGATTTTACTGAAACTTGCTTTTTCTGGCATCAAAAATCGAGAAATTTGTTACGATTATGTGGATTAGTTGCTTTCTTGTTTAAAGTAATGGATAGGGGTGGAGGGGGGGGGAGATATCTAATAAATTGCTCTCTAGGTATAGCATTGTCTTAAGGATGAAATTTATTGATGGATTTCCAACACAAAGTCAAAGTGGTTTAAATTTTTCATTTCCTGAAAGGAATATTTTTGCTGCAAGTGGTCATTAAGATACAATTTTTGTTTCCATTCTGAAATTTTACAAATATTATTTGGCAACAATTAAAAAATAAAATAGTTCATGGAATAAGATAGTGCAATTTCAACGTAGTTTTTGTAAAATGTTGTCTCTGCTCTATAGTTTGCCTTTATGCTTTTATTGCGCTTGCACATTGACTCATTAGTAAGAATGCTCGAATTTGAAATGTTTCAACTAAGAAAAGAGACATATTTTATTTTCAGTAATTTGTTTTAACAGTTAAAAAGGTTGATTTGAACTATTTTGCAACCATGCTACCTAAAGACGATTAAGAGAGATACATATGTCACGATGTTAAAAAAAATGGATAAGGATGAACAGTGAAGATATTATGTTTAGTTTTTAGAAAAACTTGTTTTGTTTAGTTTTTGTTGAGATCTACATTTAAGTAAAATAAAAGACTCTTTGGTGTGATGTTCTATGAGAAGGACAATTTCAACTGCCAAAAATATTTATTTGAATTTGCTAATTTATCGTCTGCGTCTGCGAGTATTTTTTCTGCAATGAGAATGTTTTGCTTTGACTTTCAAGTTTTGTTTTCTTTTGTGGTAATGAGTTGTCGTGACTCGTTCGTGAAACTTGATACGAGCCTTTTGGACAAACTTTTTTTTGTTGGAAAGATCTCGGCGAGTACAGCTCATTCCCATATTTGATTTTTTGATTTGAACAATTTTTGGTTCAAATTTGAGCCGTTCAAACAACCGGTCCCGCGATACTAACTTTTTAATGAACAGTCCGATTTGAACAAACTTTTTTTTGTTGGAAAGAACTTTTCAAGGATACTTCATTCCCGTATTTACATTTCCGATTTGAACAATTTTTCGTTCAACATTGAACCGCTCAAGCAAGCTGTCACCCCTAATAACTTTTGAGTAAACAGTCCGAAAAAAAATGACTGACTGTGCAGACGATTTTTTGTTTATTTATTCATTTGTTTTATTGAATTTATTATTATTATTATTATTATTTTTGGCAGACGATTTTTTTTTGTAACAAAAATGTTTCATTCACGAGGGCATTTTATTCTTTATTTATATTTAACAACTGGCAACGGATTAAAAGTGAAATTCGAGACATTTTATCAACGGACGAGTTTTTTTTTTTTTCTTTTTTTTTTCTTTCTTTGATAAAATGTGTTTTGATGTACTTTGTACTTTTAATTTTTTTTTGAAAACAATTGAGGAATTTTTCTACGGAAGAACTGTAACAGTTACATTCTTTAAAAGGTGCGACAGAACTTAATTTATTCATTAATTTACTTTTTATGTGTCTATTTCATCTGATGAGAGGGGTATATTTTGCTTTTAGAAATCAGCTTCAAGTGCTAAAAATGTATGTTTGACATAATTTTTAGTCTTAGATAATCACGAGAATAATGATCAGATGCTAGAATGCCGATGTCGATGTACGGGAAAGTAGGCTCGTTTAGTTCTTGACAGAACTTCTTGTTTTTTAAACTAATCTTTTCCGAGTGATCTAGTAGCATTTGGTGGGGAACTCCCGTCCTGTTACCCTTTTCTTAGAAGCTGCAATGAGGGAGGTCGCCCGAACTTCGAATTTGCTTGTTGACTGATAACAGTTAAAGGGGTCATATATACATTGCACTAAAGCCAGTGATCAGCATGATAATTTAGAGAAGCCTTGCCACTTACGATATTTAATTGCGAAATGAGTGGAAACAGAATACATAAAAAGCAATAAAATAAGAATCGAAGATAAGCAGATGAGAAATAGGACCCTCACAAGAACAGATACGGTAATGATTGGTGGTGTTTAGATAATAAAATAGCACCTGGCCCTTTACATGCTCGTTTTAGGTTTCACCATTCACAATTTAAATGCACTATAAAAGACGCTTTTGTCCCTCCCCAATGGCTGCTGAAAGAGGTAAAATGAAGACTCACTTACTTATACAGCCAAACCTGTCTATCTCGAATTTCACGGGACAGAAGAAAAATTCGGAACACGGAGGTTTTAAGATACAGAGGTTGTAAAAAAATGTACAAAAATTAGCAATTGGAACAAAGTCAAGTACTTAATAAATTGTTTTGCATTGATATTGTTGAATATTTTACTGTACGACATGTTGTGAGTCCACGCCTTACTAATTGTGATGACTATATCGGTAGCAAGTTAATGCATACCTTTAAGCACGAACATAGTCTTCGAATGATTGTTCAAAAGATGATTTTTGTCTCCAAGATATATTATTGATAAAGGTAGCTGGAGATGAAACTCAAAAACTAGATCCGTCAAAATTCGAGAAATAGAGGTTTTCGGGAAAGATCATTCGAGATAAACATGAAAAAAAAAAAAAAAAAAAAAAAAAAAAAAAAAAACATTAAAGGGTCATTCCATAGTGACTAGCGTAACCTTCAGAGCTGATTTTGTAACTGTTTTCACTTGTAACTTAAAGGATAAAAAATATTTTTCAGTTATGCTGGTGGATTTACAATGCACATGGTATCTATGTATCATTTCTTCTAAGAATTTAAAACAAAATTACCGACAGTAGATATTTTTTCAACCAAAATAGCAGCGTGACTAACGTAACATTTTTGCAACCCTGAAAATGAATGCTCAAGTTGTGAGGCAAACATTTCTCAAAGTTAAGCAAGTGTTAAAAATTGAATGATATGTTTGAAAAATGTGTAAGGTTGGCTTTTAAAAACATAAACCACCTTTATTAAATCTTAATTTTTTTTAGCCTTAAGTGTCACTTTTACCAAGGCTTCACTAGATAGCGTTTTATACAGGCTGCTTCATTACTCAAAACATCAATGGTAAAGATTTGCCCGCTAGAGAGCGCTGAATGATGTGTTTGTTTACATTTATTAGCACATTGTTTCTGGTGGTAAAAATGGATATTCATCCTATCTTTAAGGGTTAAAAAATATTGATATAGTTTACTGAAGTGGAGTACAGAGTGAATTGATGCCGAATCCTTATTAGTACGGCTTTTTAGGGGAAATAAATTCCCTTTTCAGGTAAAGTTGGTCGCAACTCATGATTCAGTCATACGACATTCATTCATTGTTTACTTTCTTCGAATTAGCAACATATAGCAATGGCGTTCAATTTTGACATCTCTGCATTAATAAAATATACGCTTAAATTCGCTGCCGATAAATAAAAATGTAGCAATGAAATAAGATTGTTCTATTTACTATTTAGTTTCATTATTGTTGCTCACGAGATCTTAATTGCTACGCAAAAGCTCAGATGTTCATTTTGATAGCGTTGACCCATCAGAGCGATAAATGGCGAATCTATTCGCAGAGACATTTCCTTTTGATGCCCCAGAATGAATGCCCTGCAATGAAGCGATTGGTGTTCAACGGAAAGACGATTGACAACAAAACATATTAATTTCTTTAGTAACAACGAAATGAGCATATATAATCGCTTAGTACTAAAGAGCAATACAAGTACGAAAAAAATAAACAAAACTACAATATTACGACGACCAAATGTAATTTTTTTTTCATTTACACAACATTAAAAGGTAATGTTCTTTTTATGTTAAATTTCACACATTGATAATATTTCGATAATTGGGAATCTGGTGTGGTTGCCAAATTTTTGGCGATAATTACTTTATTTTGTTGCTCTTTAGTTTATGTTTGCGAAGGAAGTATTTCCCTCGCTCATAAATTGGCCACAAAGATTTAACGCCAATAGGGAAAGATAACCAGACTTCCAATCACCGAAATCTTCCCTTTTTTGTTTCTAATTTTACACATACGTTTAATACTTGAAAGTAAAATAATGGGCCAACTGAAAAAAAAGCTGCGAAATAATGTGAGAATTCTTGTTAAAAAACTCGCCAAACAAATTAATTTGACAATCTAAACTCATCAAAAGTTTTGATGGAACTATCGTTCCAAAATCGCCATTTATCGCTCAGCGGTGCCAGTGTCGTTTCATAGTTTAATTATAATTAGAATCAATTAAAATGAAAAATAATTCGCTAACTAATTAAAACAAGCCGTTAAAATGCAGAATAAACCAGCAAATCGAACAAGCTATTAAATGACGTTAAAATATAATAAAATAGAATTGAATGCCAAATTGTAAAATTGTCGCCAACAAATTAAATTTTAATTTTGTCTTTTATTATCTGATTTGTTTATAATGTTAGTTACCACAAAATTCGGTAGATGTCGCTAGGCGACATGCATCCGTTTTTATCCCAAAGATTTTGATCAAATGAAGCAGCCTGTATAAAACGCTATCTAGTGAAGCCTTGCTTTTACTCAAGATGGAGTGTGACTAACGTAACGGGACTAACTTAACCGTCGAATAACGAGCAGTAAAAACACTGCAAATTATTTATTATTTCTAATCTTAGTGATAATTTCAACACTTCTTCAACTTTTTTTAACTTCTTATGTTGTATGATTTCTATTTCCTTATTTATTTATTTATTTTTTGATACTTTTTTCACTTCGATATTTTTTTTTCTTCATCTGAGGTTGACATTTCTATGGAATGACCCTAAACGTATGCTGTAAAAGCAGCGAAATTGAAAAAATTCGACATAGAGAGGATTTCGAGATAAACAGAGGTTTGGGACTGTACCTGTCCAATGAGACATCTGCCTTGTCCGCGCAAAATTGAAATGTTTTATCTCTTTGGCTAACCTCTTAAATCACCACAAGGTGCCATATTCGAGCTTTAGAACTGCGAACAAAGAACTCAAATGTTAAAGTTTACAAATACCTTTGTGCTATAGATGTAGAGAAAATTACAACGTTAAGAAGGCACAAATAAGCAGGGATATTGCAGACACGTGTTTCGGCGTTACAAGGAACGCCTTTTTCAACGCAAAAAAATTGTGAGCTTATGGATGAACAGACATCCGACAAAAGGCGTTCCTTATAACGCCGAAACACGTGCCTGCAGTATCCCTGCTTATTTGTGCCTTCTCAACGTAGTAATTTTCTCTAAACTCAAATGTTGTTTCACATACATATATTTTTTGAGAATAGCAGTTACTTCATTGCAAAAATATTTATATTGTGTTTGAAAAGCTAAATAATAATAGTAATAATGAATCTAGAATTTATTCCAGCTCGACAGTTTATTTATTTATTTTTTTGAAAGGAAATGTCGCAGTCTTTTTTCATTTAATATATCTTTTGAAATGGAGTCTCTTGGAAAAATCCATTATTTGTTCATTTTTCGCTGTACTTAATATTTACGTCATAAGTACTATTTTTCTTTCTTCGTCTCACTTTTTGTTTGATCGATAAGAATGAAAGATATTTCCTTTTAAAAACATTTTGAGGATTATCCTATTCCGAATGGTGAAATTTCCATTCTATTGATTCAAGAGAAAAGAATTTTCATCTTCCCAGAAATTTCTACCGTGTTTTTTTTCTTTATTTTTTTTTAAAATTCAACTGTTTTTACATGCTCATTTTCTTAAGTATGAGAATATTTCTGGAGCAACACATTTTACGATAAAATAAATTAAAACTAACCAATGGGTTTCGAGTACTCAGTAATGCATTTGCATTTGTGGAAAGAAAATTTTAACGAAGTGAAAATACCGAATAATCGATTCAATTATATTTGTCAGTATCTTTATTTATTTAGAGATATTGTGTGTGTGCGTTTGTTTTGCAGTTTTTCTATCAGAAAAGGTTTTACTGCGATTTTTCATGTTCTGATCTAATCAACAGTCAGACTGATAGATAATACTTTCATGATTAATTACTATTATTATTATTATTATTGTTTTGCATACACAAAAAAAAAAAAATAAAATAAAATAAAAAGCACAAAATCTCCCGATAATCACCCGAATTTCGTAAAACACAGATAATCCTGGAACTGAATATTCCGAAGATGGATCATTGATACTTCACACATGGTTGTTTGAAGGTATGTCCTTACGATTGTGCCTTAGAGCAGCACATAACTCACTGTTAAGGTTAAAGTGAGAGAACTTTAAAATTTGGTATAGCAGCACCGACATTTTCCTTGCGCAAAATTATCAGCGTAGTGAAAAATCAAGAATGGCACTGTTTCGGGATTGCTTTTCTTAAAAAGTAATCACCTTTCAGAAAGTTAGTCACGAATCAAGACATTTATTTTTCATTGACGTTCTGGTTTTAGAAAGTTTACGAATTCACCCCTGAAAAACATAGCATATATCAGCTCAATATGCAATTGGATAGCTTTTTGGATTCAAACACTCTCCAAAATATTTCATCATCTCCCCCTCCCCCCTCAAACAAAAAAAAAAAAAAGCTTTTCGTTATCCCTTCTTTTTCGGAGAAATATTGTTTTTTATTATTTTTATATCAGCTTTACTTGAAGAATAAAGTTGGCATTATTGAATATTTTATAAACACTCAGGACTTTATCTGCACTACACTTAAAACTACAGGTTTCACAAGGCACCTTTGAGGATGAAGCGCTGTAAAACATCGGCACCCCCTGAGGGATGCCAATTAACTCCCGATGGCACCGTTGAAGGTGCCATTTGGCTCCATGTGGTGACCTATAGCACCCGAAGGAGCCAAATAGCACCTTCAAGGGTACCATGGGGAGTCAAGTGTCACCCCTCAGGTGATGCCTGTGGTGCCACAACGTTTCACCCTTAAAGTGCCTTGTGCAATGTGCAACCTATAATTTTAACTGTGTATATAATTTTACGGTAGTTATTGTGAACATCATCTGCAATGAAACAATACGGTGTTTTGTGTGTGTGTGTGATATGCATTTCTGATTTTTCTTTCCATCAATTTTTAAAGATTATTTATTGCATTCATGTCAGTTACATGATGGTCTATCTAAGGAAAACAAAAAGCTCAAAGCGCAGAACACGCAAAGCAAAGCAATTACTTGAGATTAATGAAAACGCTGCTGCAAATGAACCTTTAAAAAAACCGAAACTATTTGTACAAAATTACCAGCAATCAGAATTGCGACTTAATTAAGTGCACACGACCTGCAGGGTACTGGAGTCTTAAGGGAGGTGATCTAATTGGGAAGTAATGAAAACCACGCCCACCATCAAGGTTTGCCGATGCCCTTGAAGAAATTCGAAACCTCAACCGAGAAATGTTAGAAACGGGTCCTCGAGAAAATTTTTGCTACGGTCATAGATATCTATGGAGATAACTACATTTTCTTGGGAAGACATAATGAGCTTTTAACGAGTTTAAGCGTAGGCTGAGCTGGAGGGTGATTGTTTCACTGTTGCTTTTTGTTTCGTCTCTGTTTATTTGTCGCACCCCAATCCTTTTAATTATTTAAATTATCTTTTTTGAAAAACTTGTGATAAGTGTAGTTTAATATTTCACTTCAAGGTCTTGATGGCTGTGTAATTAAGTTGTTTATCTGTAATGCTTTCGTAGGAAGTTTTTTCAGAATAAAATTTATCAAAGATGTAGTAACATGTAGTGTAGTGTGAGTTTAAAATAGCGATATAATCATAAATAATCATAAATAATAAATGCAAAGACGCTGTATAAATTGTAAATACGTGTTCACACTCTTCAGTGAAATGAAAGAGTTATGGACAATAAATGAATAAAGAGCGAAACAAAAATAAAAATTAAATTAAATTAAAAAAAAATAAATTTAAAAAAATGAAAATAAAAATTAAATAATGACAAAAAAAAAAAAAAAAAGGAAGAAAAGAGCAGAAAAAGACTAACAAGGGGACCTTACAGGTTGTCACTCACCGATTTTGATGAGTTTTATATATTATGTAGAGGGACCCACCATAAGTATTTTAGCAAAAGGATATTCTCCAATGCGCCTAAGTTTTCGAGATATAACGATCCAAAGTTCAGTTTAGTATAGAGGTACGGTTGAGCATTGGTCACAACAGCGGCCGTAGCCCAGTGAGCAAGGTCCCCCACTCCGACCGCTGGAGGTTTGGGGATCGAGTCCCGTGACGTAACTTTTTTTTTCCTTTAAGACCGAAATGACTTCGATAGTTAATGGAAAATCGTTTAATTATTTATTTTTATTTTATTTATTTATTCATTTAAAAAAGAAATCTATTTTTTTCAATTTTTAATATTGTAATTCACGGGACTCAATCCCCAGATCTCCAGCGATCGGAGTGGGGGACCTTGCTCACTGGGCTACGGCCGCTGTTGTGACCATTGCTCAACCGTACCTCTATAACAACTTCGAGCTGAACTTTGGATCGTTATATCTCGAAAACTAAGGCGCATTGGGGAATATCCTTTTGCTAAAATACTTAGGGTGGGTCCCTCTACATAATATCTAAAACTCATCAAAATCGGTGAGTGACAACCTGTAAGGTCCCCTTGTAAGTCAATGTACAAATTGTGATAAAAATTGCCGTCACGTGTTTAGTCACAAAGAGTCATCAGTGAAAGGAAAGAGCTATGGAGAGTAAATGAATAAAGAATTAAATTAACAGGTAAAAGTTAAATAATGATAAGAAAAAAAGAAAAAAAAAGAATAAATTTAAAACATGAAAATTTGAAGTAAATAATATTTCCCTTTATTCCTTAAAGAGAAATATCACTTTAATGTATTCCCTGTGGAACTATTTTTCCCCGTCAAACATATGAATATTTTGTAAATATCAGCAGTTTTTATTACACCTACAGATTTTTTAAGCCCATTTGAGTTTATGCAGCCACAATTATTTCAAAGAAAGAGCAATCTCTTGCTTAATATCTCGTTATTATTGCAGAAAGATGTCGTGTTTCTTCTTAATCGTAATTTTTTTAAAATCTAAAATATCGAAAACTTCTGAGCTTAAGTTTCTGTTGAAAAATACCCATAATTAAGCCTCTTACAGTCATATACCAAGGTCTCTAAGTAACAAGTAAGACTCTACAACTGAAGACATCGGCAGACAAACTCATCTGCAGAACTATACAATACTATGAATAAATTCTATTCGATATTTTCCAGAGAAATTTCTGGAATTTTATTAAACTTGTAATTTATTGACAGAAATTTTGAGTTACATTAATTTATTTTCTTAACTTCAATTATTATTTCTTGCACCAATGAAAGATTTTTCATACTGGTCCTCCAGATAATTTTTGACTAATTGCAAAATGCGTTTTGTTAAATTTTACTGAGGGACAACTCACAGTTCTCTTTCTAAGATACACTTTTAAGGTAACAAGTTTTGTTCAATGTTCAATTCATATTAACTCTATTCAGTCTCTTTTACAAGTCTAGCTGTAACTCCGGAAACTTTTATGAATGCAAGCGCGGATCCAGAGGGGAGGGGTCATGTGGGTCATGACTCCCCCCCCCCCCATAAGCGACCAAATATAGCATAAAACGGCATTTTTTGGGTCTAATATTACGATAAAATTGCCAAACAACCCCATTTTTTCTCAAAAATTGCTCGTTGACCCACCTCCCTTTTCGAAAACAACCCCCTCTTTAACCACAAGCTGGATCCGCTCTTGTATGAATGTGGAGGGGAAAAACAAATAAATACTACACACGCTGCGTAAGCTATTTTTAGTATTCAAGTTTCTGTAAAGGTGGCTTCCTTGATACAGTAAAAGCTAGGGCAAAAAAGAAACTTTACAACATGTGTATACTGTTCTGATCTTCTTTGGTAAAACCTTCCGCGTATTTACAACGTGGAATGATGCTGATTTCAAATGCATAGCTTAGTTGAATATGTCAAAAGGATATAGCAAATGCAAGTTTTAAATTGAAAACTTTGGAAAGTTATCACCCTCAACCTATCTACCCTTTTTTAAGTGGAACTGTTCGAGAGTGCCAGTCGCGGATTTCAGGAACGGACAGTATTTCTCAGTTTTCCTACTGGTAGTATTTTGCCGATTTCGTTAAAAACTTCTGGATTGTTCTGTTTAAATTAAGTATAAGATATTTAAAGCATTTTCATGTAAAAAAAATAATGTTTAACCAAGATTCTCAGTTTATAAAATTTCTATTAGCACCTAAAAAAAGGTGCTTTAGTTTTTTTTTTTCTAAATATATGAGCATTGTTTTCGAAAAAGGGTTATTACGCACACTTTCTTGGGAAGAAAGTTAGTAGATTTCTTTTCTTTGAAGTGAATGATTCCGTTTCTCACGGTATTCATCACTCGTCCTTTCTCGAGTAATTTTATTCGATATTTTACTTACTATTCCAAAAACTGCTAACTATATTCGTGTCACATTTGAATCCGCGGGGTTTATTCCAGTTGAACAATATAAAGTGTTTTTTTTTACAGAACTAAAAAAGCATACTTTTTAGGTAGAAAAGCGATTTTTTTTAAGCACAAGTAGTGAGAAGTGTCTGGTTCCATATCATTTCAAATGTTATTTTTTATTGACTGAAACAATTATTTTAAAACGAAATGGAACTTTCATTTTCAAAAAAAAAAAAAAAAAGTTACTATCAATTGCTAAAGCTTTCAAATTCTGTTTCTTGTTATATTTTGGCAGGATTAATCATTAAGAATTTAAGAAAAAAAATATTACCCTTAACCACAATGCTACAATATGCATATAAATGAAGGGAGAGTGAAATTTAAAGCCGAAATACATAAAAAAGTCTATAATACAAAATTTCAAAATAAATTACTAACTACAAAATACGATTTAAGAAATATTTATACATTATATTTTTTACAGGGCTGTGTAAGAAAAATGTGATTTAAAAGCAATAAATAATAGAGCATATTTCGATCAGTTCAATAATAACAAAAAGAGTTTGACCTTTTTTCTCATTGTTTGAGAAAGTAAACCAAGAATGATAATGAGGTTTCAACATTAAAAATGAAAGATTTACATGTCAATAATGATCAATACAAAAAATAAAATTGTCGCAAATCTTTTCTTAGCAATGAAATTTGAAATATTTTGATTCAACATTTACAGGGTACTGAACCATTATTCTCAGTATGATTGCTTAATCATTTACAAACTAAACTATTATTTCAACATTTATGAACTGAAATAACGATCTATATTACGTAATGTCTTTCATTTGCATTTAATTTTGGTGCAATTTAAATTAACACTTTTTAGTTTTACAAAACTGGCCAACTCGGATGACTTGAAATACATGTCGTCATAAATCGTTTTACCATTATAATCTCTAGAAACAATTCAAGTTGTTGTTGCAGCATTGGCCCTATCCCAATTTCATTTCTTTTCGCTACTCTTCTGCCATTGAACCTGTTTCTCTTTACTTAGTTTACTTCTTTTTCGAAAGGAATGTTTGTATTTTTATGGCATGGGAATGTATTTGACTTAGAACGCTTTGTTCTGGTAATATATTAGCTGAGGGATCCATTGTCTGTTGTCTCTAAATAAGTTTCTATATATCTAATTACGTTGCCCAGTTCAAAAGTTTGGTAAATTTTTAAGTTATGATAAATTGCAGTACTTTATTACAAATTCGAATTCCCTCAAGTTCGTAAATTATCTTATCTTGTTAGTACTAAGAGTCGCAAAAGCTTTTATCACATTTATTCACTGCTAACTAGTTTTTTTATGACTTGTTTTCCTACAAGCTGCAGAGCGCACGCCTCTTGTTCTACAATAGAGTTCTAATAACTAGAATGAAAAAGGGAAGAATTACTTTTTTCCTGCAAGATTGTCCTTTCAATTACATTTAAATCATCCACTTTTTTATATTTAAAACATAATGTATGAATTATGACTTAAAAAATGTAAAATGGATTAAAATAACATTAATAAAACTTTACGGTTGCCAAAATATTTTTCGGTCTCCTATTTATTTTCTTTTTAGGTTTGATATTAAGTACATATTTCCATGAAAAGTTTTTGTGCAAAACATTTTGTAAACCATTTAATTGAGTCAACTGGCATTATTGATTTTACAATTAAGTTCTTGTGAGGCTTTTGCACGGTAACTGTAGTTCGATTTTTGTATGAGATTTTAAACACGCTTCATTAAATCTGCTTTAGTTGCATAAAAACTGTTAAATTATGAAAAGTACATGTTATTAAAAATATAATTTAAGTTTTTAAAAGTAGATCGCCAAGATCTTTCTTACATAAAGTCAGGTGTACTTATTAAGGTTTTAACATAAACCGTCTGAAAGTTGTTTTTGTAGAATTTATTCTGTTAGTGTTTTTTATTATTATTTTGCAGTTTTCTCTTCAACTTACTTCTACATCGCAAAATATAACTTTGAATGTTGAGTCCAAATTGCTCATATTAAGATCGTGTTTACTTAAACTTATTGTTTCTGAGATTTCTAATTTTTCTAACTTTTAAACAAATGTTCTAATGAATTAAGTATCTCCTATGCATGTAAGATGTTTAAATAAACTAGTGTGTTTAAATAAACTTACTTGAATACTTCGTGACAAAAATACTTTAATGGCCTTAAAAAGAAAAATTTCCATTAGTGTTTCCTATTGTAATATTTCCTATGGTAGTATATCCTAAAATAAACAAAATAAATTAATAGTCGTTTTCCATTCGAACATACGTTTTTACGAAACTATTAGGGGGACCGGAAAGTAAGGTCGTTTTTTTCCAAACAAAGCAACTGTTAAAAGTTTTTGTTTTGAATCAACGACGTAATTATCCTCGTTATCAAGGGACTTTTGCTCTAGTAGTAAATTTTAAATCCCGTATAGATTTAAAAAAAAAAAAGATTTTTGGAGCACCTCTTTAATACAAGCTGAATTTTCAAGTATTTGTGTTACAGAAAGTGTTTTAACGATCGAAAGAAACTGAAATCCGACTGCTTTACCCATAATACTCACCTGACATTGCACCATCTGATTTCCCTTTATTGCGATCTATACATGGAAAAAAACCTTGGAAATTTGGCTTGTATCCAAGATGCTATTTCAAGATATCTCGCTCCAAATATCCATTATTTTTTAATCTGTGCGTAATGGAAAATTTGTTACTAGTTGACAAAAGACTATTGATAATGAGGATATTTACCTTATTTTACCTTATTTATATTACGTTGATTTAAAATAAACTTTTAACAATTGTTTTGCTTGAAAAAAACGACATAACTTTCCGGTCTCCCTAATAATTTCTCTTCTCTTTGATAAAGAGAGAGAGAGGCTTGCTTATTCTTACATTGTAGTCAATGGAAGAGGAACTGCAGAAGTTCAGCGAACGACCTTTGGCAACACATCCAAAGTTTATAGACTTGATTCCGTTTTTATAGTCAATGTGCCTTGACATTGTTGGCTCCTGTTGAAGAAAGATCGCCTGACTTTTAAACTCGATGAGTAAATGGGTTAAGAGAGAAGAACCGCTACTTGGTGACGTTTGGTCTTGGCAGTTGAGTCAAAACACGCGTTTCAGTGTAATGTGAGCAGTTTTCTTTGTATTTTACACCAAGGTTTAGCGAATGGTTTTAGTTCAGTATCCATTGCTGCTGGGCATGAAATGTTTGATGAATAATTTAAGTTTCTCTATAGGGGGGAGGGGAGGTGACAACTTAACTTTTCTCATTTTTTTTTCTGCTTGGAAATGCTTGGGAAGATCAGAACGGCGGTTTTGTGTTCGATATTTAAAGTTATGAATAAACTTTGGTGTTTGCTTTGTTGATGGAAATCAAATATTTTCCTCCACAGCTTGAAAATAAATGGATAAAGATATGAGTAGCTGAAAATATGAACCAAAATACGTAGTGTGATTTGTTACTCGAAAATACAAAGTTAATGCAAGGTTGGTTTAGTTATTACTGAGAAATTGTTTGGTAATTTCAGTTTATGTTTTTTAAAGTAGTACTGAGGGACTGAGCATGAAGCATTGGGTTGCTTAGATAGAAGTTATCTTCTCAGCAACCCAATGCTTTATGCTCAGTCCCTCAGCTCTACTTTGGAAACTAAGCCTACTTAATAACTAAGCCTACTTTGTACTATCTTTCTCTTTTCGATCCATTCATGATACTTTGTTTCGTTTCATATTGTCAGTTATCTGTTTGATTTGATGCAATAAATTCAAACGTCTCACATGTAGCAGAAACTGAGGATGTAATGATGGAGGTGAAGTGAAAAAAAACAAAAAAGAAACTTTTTGGCAAATCAGTTTTCGTTTTTCCAAAATCTGGTAACCATTTTAATGTATCAACTGCGAACCAGTTTAAAACTGAAACAGCCAGGGTCAAATTTTATTTAGTCTCGTTTGGAAACCTTTCAATATTCATGCAGAAGAGACGTGGGGGAAAAAGTGTCATTGGGGAGTTATTCTTCACGTTTTCGGTCGCATGTTTCTGGGATTCAACCACATGTTTTTTTTCTTTGTTCTATGAAGTGATATCTGCAAGGCCGAGATAGCCAAGAACGTGCAGACTGGTACCGTTATCTCAGACTCCCCCAGAAAAAAAAATTAAAACTCGGCTATGTTTCCAATTCTTATCACCTGTTGAGTTACTTTTCTGGCTTTGTGGAAGTTGTGTTCACGTTTCACACCGCTGCAAAGGAATTCGATTTGAAAGGCCCATTTCTCAAGTATGGTACCATCTTGTTAGATCTGCTCTGCACGTGATGATGCAGAGATACTATTCGTTTTTTTTTTTTTCATTATTTTCGTGATGCTTTCCAGGAAACGAAGCAGATGTTTATATGTTTGTTATTTTCTGTTGCATCAATGATTTATTTTGAAAATGGTTTAGTGAATTTATTTATGTCATTGGAGAAACTCACGACCATAGTGAGTCAAGTCCTTATTTCTTTTTAAATGGATGCTGGAGAATCTTTTTTTCAGTTTTTTGTGTTTCTGCAAGTGACTAGTGATCGTAATACCGGTGTACCGGTATTCTGAATACCAGCATTTTGAGCTATTTTTCAATTCTGTAGTGTTAAAATGCCAGTATTTTCGGTATTAGCTGCAAGTAACAAAAAAAAAATATAATTAACGGGTTTTCTATTTAGTGTATTAAGTGTTTACTGTTACTTGAAATGTGTAATTCTTTCTCTGTGAGACTACCAAAATCAATCTATTGATGTAAAAAATGTGGTTTCAAAAAATTTAATCATTCATCAAAGTATTAGCACTGTCAGAAATGAATCTCCCATTTTCGAGGATTCTTCGAATGTAATACAAATTTCGTCCTTTGCGACCATTCCTTTCTTGCTGGGTTAGAAACTCATGCTCAAATCACCCAAAATTTTCGTATATTTGACAAAAGGTATATTTTAAACATTTAACGCGAAGCCATTTCATTAAATACAGTAGAACGTCAAAAGTCTGAAACGTCAAAATTCCGGTTGCACATTTCAAAGCTATATTAACCGAAAATCAGTGACTTTTGAAATGAGTTTGAGTGTCAGTTCTTTCCTTACAGAAATTGATTTAACTTTTTTGGATGAAATCGGTGTTTTTTCAGAAGTTCATTCGATTTTCTTTGTTTTAATTATTACATAACAATTCCTCTTGGGGTACAGAAAGTATTGTAAGTATTTTAAAATTTTACTTTCATGTTCAGTAAACAAGGAAAGTTAAATTTCGTTGAAAAATGTCTTTTCATATTGTAGTTTTATGTGCTGCATTGAATGTTACATTCGTGCATATTGTATAACCACTTTATTTGGTTAAACGGCATGCTATTTTTCCAAATGGTATTTTCTTTGTTATTTTCGAAAATTGGAACAATTAAAAAATCTAAATTACCTATGGTCCCAATTAGTTCGTATTTTTGATTGCCGAAAAGTTCGTCAGATTTGAGCTTGAGATTCTGAGAACGAGCCATTTTTGCGTTTTCCAAGAAAAAATCTTCCATACTCACAGTCAGTCAAAATGTCAGCTCTATCGAAATGAATGAGTTGGTACACGTCAAAGCAGGAAAAGGCGAATTTTGATAAATCCTGCTCATTATGTGACATTCGACTTGGTAGGTTGAAGGTCACAGGGTGTTGTGGCACATAACGAGTGTCAAATCATTCATTTCTTGAAAGCGATAAAGAACATCTTTTTCCCCGCAAAACATCATTTTTCACTTGCAGATCAGAATGATAAAATCCGAAGCTTTTCAATGCTTGTTATACGCTTTGTATTTTGTAATTGGAATCTGATTTCCAGTGCTTTCTCACTGTAACCGCCCTTTAGGGTAATGACACCCATCAACAGGTTTTTTAATTTTATAAATAACGAGGGTCCAGGAAGTAATGCATCATTTTACCTTGTTAAAATATTACTAATTTTTGGTCTTCGTTCTGTGGATTTTTGTCTTTTTCGAAAATGTTCAAAGTCATTATTTTTAAGGTAACTGCATCCGTAGTGGTTGGATAAAGTGGATAATTTTTCCGAAAAATTAATATAATTAGACTTTTTTCCTAACAAGGTGGCCTCCCTAATTGATAAACTAACTAGCTTATTTATCTTTTTAGGGAGGTCATCTAGCAAGAGAAAAAGTATTATTTTCTTTATTTTCCGAAGACGTTATCCGCTTCTTTTGTAATATTCACTTTCGGTGAACTTACCTTATTTGTGTTATCATTTTTCTTTTTTTTTCTGAACTATAAAATTTAAATTAAAAGAATAACAATTCAATTTCTGAACTTCAAATAGAAAGAAATGTTCAGAAAAAATGCTCAAGTAATTCTGCTTTGAAAAAAATTGATAACTTGATAACCCTTTATGTCCCAAATTAATTACAAAAATTTTGAAAATCAGTTCGGGGTGTAAGGCCCCCTACGCCACAGGGTCCTTAAGAAAACTGTTTCTTACCGCAGGTACCATCTGTCTGCATCTCAGCGAAGTACAAGGAGTGGTACTTAAAAGCTGCAGCATGACTACAGCCATATAGGATCCATAATATTAAATTTATATAAGCAGGACTTCTGAGTCCCGTCGGGGCATAAACGGTTAGGCAAAACTTACACTGTCAGCACGAAGTTAGTTTTGTAACTAGTATCAGCAGCAAGAGTGATAAAGCTTTCGGAACAATCACACTGACAGCTTCCATCAATTAGCTATGAAATCCACGAAAACTTTTTATAAACCTCAGCCTCGTAACGCCTCTTAACTATAAGCTACATGCTGCCTATAATTTTGAAAACGCAGATGAATCTTTTATTTTTTAAGACTTTAAGACCTTCAGAATCATTAAAGTAAATAGAACATCAATAATGATGAACCAGAAAAGTATCTCTTTCTCTCACTACTGCATTTTAAATATTTGTTTTAAATAAACGTAATAGAAAAAAAAGCCGTGTTTATATTAAAATAATAATAACAAAAAAAAAAATAATAATAAAAAACGTAAATAACAGGGATATACATCAAAATAATTTAATTAATAACTTCCCTAATTTAAATGAATCATATTTCAACGTAAGCACCTCAAATGTATGGGGGGAAAATTATGAATAAGCAGCGAATGTATCTAAATATTTTCTCCCTCCAGTTCACTTGAAAAATACACAAGCAACAAAGTTGTTTTTCTAAAAATTCAATAAATCATGCCCGGGCAGAAAAAGAAAACAAAAAAAGTTCCTCCTCTTTCTCACACACGTGTAACATCTTAGATTTCTGTAACAAGAAATGACAGCTTTGGTTTAGCCACAATGACGTAAGACAAACAACTGGTTGAAAATTCGCAAATGATTTTCGCGACCACACCGAAAGTCGACGTGAGGTTAGGGGAAAAGAAGCGAAATGAAAAGGAAAATGAACCTAAAAAGAAAAGTCGGACGGCAGATAACGATCTCCTCAGCTCCACCCAGTTCTTTTGCACAGGCGAGAATGCAATTTGATAAAATTGGTCGTCTGCATTGTGTAAATGTTAGTGAGTTCAACTTCGATATTTATGCAACAACAAACGCATTGATTGTAGTATGTCTGCTTCTTGTCCGTTTTTTATCTTTCATTCACATTTGTATTTAAACTCCATTAGGCTTTTGAATAATTAGGTAGGTTATTCCATGGAAAAAATATTATTTATTTATTTAGGATGACAATTTTTAAAATTTTGTTACATTTTCAGTTTTCCTCTGGATCTCTTAGAAAATATTTCGATGAAAAATTTTTTTTAATTTCATGTAAAAACGTTCATAGTGTAATATTGTTATTGCTCAGACGAAAATTTAATTTGATAAAATTTGTCGTTTGCATTTTGGAAATGTTAGTGAGTTCATCTTCTGTAATTTTTGCAAAAAAAAAGAAAACATTGCAGTCACGCAGATGTCACTTTCTTATCGTTTTTATCTTTCATTAATATATATATTTTTTATCTCTGTCAAACTTTTCAATCATAGGCAGAATATTTCATTAAAAAATATATCATTTATTTACTTTAGTTAATGATATTGGGAATTTCATTGCATTTTAAGTTTGCTTGTGGGTTACTTAGAAAGCTTTGATGACAAATAGTTTCAAAACTTAATACAAAAACGTTCTCCGTGTAATATTTTTACTGCACTGACATAAATGCAATTTGATAAAATTGGTCTTATGCATTTTGTAAATGTTGTAAACTTTAACTTTGATGTTTATAGAACAATAAAATTGCAGTATTTCAATCTGTCGCTTTCTTGTCGTTTTTCTCTCTCCCCCCCCCCCCCTCCATTCACGTTTCTATTTAACCCATTAATGCCTAGCGTCCCTTTTTAAGGACGGTCCAAAAAAGGGTATGAATTTCCCCAAAATGAGCATTTCAACCAAATAATAGTGTTCAATTAATACCTTGGTATTGTTTCAATTCATTATTAACAGATTGCAGCACATAACCCTTGTTAAGTGTGTTCTGTAGCAGTTTTAATATGATCTTTATTCAAAAATGACATCGTTCACAATCTCAAGAAAAAGTTTTCTAATTATTCCCAGCTTCCCAGTTTATGTTAATTGCTGATTTTATTTCTTCTTATAAAATGTCTTTTTAAATATTTTATTATAGGCAGAAAAAAAATCCTAGTAAAAAAAGTATGTACCCTCTGGAGTCTATCGTAACTTTTAAGGGACGATTTTTCTTTCCTTAATAAACAAATTATTTTTTGCATAATATTTTTTAAATTATTTTTCCTGTCCATTAAACACTGTTTGTAACCAGTATACAAAATATCTTCTGAAAAAAATGTCAGGCATTAATGGGTTAATCTCCATCAGGATTTGAATGATTTGGGAGGATACTCCGAAATAGTAGTTACTATTTGTTAATTTTGGTTGATAATATAGGGAAGTTCTAAGTTTTTTTGTGTTATTTAGAATATTTGAAACAATAAAAACTTTTCCTGATGTAAGACGTTTATTGCTCATACGAAAATTCAATTTTGTAAAATTGGTCATTTGCATTTTGTAAATTTGGTGTGTTTTGTTTTGATATTTAAGCAACAATATAAACAGAGCAGTATTTCAATGTGTCGCTTTCTTGTTTTTGTCTTTCATTGTCATTTGGATTTAATCTATATTAGGCTTTTGAATGAGTAGATAGAATAGTCCGTCAAAATAGTATTCATTTACTCGTATTTATTTTGGTTTATAACGTAGGAATTTTGCTGCATTTTTAATTTGCTTGTGACTTGCATGGAATATTTTGATGAACAAACTAGTTTTAAAAACTTGATATGAAAACGCTCTTAATGTAGTATTTTTATTACGTAAGACGACAATGCAGCAGTTAAAAATAGTGCAGTATTTCAATGTGTCTCTTGTCGTTTTTCTTTAGTTCATATTTGTATTTAATTTCTCTTAGGCTTTGACTCCGTAGACAGTAATCTCCACAGGACTTTCTTTTTGCGATGCTGTGCCCTAAAACTGGTAGCAATTCTTGATCTGTAATTTAAATTTCAACTACGAAAGTTTTCTTCCCTTCCATTGCAGTAACTGTCAGACAACTGCAATCATTTAAAGACACGATTTATTTCCTTGTATAAAAGCCTCATTTCCGTCTTCTTTGTATTTATTCACAGAGAAATATCACACCATAACTTCCTTTATGCTTAATATCCGCTACAAGTTTGCCGTTAGATTATCGAAAGAGCGAACAAAACAACATAAATTTTAAAAAACAGCTTCCGCACTTGCCCATGACCGATAACCATATCAAAACGGCAAACAGTCCGTTGTATTTTCTTTCGAATTCTTCGCAATGTTTTCATTTCCAAAGACTTTGAACTGAAAAAGAATATTTCGTTCTTTTTCGATCGGTCGGTGCTTTTATGTAGAGATAGCGAGTTACGTGAGAAATAAACATCTAAACATGCTTGTCAACTACTATCAATTCACAGTTCAATGGAAATTGCCTGACCTTTAGCGGATAAGTTTGCGGGAGACTTTAAGGTCAAGTGAAAACGAATGCCTGGTTTGAAGAAATACTCGTTCGGAATCAGCTGAACTTTTCTGGTTAATAAAATGCATGCATATTCACTAAAAAAATGAATGTTGTTTTAACAGTACAATACAGCTAATTTTTTTGTAATAAACTAAAAATGTACAATAACAGCTAATTTTTTTGTAATAAACTGTAAAATGTATAATACAGCTAATTTTATTGTGATAATCTATAAAAATATACAATACAGCTAATTTTATTGTAATAAACTGTAAAAATGCACAATACAGCTAATTTTACAGTAATAAACTGTAAAATTGATAAGTTTACAGTACTAGACTGTAAAATTGCCAATTTTACAGTTATTTATAATTGGAATAAACTCTTGCTCCTTCTTCTTTTTTTTTTTCTTTTTTGCTGCAATTCAAAGAATTTTTACAATTTTCAGGAGTTATTTTCTCTCAAACTTTTTTTACTTCCTTTTACGTAGTAAAGGAAGTATTGTGATCACGAAAAAAATTTCACTCAAATTTCGGTCTAAATTTTGATTTTGCTCACCCCCGAATAAATGTCGCGTAGTTTTTTCGACCTATCAGCACGTGCATATGTACCTAACAACATACAAACAGCCGAAAAATCAATTTCGACCACCCCTAGTAAATTACGAGGAGTTTTCTCGTGACGTCTGTGTGTACGTATGTGCGGATGTATGTGCGTATGTATGTCGCAAAACTCAAAAACTATATGCCGTAGAAGCTTCTGGCTTGGAATGTAGGCTCTGAGGATGGTCTAGTTGTGCACCTCCCCTTGTGGTTGCATTCGAATGTTCCCAAGGGGTGTTTTACCCCTTTTTTGGGGTAAATCAGTGTTAATTTCAATGCAGACTCAAGTGATATGAATTGGCGCGACCACTTGGCGATATGTCGCCAAGCTTTTACTCGCCAAGTGTTTGACGCCAACTTGGCGACAAATTTGGCGAAAAAATTATTTTTTGAATTTGGGTTCAACTTGGCGCTATTGGCGATATTTTGCGAAAAATTCACTGAATGGTATTAAAATCAGCAATATTTAGAAGATTAACTATTGTAAAATATTTTTTGCATTGTTTCGTGGCAGATTAAGGAAGTAAATATTTGAATTGTTACCTTGCTCACTCCAAGCACTTTTTTTTAACACTTAAGGCAACTACAAAGAAATTTACACGTAAAAGGAAGTAGTGTGGTGTCCATACCAGATTTTTTATAGAATAAATCCCACGTTAAAGTTTTTTAAAAAATACGTTTCGTGCAAATATTCCTAATTTAACTGGACTTTACTTTTAATGGATTGATTAAAGACTTGATCGTGTTTTGTGAGACATTGTACTCTATCTTGAATTGTAACTGAGGTGTTTTTTACTACAGCAAAAAAAAAAAAAAAAACATTGTAATCACACATATTTTACAGGTTATTTTACAGATAATTTTAATTAATAAATTTAACTGCATCAAATACTGGCTCGGGGAAAAATGTTCTTTTAATATTCAATTTCAGCGAATGATTTGGCTGATAATGATTATTTTTATGTATGTTGTCTTTTTGTATGACTTTTCTTTTCTTTTTTTTTCTTTTTTTTAATAAAACGAATTTTTTAAGTAATCGTGGAGTGCGGAAAAAGCTTGTTGTTGAAAAACGGTAGATTAAGACTAAAATCAACGTAAAATGATGCTTTGTAAAATAATACTCATTTATAATTCCTGCTGCTAAAATGATTCATTACTGAAGCTCTTCCTAATTATTTTGCAGTTATTATTATTTTTTTTCATGGACTCAACAGTGGCTTACAGCCTGTAAGATCATCTTCCAATTAGTAGCCAGACAAATTTTCTGAACAGATCGCTTTTTGTGTTGAGGAACTCTCTGGAAAAAGAAGACAAACATGTCTTTTCACAAAACTAAAAACCGTATCATTTCTCTGCACTATATACGGCTTTCCTCCCGTTGCCAGCCGGATGTCAGAAAAACTCAGTGGAGGTAAGGAAAAAAAAGAAAAAGAAAAAGCTGGAGTTCCCACCTAAAAAGTGAGTGGCAAATAAATTTCGCTTTATGTGCGAGTTAACGTCCGCCCAGCATAAGATTTGCCTTGACAGTTAGTAGTAGATAGATGCAAGCTTTCCTAGACGAAGGAGTCTGTTTTTATATTTAGAAAATGGCATCACGTGTTGGAATGTTCCTCTCGGAGGAAGACGAAAGTTCGACCGGAAGACTTGTCCTCCCAAAGAATTAGAAACGTTTTAATTTATATGTTAAAAAATGACGAATGTTAAACTTGTGGTGTTCTCTTCAGTCAGATTTTTCTGTCTGAGAAATATTGCCATGAAGGCATTTTTATCTTTATGAAAATGCATTTTTTTTTTCTTTTGGTAAAGTGATTGTACACTATACAGCAGCACATTTACTTTTTTTCATAGGATTGTCTATAAATGATGTCATACTTTTTTTTTTCAAAATATGAGAAATGTCCTGCCCTCTTTGCCACAAAGTGTCACACTTCATCTTAACCCATCATCTTCTCTTGTCACATGTCATGCTATATTGCATAAACTTGCACGTATTATCATAAAATATTTTAACCAAAATGTGCAGTGTCACTCTTTTGTCACCCACTTCTTCCTCTTTGTCACAAACTGTCCCAATTTCACATACCCTCCTCCCTTGAAGTCTGACTTCATTTGTGGATGAAACCTATCTGGCATCGCTTTTGGTCAAAATCCGTTCAACTGCGTTTATTGTTTGTCCCATCTCTATGTGTTTTGATCGGACCAGATAGCGTTTTGGACTCATAACACAAATGTGTTGTCTGCTTATTTTTGGATTGAAGTGTAGATTTTTTCTTTTTGAACGCGAAAAAAGTAAAAAATACCCAAATTCGAAAAAGAAAAACAACAACCTTTTTTCTTCAAAAACACAAAATCACAAAAGTGGGCCAAAAAGGCACAAATTGGCCAACAATAAACGAAAGAGCACCGCAGACCCGAGGCTTTGTTTAACAGACGCTCTTATTGGCTTAGAAAGTTTGAATAAAGTTCTCAAAAAAAAAAAAAAAAAAAAGACAGATCTATCATTTGGTAGGAAATTTAAAACGTAAAACTGATTTCTTCCCCAAAAATAGAAAATTTATGAGAAAATTTTGCTAAAAATTGAAATTAAAAAGTCGCTTTTTTGTGCACATCGAGGGCACATTACAATTCAAATTACACAAGTATCGTCTCCAGCCTCTTAAATTTGATTTTAAAAATTCTAAAAAACCAAAGGGTCTGCATTTGATGTCGACGCATAGACACAACAATTAAAAAATATTCACTCTCGGTGCTTTGTAAAACGTGTTGCACAGAAAACTCTGAAGAATTTATTTAGTAATACAATTCCTTTCCAGTCCATTTTTAAAGAGCACATTTTAAGAAATATTTGTTAATATTTTGTTGTAGTTACCTCTACCTCAAAAAAAAACTTCAAGCGTCTTCAATGATGAACTGTCTACAAGTCAAAAATTTTCGCTGTTATTTTACGTATTTATTGAATACCTCTATATTTCTTTGCAAGAAGGATTTCTGGAACCTCAATACATTGTGTTGAAGTCAGTTCTAAGTGTCCTTACTGTTGAGAAGAGTGACGTGCAAGAGCCCATCAATACGAATTATATTGAATGACACTTATGGCCCACACCGAAGTGACACAATCCGTTGAACCTTTTCAACTGCTAGAAAAGAAAACGAAATGATAAGTTGCGGAACGTATACTCATCGGAGAAAGTATCCAAGTGACCTTCCAAGTCTTGTAAACTTCTGGTGCTGCTTCGAATGGTGTATGTTCTAACAATAATTCTAGCGGCAAAAGTTTGCCTCAATTTTAATCTACTTTGCTGGAAAAAGAATGTAAAGAAATATATTTAATTAGTTTACTTATTATTGAACTTTTTCTGAAAAAATCAAGTTTTCATGTCATGGAGTACAATTTTGAGACATTATCATTTTTTATTATTTTTTTTTTCATTTTGAATTTCTATATATTGTTTATTAAAACTTGATTATACATAAATTAAAGAATATTTATCTTTCATTCGCACTTGATATCATAGGAAATGAACATTAAACAATTAGAAAATGTTAAACGTTGTACCATCATGTATAAAACAATCATCAAAAATAAGTGCCCAACGCGTGAAGAAACGTGTACAGTTGTATATTTTATGAAACTTGCAGGTTTAAAGGAATGTAAAACATGTATTAAAAAAAAATCACTGATGAGTAGCATTAAATAACATCTTTTTTGATCGTCAGTAAACTTCAACAAAATGTCCGAGAAATAAAGTTTGCAAAAAAAAAAAAGGAATTAATGCAAATAAAGAATGAATGATTAGTGGGACAATTTAGAATAGAGAAATTTTGGCTTAGAGTTGCCCTGAACGACTGTGCTTTTTTTTATGAGTACTTGTGTCTTTGAAACTTGCTTTTCTGCACTTGGCTAATTTCAAAACAAATTTTTATCGAATGTCTAATATCTTTCACCTTCACTGTAAAAAATGAATGTTGTTTTTACAGAATAATACATCTAATTTTATAGTAATAAACTGTAAAAATTGCTAATTTTTGCAGTAACAAAATGTAGAATTGCTAATTTAACAGTTTATTATCGTGCACTTTACAGTTGTTTTAAATTGGAACCCCTGCTGCCAGTATTATACTGTAAAAACAACAGTTCATTTTTTGCAATGTTCCATTAGATACGGAAAAACATTTCCATAATCCGCTGCTCCAATTATCCCATGACTGATTTACTTTGCACCAGGGAATCCGAAGATACCTTCTTTTATGGCTACTTCTTGAAAAGCTTATTAAAATGTGATTCATTTGAACAAATCTTACCATAAATCCAGACCCACACCCACTTATGCCGAAGTTTTCTGCCACTCCCGCTCAAGTTGATCTGAACTAAAGCTTGGTTTCAGACTTAAAGCCGTGATCCGCTGAAGTATCTTTTAACTTTTTGATTGCTGGCGATATTTAGAAAAACTTAGTTCTGTTTTCTTTCTTCTTTTTAATACAGATGCAATGCGTAGGAGTCGTAATGGGTTTCTGTGGAAATCAAATACAAGTCTCCCGCTGGAAAGATGCATTTAGATTGTAGAAAACGAAATCCTTTATTATGTTTGTGTTTCTATAAATGGATGTACAAACATTGTTGCAGATGCTTTTAACACCTTGTTTTCTTGAAGTTAAAGCTAGGTGTGTTTTGCAGTGGATGCACGTGGTTTTGGGAATGGCTTAATGGAATAGATGAAAGAGTTTCTATGATTTACCACCAAAAAATTTCTATGGCATAATCAAAATTTATGTAAATAAAAATTGCTAAGTGGAAGTACAAGTGTTTTTTTCTGCTACAAATACCTAGGACAAAGTGTGATGTCGTGTTATGATTTCTATAAAATATGACAAATTATCAACATAGAAATCTAAGAGCTTTTCTCTTTGCTGTCAGTTCTCCTGAAAGAAAATGATCTGCAGAAATGTAGGTCTTGATAGCTGAAACTATTGGTCTTAAATATAACAAAAACGTTGAGGAAAATATAGAATTTTACTTTTCTGTAGCATAAAGTTCATCCATAAAAAAAGAGATGTACGGGTTTAAAAGAAAGTTCTTGGCAAAAGCATTTGATTTACGAACATTGACATAAATATACAGGGGTGCCCATCCTCCCCAAGCACAATAGCGCAAATTCCCCCCCAAAATTTTTCACAACCCTCTTGTGCTTTTGGTTTTTTTAACCTCTCTTTTTCATTTTATTTATTTTTTTAAATGTTTTTTTGAATATTTATTTATTTTTTTAAATATTATTTATTTATTCTTTTATTTATTTATTTTTTTATTTATTATTAATTTTCTAAAAGTACTAATTATGCGTAGAACAGAATCGTTTTTTTCTCTTCCAGACATTCCAAGCACACTCACACACACAAAATAAATAAATATATAATAATAATAAATAAATAAAAGAACTAATTTAAATTGAAAAAATTAATTAATGAATAATTTTTATTTAAAAGATCAGTAAATAAATTAAATAAATAAGTAAATAAATAAATTAGTTTTAAAAAATCCCCCCCAGGAATTTTGATGGCGCAACTTGCGCCATAATCCTCCCCTGTGGGCACCCCTGTAAATATACCAGTACAGTAATATTCTCAGCTCAAAATCTCTATTATACAAGCTTTTATTGATTTTTAGTGTCCTCAGGTATAAATTTTCTATGCTATTAGCGAAAGTTACCGAGCGACGAAACAAAAGTTTAACCGTCATACGTCATCTTCTATGTGTTGTTATAAGAATAAAATTTTATGAGATATCACAGAAAAAAAAAAGCTACGGAATTTGAAAACTTACATTTGACGAAGTTATTAGAAGAGAACTCTGTGTTGTTCTGACGCAGCAAATAAAAAAGGATAATAAAATGTAAATAAATCAATACATACATGCGACAATATAACAAACATATGAATACATAAACAAAAGAGTAACAATAACAATAGTGTTTTCCATAATTACTCTGTTTAGAGAAGCTTTTTGGCATTTAAAAAAACAGAAAAAGATCTCTGCTATCAGCATCCTCTCTGTAAAAGAATGAAGTTATAAGCGGGTTTTCTGAATGCTTCCTTTATCTTCCAGACTTACTTCTAAAACTATTTACATAATACCCTAAATATTCTTCTTACTTTTTTCTTTATTTATTCTTTTACTTACTGATATAAACGGGAATTCGCTCTGGTCAAATGATTGTTTATTTTTGAGAAGGATGCGTAATTGTTAGTATAGGTTAAAAAAGAACCGGTGTGGAATTACATCAAGTCCCTAACTTCATTATATAGTTAAGAAACAAGAAGTAATTCCAGATCCGGATAATAGACAGTTTCAACTTTGAAGATGCATTTTCCTTTATCCTGCAAAGATATTAACGTGTGATTGTAAAAAGTGTTTCAAGTAAAGAGACACACACAAAGGATATACTTTTCCTAAATAGATTGGACGAAGTTGAACACAATGCAGATATTATTTAAACTTTAAATTAAAGACAAGTTTTGATGTTTCTTTTTTCATTTGGGTATTAACGTTTTCAAACATGCATCTATTACGGACTAATTTTAAATAGTGTACTGGCTCGAAATCACTTCCATTTCTATAGTGATTAAGTCTGGGAAAAATAATAACATGTCTTCTAGACTTGGTAATTTGCTTTCGAAATTTACCGTTTTGCTTAAAATTTGGTAGCAAAAGGAATGCTTCTAAAGATTTTCGTTCTTTGAAAAACAGTTTTGAAGATGCTTAAGCCAAATTTAAAATTTCTCAAGTACTTATACGAAAAAAAACATAACCTAAACACATCATTAACTACAAAATTACTATACACAACCAACTAATCAACACACTTTCCAACAACAAACCAAATCATACCATCACCACCCCGAGATATACTAATACCCTATCACCACATAACAACCCATCACCCCTTTCACTAAAACCCTAACACCCATACCCCTATCAAACAAAATACCACACCCATAACAACAATCAATCAATAAATAAACAAACACATATCAAAATCCTAAAAACCCACATTCACCACATCATCCCTACAACCTCATGTACTAAAACAACCAACACCACCCACAACACAAAATATTACTCCACACACCTACCAGCCACAAACAACCCACAACCACACCACAATCCCCCCTAACAACCTCATAATAAAAACCATACCTCCTCCCTCCTATACACCCATCCCCCACTAACCCCCTCCCCACCACACACCCTGCCTTATCTCCCCACCCCATACACCCCACACCCAACACAAACACCAAAACAACTCTCCCATCCCCCACTAACACCCTCCCCTAAAACATACTCTGAGTAGTATACTGTCACTACATACTCATCTTCACTCCGATAACACCACCCCCACACCCAAAAATATTCCCACCCCTACCACCCACAAAACCCACACCCCTACCTCCAACCACCCCAATCACTAAAACCCTAAACAACCATATCCCCAAACATAAAAAACCCAATTCCCCACTTCATCCCTAAAATACCCAAACCCCCACTCCTAACCAAAAAATCAACATATACTCAAATCCCAACCTCACCACCTCAATCCTCAAACACCCTCAAACCACCAATAATAACCTCTAACATAATAACCATAATCCCCAAAACCCAAACCTAAACCCCTACCCCCTCCCACATAAATCCATATCCCCCTCACCCCACCCCCCAACAACAACAACAAAAAAAAAAAAAAAATTAAAACAAATCCCCACAAAACACTCTCCACTAACACTAAACCATCCCCCTCTGACATCCCACACTCCCCATATCCACCTCCCGTCCTCCTCAATACAATAATCCCAAGACATGTACCACACCCCTACGACCTGTCTCACCCTCCTTATACATCTACACCGTCACATACCACAATCTCCCCACAAAGATACTGACCGTCCTACCACTCCCCACCCCCCCCACCACACCCCTCCTTACCACCTACACTTCCCAAACTATCTCACAATCACTTTATCCATCCTTCATTTACCCAACCATCCCTATCCCAACACTCTCCCCATACCAATCCACTACCTCCTACCCTCCCCTTGGTTACCTTACCTACCTTATCCCCCACCCTCACCCTCACCCATCATCCCCCCCCTCCAACAACTTCTTTCACAAAACCCCTCTCCCTAATATCCCTAAAATTTTCACTCAACAAACTTCACCACTAAATAAAACCCCAAATCACACTTCATCAAAATCCCACATCCCTAACTCTACTATAATCAAACCCTGACCACCTCACACCTCACTCTCGTCTTCCCTTACATTCCTCATTCGCAAATCCCACCAAACACCACCTACCAACACTCTTAAGATGTGTACAAAACAAACACTACCATTCAACGCGTTCAAACTAACAACTGACTGAACCACAATCCACCATAATACCCTATATCAGAACAATAAATCCCGGTCCAGCCTACACCTTCTTCAACTTCCTTTTAAGATATTTCGTCACCCCATATTCATCCCATTACGACAGCACAGCTCCCCAAATTTTGTATAAAAATAATAATATAACGGAAGCCCAACGTGACTCCACCTGATTGAGTAATAAAAATAGGCGTGACTAGATATAAGTATTAACCATCTACACAGATAAACACCAGATAAACATATTTTTGTTGTAGCCCATAATATTCTTTAACAACATAAGATACTCACCACTCATTCTTCAATCACTATATAGAACAATTACTACAAATACCTACAAACAAAGAGAAATCAAGTCAAGAACCAGATGAAATACAAAATTTTCTTCCCAAAATCAATAGTAAGATCCACATAACTATTATAGACACCGCTTACACACGCACGTGCAGACAAGAAACTATCAAAAAATCACCCGTCCGTCGGCGTCACAACCCGAGAGCAGTGAAGCCAGTTGAACTATACTGTACCCACACTCTTTCAATTTTTTTTAATATATCGGTAATAAGAGAATCAACTCATTCCCCAAAAATCTAGTACAAAACTTGATGTCTAACAACTCCTGTACGTATGACTCATTCGATCGACATCTTCCCACTTTGTGAATGATCGTATAAATACACAATGTTGTCACTCTCCCCACCCAACCCCCACAGATTCCTAGACAGCTCCTATATCCTCCAGTCTCCAATGTAGTTGTTCCACAAATACAATCCTACAATAGTACACTCAATATACAAAAAACCCCATCAACACAACAATCAAACCTATAAAACCAAAACACAAACAACCACAAACACCCCCAACATTACAAAAAACACCCCACACCAAAAATCCCTAACACAATAACCCATTTACGTTGTCCTACCTACAACTGACAAACGCCCAAGAACAGAGAAAATACCAATGCACCAGTTCACACAATCAAACAGACACGCTTCTTAACCCCACCGACACGAACCCGCCCCCTATCATCGCCTCCACATATCCCATCAACCAGACATAGACGACTCCCCTACCAATGCCTCGCCACAACTCTGTCACACCAAATCCTGTCAACAATCCTTAATGCACGCCACACTCCCCTGATATCTAAACCCACTACCCTCTCAACTTGAGTTTATAAACCATGTGTAACCTAGTCTCTTAACGAACTCATAAAATGCACCGTCTCTCACTAAGCCCATAAGTACATTACAGAAACATCCTCCCCTCTCACCCAGTCCCTCATCCTACCATTTCTGTATTGATCCTATATCATCATAACAAACCCCCTCAATACAGTTTAGAATTCCCCTCCAACTGAGTGTAATCTACAGTTATGTCTCTTTGTATTTATGATACTCTTTACTACCACAATGAAACTATGTGTAGAGTTGATTCTGTACAAACCATAATACATCCCCAAATCAATCTCCACCTACCTGATTCTACCACTTACGTTCCTCCAGTCAAGTTCACTGTAGTTCACTTTGATAATTGACCCGCTATCATCTTATTCCTTCCTTCCAAGACCCTCGTAGATATGTAATTACAGTGTCGTGGATCTAAAACTCCGCCCACCCATGATATTGTGTAACATCAATTTATTGTATCACCTGTCTCAACGTCCATTGTCTTTAATGTAATAACTCTAAGTAACTAAATTCCTCCCATTTTCCTAAATCTGTTGCCAAAAAAAAAAAAAAATACACACATATCCAAGATAAGTGAAAACATAATCTGTACACCGATAAAATAATGTAACCATATACACGAACCTGAATATATATGCTAATCCCTCTCATAACAAGTAGTAATAGAAAAAAGCCATTCAAGTCTACAAAACCCAAAAGACAAGTACAAAAAGAAAACCTACAATATAACAGTCATTACCAAGACAAAAAAAGTTAAATGTAAAATACAAGTATCCTCCAGTAGAAGTATTCCTACAATCACAATCAAACATACCCACACTACATACCTCAAAACAAATACTCGCTAAAATAATTATCACTACACCAATATAATTTTTCTGAAAAGAAATCATATGAAATGTACCTTACATTCAAAGTCAAAAATAATGTCGTGATTATACAATTATCATCAAACAATCAAAAATCAAACCAAACCACAATACTACAAAAATATTAAAACCAAACTTTTTCCTGATGCTCGAGTGAGTTTTCCCACAAAAATGCTCTGACTATACAACTACCATTACCAACATCCCAAATTCAAAACATAATCATGAGAAAAAGAGGGAAAAATCAACTGAGACATTCTTATTCATATAAAAAACAAAAAGATTTCTAGCGATAGACCAGAGAAGTGAGTGATGACTCCAAACTCAGAAATACGACGCTATAAACAAAACGTTTATCAACGAGATGTAGATGCTATAACAGAATATGAGACTATCTAGCACAGAATATATTGTAGATCAAGTTAAGTAATCAAATACTCTTCGAATACTAAAGAAGACAAATTGTTATCAGATAATCTAAGTATAAAATTGTGTGTACAAGTGTTGAAGAACTGAAGTGTAGCTCTCGATAGAAGTACCGCTTGAAGAGAGAATAGAGTATGAGTGATATAGGAGAACAGCTACAGGAGTCATGATAACGTATATCTTCCTACGCTAGAGATAAATGTTACAGCTCTGCTCGATAGAGAGGGCTGCCAGAGGCAAACTTCGATTGTCATTGTAGTGAAATTACATCTGAGGAAGTAGAGGGAGATAGAGAAAGCGATAAGTTGTTGTAAAGGAAAAGTGAGAATGAGAGAGTAGAGCAGTAAGTACATAGTTCTCATGTAGATTGAGTGTAGATTTGGTGTGTAACAGAGAACGCAATAGCTAGAATCTATATATACAACTCGCCAAGTGCATCCTACCCGAGCTAAGATGATCCCTAGTGGTGAGATCTAAGCTAAAATGTAGTCGTAGACATCGTCAGATCTCTGTAGCTAATAGAGAGTGTGACTCTCGTTAGGGACTTAATCGTAGGTACGCTCTAAGGTATATTTGTGCGCAGTGTGGTGAGGGGGGGAGGAGGAGATGAGATCGTGATGCGTGGTTGTGAGTTCTCGTGTCGTGGTCATAACTAGTGATGCAGACAGAGAGTGCGTCTTGTTGCGCATGCGAAGCTGTTGCATACGGCAGATAGATGACGTTGTTTTGTGAATCATGATTCGAACTGAGTAAAGATAGTGTGAGGAGTGTAAGTCATCGCGGTAGGTGCGTGTGGTGCTGTGACGCTAGTGTGTGACTTAAAATACAAGTTCTAAACTGGATACTAGGTGCGAGTGGTTGTAGTGTCGGTGTGTGAGTAGTAGTAGTATAAGTGTAGTGGTTGCGATGGAGAGGAGGAGAGATGAGTTGAGACCAGTGCCTTGAGTCCCTGAAGTTAGGTGTGCCGCCAGTAGATACTAAGGCTATGTAGAGAGATAGAGCGCTTCGTGAGAGGAGCTCCAAAGAGATAGATCATAGATAGATTTTGATAGGAACGAAGACTTTATTTGAGACTGATTCGGGTTGTGGGTATATCGTTAGTGTGTGTGTGTATGGATGATATTATCGCAGTTATCTTTTTCTTTGCAATTTAAACTAATGTCTAAGCTAATGAACAGGTGACTTCTTAGCACCGAACATTGAGCTAACAAAACATCAGCATACGCTGCGATCGAGTTGAGAGTTTGCAGCTGGCGTAAAGAGTTTAGATGTCTCATTCACAAAAAATAAGAGAGGAGATGAAAAAATTCTGCCCCTTCGCTCCTTTTTGTCGTTGTTTTTATTCTGAAGACAGCGAAACGTAATGAAACTAATTTCTGGAATTTATTAATTATTTTCGGTGCTACTTAGTTTAACTCTCGAAAATTCTATGAAAATCACACGTCATTAATCTGGAATACTTAAAGAAAAAAATGCCAAAGCTTTTAGTTTCTGATCTTGAAATTGCTAAATTGACATCGAGAAAAAAATAGGTCATTGAAATGAATCGTGTTCCGTTGGCCGAATTCAAATGAAACACTATTGCAATCGCTTCGAGGCGATCGCAATTGCAATCGCTACTGGAAGTCGAATTACGATAGAATAGCCATCTCGTAGCGATTGTAACGTTTCACTTGAATGCAAATTTGGGAATTTGCGATTGCATTGGTGAGTTGCGATTGTCCGTGTTTCACTTGAATTCCTGCCTTAGACGCGTAGCTTTTACATTGAGAAAAAAAAAAAAAAAAAAGAAAAGAAAATTTTTGAAGCAAGTGTTCGTGAGATTTGAAGTTGTATCATCAGAAGCTTATAAAAATCGAGTACCAAAGTTCAGTCAGAAGTAGCTATTCCACTGCGAGTTTAGGTCTTTGTGATTAGAAATTTTATGAAACATTTCCTGAAATTTATGCTGACAACATGTAAAAGTATGTGCGTTGAAAAATCCTCTTCCATCTTATATTTGTGCAATATCTCATACGTTATCGCTTTCCATTAACCAAAAGAAAAACTGTTTTCAGCAAGACCACGTAGTGAAAACAAATATCCAAAACCTCACGCTGACAAATAGTTTGAAACGGTCTTATGGGGGAAGAAAAATACCCAACGCTGAAGACATGAAGGGAAAGTTGCTGTCCGCTATTTTGGGCGTTGATGCTCTGATGCTTGACACAGTGTCTGGATATGGATGACAACATAGGATACAAAGTGTTTTGTTTTAAAACTGTTCTGCCGCTATCTTCTGCGAGTGATGACTCTCTGGGATGGAATGCAACAGCTTCCTGTTCATACGCACACACGCATACACATACACATACACGCGCGTATATGTATATGTGTATATGCTAATTCTGGACACTTTTTAAAGATATTTAACATTGTGCAACGAATTATTAGATTTATTTCTTTCACTTCAACCATAAAAGGGCAATTCCACGGTAACTTACGTTACATTTCGACCAACTCTTATGCATTTAGTACCTCAGTACAGACAAATTTTGTTGTACAAATCTTGTATGAAAGCATTTTTTGAAAATGACAGTTGAAAGCAAAATTAAAATGCAAAAATATTCGATGCATTTAAATTTTAAGTCAAATCTAGCAGTCAAAGATAAGGCAGTAACTTGCGTTACACAAAAAGGGAATGATATAATATGAAAATTGGTTCTGAGGCAAATTTCTGCTCTATTACAGCTGTTTTATTGTTTGAAGCATAATTTATCAGTTCCTTATAATGCTTAGGAATATATTTTCATTAATTTAAAAATGTATTTCAAAAATTGAAAATTATGGGAATTTTTAACTGGGTAACTTATGTTACAATAACTTACGTTACAAAATTTACTTACAAGCATATCTTTATTACAAAAATTAATGAATGAAAATTACAGCTTAGTTTAGATCGAAACATTGAAAATTAACAATTATGAATTAAATTTACAGAAATTTAATATCAAACTCAATGAAAAATCAAAAATATTACATAACATAAGACTTAAATCTATACTGGCTGCTGCTATTAACAAGTTCAGGTAATTCAATTTTTCAAATCATTCTTTCTTTCTTATTATAAATTTCATCTGTCGTTAATGGCCATTCCTAATTGGTTCCAACAGCAGCCATTACTTATATTTTAAACTCGTTTTCTTCAATAATCGTCACAACTCAAGGATACAATGTATTTTTGTACTTTACCACACACCATTCACCAGCTTTTATCTCTGTTTTTTTTCTTCTTGTTCCTTAAAATACTTAACTAAACGAAACCCCGTAGTTTGTTAATTTCTAGTTCTTAAATGGTCATTGTCAATGTGCGGATCTTCAGAAAGTATTTTTGATAAATTTTGCTTTTTTTTACATATTTCAATACCATAAAGAGAGACTTATATTTAAAAATCTGTAATATCCACATGACTTTTCTCATACCCCTTCTACAAGCGCATCTTTTCTGCAGAGTTTAGTGGCATTTTAATGCAGAATAAAATGTATTTCACCTGTAAGAGATAAAATATTTTTGTATTTGTTACTTCTAACACATATTTGATAACTTTAAATCATAACAGAAGTCATTTTTGAATAATTTATAGTACATTACTCCTAAATATTCTGAATGCAGTGATATTGTTTAGAGAGAATTAATATCTGGAAAGCCAAAAAGAAACATATAATTTATAATAGAGGTGTATTGTAATCTTATTAACAAATAGAGACATTTTAAGAAATATGATTAATTTAAATTAAGTAAATACAGTACAAATTCAAAAGAAATTACTCCTACTTACCACATAGGTTTATTTCACAATTTACTTTCTTTATAAATACAAGTATTTAAGTTCTACTTGGGTAACTTACATTACCTGCATATTTTGGTAACTTAAGTTACACGTTTTGATTGTAGCACAAAAAATTAAATAGACAATATTTAAAAAAAAAACTTTAACTATTTGCTTAATACACACTTATAAGATAGAAAATATAGCATTGCCCTTTGTTTATGCACATCATGAACTTTAACGTGTTTTTGGTAACTTATGTTACATAGAACAGTGCATTTTTGAAGTTAACATAAATCACTTAATTTACGTGAAAACACTCGTTTTAGCAATTTACAATATTGAATTAAAGTGTAATAATCAATATTCTTCCTTTAAAACAGTTATCTAAAGAAAAAAATTGAAACTTACCAACGTTGAAAGATTGACCATTTGCTTTGCCAAAAGTTAAATATTCTATTTCCAACTTCAAAGTGCTGCCAAAACTAAAAATACTACATTCTTGACAAAAAAATAGTATAAATAATAAACTTCTAACATTTTTAAACCGAAAAATATGTAAAACAGACGCATTGCTGCAATTTGTAACACATTCCTATGGAGACTCAAATCTTTGAACCTGAATATCTCAATTCGACGCATTTTGAACCTTGGTTGTTTTTGCATTAAGGTACAGAAATATATTTGCATTTTAACTAAGCACTGATTATTTATTATTAAATTTTAGTTATTGTTTAAAAATACTAGATGTGGTTTCAATAGGTGAACAGCAAAATGTTTCACTATACTTAACTTATTTTCAGAGACAAGGATATAGAAATTGGAACATTCATTTAAAGTCAAATTGAAATGATAAACACATCCACTTTTTTACAATTACATTTATACTACCAATCCTTTTTCATTTTTTAGGAAAGAATCCTATCTATGATTAACCTACGAGCACATTCATGGTGGTCAAATATGGAATGCAAACGTTTGGTTTAAAGCTTCCACGACAATATGAAAAATTTAGAAATTTTTTGTTTTTTTAGTTGCATAATTATCAATAACATTTGGATTTGTTTTTGTTAACTATGCGCTTTAACTTAAAATTGAAAAACTACCTTTGTGCTTGAAAAGTATACTAAAGTTTTTTTATGTTTTATCGTGCAAAATTAGATTGTGGGCTAAAAATTGAAAAACCTTAATTTAAAAGTTTAAATTAGTTTCTTTCTGTTCCACTGTTCTTTCTCTTTCTCATAACTTCTCTGCATCTTCTAACATCCATTTTGCAACTCAATTTCAGACAAGACATTGTTCTTAACAGCTGACTTTAGTCGTTGGTTTGCTGAATTTAATAAAGAATCTGATGACTCTTGATTGGATTAAGCTTCTTGTGTAACTATCGTATACTGCTTCACATTTAATCTGTTTGTCTCTCTGCTTTTAATGCCTTAAATTTGTGCTGGTTACAAAACTTAAAGACGTTAGAACTTCTAAACAGTAGAATGAGATAATTATGTGCTGCCATAAAGAATCTCTGAATTTTGTACAACATATCAAAATTTTATCTTTCCTTTAATAACCTAATGGGAGCACTGCTGCTAGTAACATGGAAAATTCTATTTTAAGCTTTTAAAATTATAATTTTACAAATTCAACTTTTCACAATACTGCCTTTCAGTGCAAAGCCATAATTAAACATTATGTGCTTGATTGTTTTAATTGTTTTCCAAAAAATGAAGCAATGGATAACCTAATGCTTATTAAAATCAAGCTTGCAAAAATTAATAGGTATATAAGTAGGAAAAAATAGATGTTAACATGCTTCTAAAAAAAATTACTTTTTTTCTCACAATAAAAAATAAAATTTGTTGCCATAGCAACCGTCATTTTGCCCGTGTTTTGCCATAGCAACCGTCATAACGTACTGTTAACAAAAGCAGAAGTTATGCCACTTTTTCGCGATATTCGCTAGAAAAATGGCCGTTTTGGGGCAGTCAGGCGCAATTTCGATCAAAAAGTGCGTTTGGGAGCAGGATGGCGCAAGATTCTTTATTTGGCGCAGCGTGACGCAATTGGCGCAGCACTTGCACCACTGTACTACTGCTCTCAGTCTCAGAAGTGCTTTGAACCGCTATCAAGCAGTTTTTAATCGTTGGACATTTCTCCCATTTACGACAATTCTTTACTCATTGAGTCAGAAATTCATACTCAAATCTCACGAAGTTTCCGCCAATTTGACGAAAGTTTTACTCCTTTTGTTGAAAAGTTTAGCCAAAGCATTTTTCACGAAGCCATTTCGTTCCATATGCGACGAAATTTTCGTGAGATTCGAGAGTACATTTCTGAGAATGCTTTTACGCCAAAAAAGTTTTGCTGCTTTAAACCAGGGGTTCCCAAACTTTTTTGTCCTGTGGACATTTTGCGTAGTTTTCGAATTTCCCGTGGACCCCCTTCCGTGGGGTCATTCCAAAACTAATCAGGAATTAAAAATATAAACTCAGGCATTCTAAAATCGGGAATTAAATGGTTAAGTTCCATTTATTGATGTTCTAAAACAACCAGATGACAACTTTCTAAAAGATTCAGTTTGACAGTTTTACTGCAGAGTAAAAAATTAAAATTTAAGTGAAAAGAAAACAGATGAAGAGAAAAACGTAACATTTTTATGCATACTTTCATAAAAATAATGGCACAAAACTTAAATCAGCTAATATTCTTACATAGAATAGGTGTACAAGGAAAAAAAAAGAAGACTGTTTTAAGTGGGACAGAGTGAATTTGATGCATCAACAAAAGGACCCCTATTTGCATCTTGTGAACCCCCAATTTTTTCTTTCTTTTACATGGACCCCTTCCAAACTCTGAGAGAACTCTGGGAGTCCCTGTGGACCACTTTGGGAACCACTGCTTCTAATCCTGAAACTGACCAGGAACTTGTTAAAAGCATATTCAAAGCTTAATAACTAAACTATCATTGGCTGAAATGTTCAAAAGTCAAAGATTTGATTCAAAATACAACTTTACAGGCACAGCTTCTTATTCAATTCTTGGGTCAGAGCCCTCGGTCGATAAAAAAATGAACAAAGCAACTCAAGAACTACTTAAAAAAAACGTCTGCAAAGTGTCTTCGGTGGATATCCACGTGAAGCCAGCTGATATCTTTAATCTTCTTCATAGATATATTTTTTTTTTAAATCCTATTTTAAGTCTGTCTTGTGAATGAGAGTCAGACTTCCCTTTTTTCCGCCCAACATTCACTACCGTTTATTTATAAAGTCTCGTGCAAAAGCGAAAGAGCCCAGAGTCTTTGACATCGTTGGACCTCTTCCAAGATAGCATTTCGGTAAATGGAGTTAATAAGGTATAAATAGAATAAAAACAAAACCATTTCTCTTGGAGCTTAAAGAAAGGAATTATTCACTTGGGAATGTGAGAAGGTAGTTTGAAACGGCAGATAACAAGGAACAGAATTGAGTTGGGGCGGATAAGAATGCTTGAAGCTCATCACAGCACATAACGCTGATAGTAAAAATGATGTACAATTTTTGACCAGATTCCAGAGCTTTTTAGAAGCTAAATCGATTTCAAATGAACTATTGCTGAGTACTGGTCCTTTTGTTTTTAAGCTCAAGTATTAAAAGCCGAGTCAAAATCTTTCTAAGTAATACACCCATTGGAATATGTTTTTTTAACCATAAAATTTAAGAACTCTAAGAGTTTTGTTCGAAACAATGCAATTTTGATACTGACTTGCTAAGGAACTAAATGGTTTCTGTTTCTGCTAACGAAAAAACAACTACGCAATCGTTAATTTTTTATCTATTCAAATTCAATATGTCTAAAAAGGCAAAATGTATCGCCATCGGTTTTAATGAACACATTTTAATTATTAAAACACATTTCAAAGTTTAAGAAACCATAATCATCTCGCTGTTTTAAGAAATGAGCTTTCTTCATTTCAGCTTCAAACGGTTAAATCTCATCATGTTTACAATTTATACATTTTTCTTCGTTTTTAATTCTTCGATGAAACTTTCATTGTCACTTAATTCTCACCACTTTAATTACCACAGCCCTTTTCATGATACTTTTTACTCAAAAATGAAGCACCGTCTTCTTGCAAACAACGAGCAATAATCATTGGGATGAAGAGAAACATCGATTGCAATGCATCGATGGTAAAATATCGATATTTTGAAAACATTGACATCAATGTAGCATGCTTCGTATATGTTTCTAAGTTGTTCGAGTTAGCCATATTCCCATTCATCTATCACGCACGAAATCATATGGAAAATTCATAAACGCTCTTTTGTTAATGATGATATCAAGCGTTAAGTATCTTATACGTAAGAAGTCAAGTCCTTTATATGGAAATTTCTGATGCATTGTAATCCAGAAAATACTTATTAGAAAGAAGCAAAATAATTTTTACGCGTATGAGGGGAGAAAAATGCGTCATAACATGGAAATTACGAGGAATCTTTACAAACAATAATGCAAAAGAAAGTTACCTTAATGGATGCCTTGTTAGTAAACAAATGAATAAAGCCTTAAAATAGACTAATAGATATTCTTAAAACCGCCGAAACCAAACAGCTGTTTTTCAAAACAGTTTATTATTCAACAAAGAAATCTTGATGACTGCCATATATATCCCAAACAATGAAACAATTAGAAGGAAAAAGAAATTAAGAGAAAATAGCTGATATGGATTATCGAAAACTGGTCTAGATTCCTTTTTCCAGACCCTTTTCCTTCAGGGAAAAGCTCTCATAAAGAAGATTGTATCTTTATTAATGAAAAATGTGGGAAAAGACCAATAATTATACTTCTATAACACGCACAGGAATGACGGCTTTATTTGGAATCTACAGTTCAACACCTGAAGAGCATTTCGGCAAATTTTCCACAAGGACAATGAATGCGTAAATTTCGGCTAAACGGATCTCTGTTTTATGACTTTGAATTAAATGAACATTAAGAAGACTTCTGTAATTCCTCGTTTTCCCTAGGACTTCAAATAAATTTTAAAGATGAAAATATTTTGGTTGTTAAAAAAGTATTATTGGAAAATAATTTCGTCGATATGTGGGGATAACAGCTGGAAATTTTGTCTCGCAGTGCCAACGCACTTTCTGCAAGATGTTCCGAAATGTAACTGTATCATGACAATGCCGGAGAAAAAAAGATATATTTTCTCAAAATTCATTTAGAATATAAATCGACATTGTTTGAATGCCTGTCGTTTCTGTGCCATGTTGAATCTAATTAAAACTGAGTTCATCAAAAATTTTACAAATTGTCAGCAGTTACAATGTTTTTTTTTAAGATTTCAACATTTAACATTGTGTAATGAATTATAAGATTTATTTATTTAAGTTAAATCATTCATTTATAACTTCTTTACTTTTCCACACTTGCATGGAATTGCTCAAAAGAGTGTTAGTGTTCATAACTTCTCTAACATGTATTCATTTTATGGGAATATTACATTTATTTTACTTAATTTTAGTTTTTAATGCAAACTATGAACAAAAATCGTTTACAAATGAATTTTAATTAATTTAAATATTTGGTGTCTTAGTTTCGCTCCACTACTAAGGCGGTTTGTTTTGAAACATTAGTTGTTGTTGGATATGACAGAGGATAGTTTTCTGTCTCCATTACGATAAAAAACTAAAAACTTCAAATTTTTGACATTGGTTGTTCTTGCATTAAGGTACAGATTTATATTACTATAAATGTATGTTTATCACAATCACATAGTATCTTATTCGAGCCTGCTCCTAAACACAATTCTGGCGCTCCCAAATGGTATTTTTCCTGCTAACGAAGATGCTCCCAAACCACATTTGGTCACTTGCACCCCTGTAGTAGCTTAGCGTGAGTTATGAAATACGATAACCGAAACACTAAAAATAATTTACATTATAGTTCTTAAAAAAAATGCTAAATTAAAAATCTAAAACGCTTTTAGAATTAATCAAACTAAAAATATACTTTAACTGATTTCATGATACTTTAACTGATTTTTCCCCTCTGATTTTCAAAACTATTGAATATCCGCTAAGTTTACATGCACTTAATACATCAACATGTAATATAGTTTAGCCTTTAGTATTTTATATTTGCAAAAGACGTGAATTGTATCTTGTAGGCAGGGATTCAAGTGAAACACCATTGCAATCGCTTCGAATTGCAATCGCTACTGGAAGTGAATTACATTATCATTAACTTAACTTGGCACTGACGTGAATACGGATGGAGCCAATAAGAGCTCACAAGCAGTCAGTGATCTCCTCTTATTCGCCAAATAGGCTGTGACGTTTTATCTAGCTCGTTTTTCATAGGCAAACGTCACGCAAACGTCACGATGTTTTTATCAAGAAACGTTCTAATGTAATTCATTTCCAGTAGCGATTGTAATTTGCGATTGCCTGTTTCACTTGAATTCCTGCCTTAGTCAGAGATAAGGCCCCTATATAGCGGCTCTATATAGCGGCTCTAGTCAGATACGTACAAATAACTGAACCACTTATAATGCATCAACATGCAATATAGTTTAGCCTTTAATATGAATAATAGTATTAAATATATTACTTTTATATTTCCAAAGAACGTGAATTTTATCTTTTATTCTGAGTACAAACAAACAAACGCACATTGAAACTAATAAAAGCGTAGTAATAGTGAAAGTAGCTTTAAGATCAAAATGTAATTTTTAAGCATAAAAGATAAATAATCCCTTAGCATATTTTTTTTTCTTTTTTACTTACAGTATTTTATAAACCCTTACCTAAAAATAATGAAATCAAAAATTCATTTCAAAATTGAATTTTCTGAGCGAATTGTAATGTTTTATATCACTAGAATTCAAAACTACAGTAGAGGTTCTAAAATTGTGGACACTTTTTGATTAATTATTTTTGCAAGTTCAATTTGTTTTAGAAACATTTGACAAAAATTAAAGAGGCTTTTCAGTAACTATGTGTAAAGGTAGACTTTAAAATTCAAAATTTTGTTTTCTAATAAGTAACCAATAAGGCACTTGTAATTTAGTTCTATAGCTCCATTTTCGTTTTTAGTTGCGACTTCATCCAAAATATTATTTTTTTTTAATTAAAAAAAAATTAATCGTGAAAAAAAAATTAAAAAAAGAAATTATATAATAACTTGTACATGTCCGTAACACGTATAAATTATGATTTTTAAAACGCAAGAAAACGTTTTTGGAAGTACTTCACATTATGATACATGATGGTTCCTCATGTTCGAATGCGTAGCAAATAAAATTAAAAACTTAAATCACTGGGAATAAATGAAATATACGTGGGGGATGGGGGAGGGGGAGTAAAAATGCCTCATTTGTGGAAATGGATTGAGCGATATCTGTTTGAAAAAGAAAAGTTTCGAGAGATGCAGCAATTCATTATTAGTTTGATTGAGATTGAAGGATTTGCTCCGCAAGAACTCACATTATCGGAAAAAAAAAGAAAAAGAAACTTTTTTCTCGCTTCTGGGAAATCGGATAATGATGTCTTTTTGTGATTGACTTTGGATTGAATATCCAAAGAACTACGTGAATTAATTGTTCCTTGTTAACGCTTCGTATTTACTTTTTTTACCACACATATCATTTCATTTATTAATAACATTTACTTTTAATTGTTAATTAATTTAATATTAAAATTAATATAAGTTCCCTAAGCCCCCCCCCCCCCCCCATTTTTTGTATTGATCAGCATAATATATCCAATTTTCCTTCTTTAATGGTAATCCATTATTACATTGTAAAAAATGAATGTTGTTTTTACAATATAATACAGCTAATATTATAGTAATAAACTGTAAAATTGCTAATTTTACAGGTGATTACTGTGCATTTTATAGTTTTAAACTGGAACCTCTGCTGAGAGTATTATACTGTAGTTTTTACAGTATAATACAGCTAAATTTTACGGCAATAAAATGTGAAATCACTAACTTTGCAGTAAGAAATTAAAATTGCTAGTTTTACAGTTTTTTACTGTGCATTTTACATTTTTAAATTGGAACCTCTGCTGCCAGTATTATACTGTAAAAATAACAGTTGATTTCTTGCAATGTACAGTTAGGAGGATCTGTTTTAATAAATGAAATTAAATTTTTAAAATGCCGCTAAAATATTTTTGTTTTTGCTATCTATGCCTTTATTACGTACATTTTATTATCTACTGCATGAATCTAATAAAAATTCTATTAAACGTAAATTAAGAGATAAATAATCACCTATTGTTAGGGCAATCCTACCTGGCAGAATTTGTATGGTGTGATTAGGATCTGAGTATGGTATGATTAGGATACCAATTTTTTTTTTAAACCGTAGTACAACTTTTAAAGTAATTAACAAGTTTAAAAGAAAGTACAAATTATAAAATAATTGCAACTTTTACAAATTTGCTTTTTTAACATTGTTGATTATTTTTACCATTTGGCACAAAGTCATTTATTTATTAAAGGTATAACTGGTTAGAATTGCATCTAATGAAATATTGATTTGGCACTTACTGCCCGAAGAAATGAACTTTTATCTAAGTTCTGTTTATTGTATCATCAATCGATTCTTCAGTAATTGGTCTTAAACCTTCTATTTAGAGAGGAAGTTTTGGAAGTTGTTCGGTGATTCTTGGGTCTTTCTTTTACTCTACTAAGTGAAAGTGAAGTGTGAATGATAGAAAAAAAGAAAGTTAGGTAATAAAGTATGTCGAAAGTTAACCCAGATAGTAGTTGGTTTTTCTTTTGAAGAAGTTAATTTATCTCACCTGTGCCAGCATTTTTTTTTTTTTTTTTTTTTGACAGAACATAAAGCCTTTCAGGCAAAAGAAAACTTGTGTAGTAGATAAAAGTGTGAATTTAAGTTTATTTGGTGCTTTGACTGGAAGAGTTTTATTTGCCTTGTTGTGATATGGAGTTTACTGAAATCCATAATCAAATACTGAAGTTGGAGAAGATGTTTGGTTTACCTTAAATTTTACAGTTGCATAAATAATGCTCTGATCTGAAGCACCTAGAAACAAAGGAATGTAAGCAGACGCGTCCATCTCCCTCAAGAGCACAAGTGCACCACCCAAAAGCCACGATGACCCCCAACACAGAGCACAGATCGAGAGTCACCTCCCCCCTGGTGAAAAGGCTGCTAAAATAAAAATTTTGGAGTAACGAGTGTAAATGGCCGATGAAACTCTCATCTGTTTTGGGGTCAGTACTAGTAGCCCTGGTAGGTTCTGCTATACAGCATGGTTGAGAAAAACTTTTTAATGAAAGCCGATTTAAGTTAGAACTTCCTACGCCTTTCACTTAAAACTTATAAAAGTCCACTTACATCACTTTGCTTCTCATTGCCTCATTTTACTGCAAACAAATCTTAATTGCAGCAGGATATAAAAACGATGTTTTTTTCGGATTGGATTATGAAAAAACATGAATTGTGCTATGTACTCCATTCACAGAAGTAGGATTTTAGAGCAATATGATTTTTTTGTGAAGCTTCGAATTCCAGCAATCATTGTGCAGACACATTAAAGATATTAGAAGCTGAGATTTTCTGGGTAAGAAATTACTTAAATGCTTAAAATATTCCTTGGAGCGAAAATTACAGAGAACAGCGTTTTAGTCACACAAAAATGACGAATTCCATTTGCCAGCTTTACTGATTTGTGTATTGGTGGTTTTCCAAAGCTTTGCCCTTTGTTCATCCTGATACATTTTTCCAACTTGATGGACATTTAAATTCATCAGAACATGGAATAAACCCAAGATAACATCTCGAGGTTTTATAATGTGTGACAAAAATCAGCCTTATGACAAAAACTTGGAGAAAATTCATTGATACATTCATCAAACTTCTTTCTAATTTGTACGCCTTTCTGCGTATTGTTTCGTCATTTACCAGAGGCAAAAAAAAAAAAAAAAAAAAAAAAAAAGAAAGAAAGGAAAAAAAAAGTTCAATCTACCTCGTTCAATTTTCAGATAACGAATTAAGACTTGAAGTTTGAACAATCAGACTTTTACAACTTGAAGCGTGTTACCTCTTGTACCCAAAATTTCTTTCGAAGACCTAAAGCACTCTTGAGAAAAGAACCCCTTTTGTTTGAAATCTATCACCATTACTGATAAAGAGATCCATGTGTCTGGTGCCCAGTAATTCAACAAATGGAAGAGCTTCTTGTATCTGATCCATCAGGGAACAGATGTATGATGCGTAGACATCATCCATCCAGCTATGTAAGATATGTTCTATTATTACTCACGTCTCAAGATGGTTAGTATAGATCCCTTAGCTTTTACGTTCCGATACGGATTCCTTTAAGATAATAACCTGATTTTTTTCATCACTCTCTTCTGTTTTACTTAAGAAAAAAAGAGCATGGTATGATTTTATTACTATTACTAGTTTATTACCCGGCTTTCCCCGGGTGCTAATTATAACTCCATTATAATTGTTTTTAACCTTTTTCATGCTGAAATGAAATAGATGAGCCTGAAATTGATAATTCATTGTTAATCGTAGTCTCTGTTGGAAAATACTCATACTTAAATGTGTTAAATTTCATCAATTTGTATGCTTAAAGGGTTATGTCTCTATTTTATCTATTCAAAATTGAAAGAAAATTTCAATTTTAAGACAAAAAATTTGAGTTTTGAGCTTTTTGGATTTTTTTTTTTCAAAACCCCACCTATGTGAATTCTAGTGCATCAAGAAACCTCTGTGCACTATGTGTTTGATGAAAATTTGACGAAAACTGGATTTGTATAAGGAACAAACATACATACAAACAAGGGTGCCCATCCCCCCCAAGCTCAATGGCACAAATTCCCCCCCCCCCCAAAAAAAAAAAAAAAAATTCCCAACCCTATTGTGCTTTTTACTTTTATCTCTCTTTTTTATTTCAGTTATTTTTTTCAAAAAAAAATTATCTATTTTTTAAATATTATTTATTTATTTTTTTAATATTTATTTTTTTTAATATTCATTATTTATTTAAAAAAATATTTTTTTAAAAGTATTTTAAAAAATATATTTAAAAAATATTTTTTTTATATTTTTATTTTTTTTAATGTTAACTATTATTTTTTTTAAATATATTTTCAATTTTTTAAAAGCACTAAGTATGCGCAGAATAGAATCGCTGTTTTTCTTTTCCAGACATTCCAAGCACACACACGCACACTAAATAAATAAATAAATAAATAAATAAAAAATAATAATAAAGAAAAAATTTAAATTAAAAAAATTAAATTAATGATTAATTTTTATTTAAAAAACAGTGAATAATTTTAATTAAAAAATGAATTAATAAATAATTTGTATTAAAACATTAATTAATAAATAATTTAAATAAATAAATAAGTGTAATGTTTATGTTTGTATGTTAAAAAATCCCCCCCAAAAATTTTGATATGTCAACTTGCGCCATAATCCCTCCCCCCTGTGGGCACCCATGCATACAAACATATATACATCCATTTTTATAAATATAGAATATTGTTCGATGGTCTTAAAAATCACTACTATTTAAGACTGGCGAATACTATTAAAAAGAACAGGTACTAAACGTTTTAAAAAGTGCTTATAAATTGATAATTTGAGGTAAAGGAAGTCTGGAAACCTGAATTATTTTTCAAGTATATAAAGTTTCAAAAGTACGTTTTTCAAACACATGTAGCACTTCACGTTTTTAAAAAGAAGTTTGGTTTATAGTCTGGGCAAATATAGGTTTTGTTTCAGTTACAAATTTATCGTAAATTTATACCATTCTCTAAGTGTTGCGAAGATATATTTTTTCCAATATCAAATTCAAATTAAAGGTTTTCATATTTAGATATAAGAACATTTCTAATGAGATCCAGTTTTCAGAAATTCAATTATAATATAAAAGTTTTCTAAATTTCAGCATCTAAGTTTTCTCAATCATTACCAACCGTAGCACGTTCCTCCTGCACATACAAGATTGATTTATTTCGTGTATGTTTTAAGATATTTCTGGAATGCTTTATACGTGTAATTAGCAGAATTTATTTTGGCAAATGGCCTCCGTTAGATCTTCTCAATCAGATAACACTTGTTCTAAACCGCAACGATTACATACTTTTATCTCTAAAAACGCAAGGTAACATCATAAATATCCAAAATGCTTCCTGCAATTAGCAAATTAAGAAGACACGTTCAATAAATTTTCAGAAAAGGTATCCTTATCAAGTGCATGTAATTAGTTTACCAATATGTGTTTTATGAATGTATCGTTTTTTTCGCAGTTTTAAATTGCTGAATATTCTTAGCAAATCAGTTTTTACTCTTGAACAGAAAATTATTCTTATTAAATTTCTCGTTTGTTTTCATAGTTTACGTATTGTGCTGACTGAAATTTTGAAATTGAAAAGACGCTCTTTATCTCTACTGATAAGAATGCAAATAATAATACAGGTCTGATGCAAGATTTAACTCATGAAAAAGTGTTTGCATGGCAATGACTGACTTTTTCATGACTTGCTGCGCTGATTTCAAATACCAAATCCATTTTTCTCAATCAGGCTAGGATTTTTCATAAAATAAGTTTGAAAAGATGGACAAAAAAACCTTTTTTACATATTCTGGAAGAAAGACCTTTTTTGAAAAATTGTAAACTTAATATGTTAAGCAATTGGAAAGGAATTGATAAAATGTAAATAACTTTTATATTAATTAAAAGTTCTATTAATCAGAGCCATTACTTTCATTTAATACATCCTGAAAAACTCAAGTCATCTACATGCAAAACCTAACAGTTCGACTGACGTTGCACTTAACTTGGTGTCTAAAATCCAGTGGTTGGAAAAACTACATTTCTTTTGTAGCGAACTACAACTACAACTACTTTGTTGTAAATGTAGTTAACTACAACTACAACTACTTTTTTAAAAATGTAGTGACTATAAACTACTTTTGAATTGCAGTCGCTACTTCGTTACTTTTTTAAAAATAAATAAATAAAGAGCATACACCGTTTAAGGATTGACCGAAAAAATTCGAAAAGTGGTTTACACTAATAAATGAACTCATTAGAATATGGAATAGATCTAGGAGTTGTATTTGGATTTATTTGTTACTTTCCCTTTTTTTTTGAGAGGGGGGGATTGCTTAAATTTGTCCTTTTTAGATTTTTTTTACAATCTTTGCGAATATTCGCCACAAGGAAAGGATTCAAAAGTTTGAAGATTGAAAGAATTCAACCTTCATTTTTTTACTTCCTTTTACGTAGTAAAGGAAGTATTGTGATCGCGAAAAAAAAATCACTCAAATTTGAGTCTAAATTTTGATTTTGCTCACCCCCGAATGAATGTTCAGTAGTTTTTTCGACCTGTCAGCACGTGCATATGTACCTACCAACATATAAGCAGCCGAAAAATCATTTTCAACCTCCCCCGAGTTAATTACTACGAGTTTTCTCGTGACGTCTGTATGTACGTGTGTGCGGATGTATGTATGTGGGTCGCATAACTCAAAAACTATATGCCGTAGAAGCTTCTAGCTTGGTATGTAGGCTCTGAGGATGGTCTAGTTGTGCACCTCCCCTTGTGGTTGCATTCGAATGCTCCCAAGGGGGTGTTTTACCCCTTTTTGGGGGTAAATCAGTGTTAATTTCAATGCAGATGAATTGGCACGACCACTTGGCGATATATCGCCAAGCTTTTGGTCGCCAAGTGTTTGACGCCAACTTGGCGACATATCGCCAAGTTGGCGACAAATTTGGCGAAAAAAATTATTTTTTGAATTTGGGTTCAATTTGGCGCTATTGGCGATATTTTGCGAAAAATCCACTGAATGATGTTAAAATCGGCGATATTTAGAAAATGAATCATTGTAAAACATTTGTTTTGCATTGTTTCGTGGCAAACTATGGGTGTAAATGTTCGAATTGCTATCTTGCTCACTCCTAGCACTATTTTAACACTAAGGCATCTACAAAGAAATTTACACGTAAAAGGAAGTAGTGTGGGACCCATACCAGATTTTTTTAATTTCTTGCCAGGGAATATTTAGGAACATGAAAATTATTTGATGGAATATAAAATTCATGACGCCAAATAAACCAATGATATCAAACAAATAAAATGTATTTTGTCAAAATGATGTATCTAAGATCAGCTCATATTTCTATGGTTCTTATTTCTTATTGCGTCCGCTGCTGTACTCGTGCAAGATTTGCACCAGTCAATTAAACCTTGTTTTTTCCTTCGTTCTCTTTTCATTTTTTTTTTCTCATTCAATTATTTATCTTTTTAATTTAAAAGTAGTTTCCAGAAATCGCTACAAACTACTATTTTTTTGTATCGCGCTTTATACTCACTACTCTACTTTTTTTTTAAAAGTAGTGCTCTACACTACAAACTACTAAAAAATGTAGCTACTACAGTAGTTTCGCTACTTGTAACACGCTACTTCCGACCACTGCTAAAACCTATCTTCTCAAAATCTTGGTGAAATCTTTCTGAGTTGCCCGCAACTGTATTGGTAAGGTCTTTTGGTTTAAACCACAGTCAAAAGATAGCGGTTTTCGCGTATAAAAGTACACACTAAAAATATACTGCGTCAGGTTTCTCCACTATTTCTATTTTCTCTTCCTGATACCGGGGCTGAATTTAACTCCTTGCCGCCCCTAGGCAGATTCGAAATCTGCCCCCCCCCCCCCTAAAGAAGTAAAATTTCTTGACTCGAAAAACGCAATCGAAGCATCTAAAGAAGTAGCATTCTCAAAATTAAATTTGTTCTTCTTCAGAAGAAATGATGACGCTTCATATTATTTTATTTTGTACGTTAGCTTTTTCATTTAACACCTAGAAAAAAACCAACTCAATGGCATTAGCCTATTGGGGTGAGGGGCAGTCCTGCTGTACACATCTCAGTTCATATGACCAAATGCTCTGGGTTGCTGCGCATATGTTCCGGTTCGGAGGTCAGCCCCCAGAACCTCCAAGGCTTAGTTCCCAAGCTCGATTGTTACTCTTATAGCTGAACTTTCGCTGAGAACTGAATATGAATGTTTTGTACTTAGACCATTTTATCATAGCTGCTATCTTTTTTTATAATAGCATCTTTATCCAGTAATTTTTTAAATTCTGAATATATGATTTGAATAATTTCCTTTTTGTCATGCGTTCCCTCACATGAGTTTCTTGCCACTCTTCATTTTTTTAAAGGCAATATATCTGTAAATTGTTACTGAATCACATTCCAAACTATTCAAAGTTTCTGATTTTGAAAACTGCATATTCTAAAATTATGCATCATGTTGACATTTGAAGAATTTTTTATTCTTAGGTTTTTAGGGCGGAATTCAGGTGAAACGCTGCATCAGCAAAAGTGCGTTGCACACGCTAATTTTCTGGTTTTCGGATTCTTGTGAAACGTTGTTTGCGCAAATGCACTTTTGCAGAAGCAGTGTGCAACGCACTTTTGCAGATGCAGCGTTTCACCTGAATTCCGTCCTTAATTTAGCATGTTTCCTTTATTTAGAACCATGCATAGTTTTTAGCTCGTTACTCATATTTGTTTGTCTCCAAGTCTCAATATTGACAGAAAGCAATCTTTAAATACAATAGTTATGTGAAAAGAAAATACGAGTCAATCACTCACAAAACAACAATTGGATAACTTTAGCATGAAACCAAAAATCTTGGACAAACTCAACCTTGTTGCCTTTTCTCTTCACACACCTGCTTCACACACCTGCTTTTCTAAAATCTAGGCCCGCTCTTCGTCCCCACATTTACTGTTTTACACTAATGGATTGACGCGTTTAAAAAATATTTCATTTTCATAACATGTGTGAAAGCAAACATTATCAAATAAAAAAAAAAAAAAAGGATGTCGTTATCAACGATAAAAGAATTCTACTGTTTTTCTTTCAAGAATAAAAATTAAAAAACCACGGTTATAGCCAAGTTTACCGCCCCAGAAAATTTGCCGTCCTAGGCAGCTGTCTAGTTTGCCTATTGCGAAATTAGGCCCTTCCAGTTACTCCCTCTTCCAAAGCTCTTCAAAACTAGACCTCCCTCAGAGCCTACATAACAAACTAGAAGCTTCTACGGCACACAGTTTATGAGTTATGCGACTAACATACATACGCACATACATACATATGTACATACAGACGTCACGAGAAAACTCGGGGATTCGAAAGAAAACGCGGGGATGGTCGAAAATGATTTTTCGGCTGTTTATGCACGTGCTGATAGGTCGAAAAAACGACTCAACATTCATTCGGGGGTGAGCAAAATCAAAATTTGGAGCCAAATGTGAGTGAAATAATTTTTGTGATCACAATACTTCCTTTGCTACGTAAAATGAAATAAAAAAGAATCCTGTGCATTTCAAAATGCTTGTAAAAAAAAAAAAAAAAGTCAGCAGCAAAAGGGGAAAAAAAAGATTTCACACAGCTTTATCGAAAACCTTTCTTTTGCTACTTCACGGGTTATGAACGTTTAAAGTAACTCCAAGTCGGATAGATCAGCTCCCAAAAAGCTGAAAAAACAAAGTATGATAATTTAATTGACGTGTGATCTACGATTTCTCGCACCCCACCTTCGCCCTGAGTGTAGGTAGTGTTTTATTGACACAACTTCCGACTTGGGTTCTCATCAAACTGCTCATCTACTTTTTAAGAGAACTCAAGTTTCGCCCACACGCTTCACATTTGTTTATTTTTTTATTTGCTTTTTGTCACGCTTCCTTTCTCGATTCCTTTTGCGGACATACAAAGTAACCGTCCGTATCTTAATCGGTCAAAATCAGCGTCTAATCCTTACAAATATTTGTTTTTTTTTTAAGAGATAATGTGACAGATTAATGTGCTAAATTGTATCATTTATCATTTAGGAAAGTTTGTTTTATCGCTCTTTTTTGAGAGCGAAATGGCGTTTAGCTTTTCAGGTTTAGCTTTACCTGCCACTAGTTTGATTTCGGCATTCTAAAATATTAGGCCTTTTTAGGATTGATGGGTAGTCCAGCTCTAGCTAGAATATCTAAGTACAATTCATTTTGAGTAGTTGCTCAATTCATTTGAACGGATGTGAAACTTTTACGCATATACGTATACATTTGCGGAATAATAAACTTTGGCTTCTAATTGTGACATATTCGAATGTGAGAAAATGTGGACAATTACAACATCTAGCCGCCTTGTTTTATGGAATTGCATGGATGAAAGTTACTGTTGCTAACTCATCCAGGACTAAAATAAAACAGTTAAAAAAGAAAAAAAAAAAAAGAAAAACCAAGCTTTTCATTTACCTGGATGTGTCATTCATAAGGGCTACCATTCCTGTCTTCTTAATTTTCGAAATTAAAAAGTAGAGTTAGTCTATATAAGAAGAGGGAAAAAAACAGAAAAAGTCTAAGAACTCTGAAATTTTCCATAAAATGCAAATAAATGCTAAAAAATGCTTTTATCCAAAATGTAATGCAAAACATATTAATTTCCTTTACAATATTTCTGTGTTAAAGTTTAAAAAAGTAGTAAATTAAGACACAAGTTATTGAAGAAAAGAAAGGAAAACAGTCGCCGAATTTATTGGACACTTTCAATTCTCTTCTTCTGATACTTGGTTTGACGTCTTTTTCCTTATAACAAGCACTTTTTATCTGTTTTTCTGACATGTTTCCATCCTGCAGCATCGATTTGAATTCCATTTCTGAAGTTAAGCTGCGTTTTTGAATTTAAGTCAAGAATATTCCATTTTTCGATGAGATTAATTCAAGAGAATAAAATAGCATCATTATCATTTACACATAAATGCAATTCTCGTTATTGTATAATATAAATTAATAATGTTGTTTGACTGTCAAGTGCTGCCCGACATTAACATTCCACACGTCATTAATTATTTTTGGCATAAAGTTTTAAATTATTCGAAAGAAAATGTTTTATTCAATTGGAGTCTTTTTATTAGTTAATTTATGTTAATTTTCAATTCATTAAATATAATGTCACGTTGAGAAAAATGATCATTTTCGACGCATCATTCTTTTTGCTTTTAATGAAGGTGCTAAGGTCTTAAAAGGTGCTAGTGCGAAATTTATGCTGTGTATGAAAGGGGTGAAATAACTGAAAGAGCCATTCGCGAGCGGTATGTTAAGTTTTAAAATGGAAATTTTGACCTCAAAGTCGCTACCTCGTACTGGTCTTCTAGTTAAGTTCTATAAAAAGCGTTTAAATGAATGTCGGAAAAAACAAATTGGTCGGAACAACAAGGGAAATGATAATTAGCTGTTAATTGTTATTGATTAATGAAGTTTAAAAATTACTAATAATTTTTATAAGACGGAAACTTAGTTGGCTGTGCAAACCTAAAAATGTTGTTTAAAACTATTTTGCTATTTTCCCGGAATTGAAATCTTTCTTTATTTTATTTTTTCATTTTGCAAGAATTCAATATAGTAATTCTTTAATAACTGGAGAATCACAGCATAAGATCCTGTACTGCGTTTCTCAACCTTTTTTTTTTTTTGACCTGAATTGTTTTTTTTTTTTTTTTTGGTTAAAAAAAATAAAAAGAAAGAAGAAAATAAAAAATATTTTTGGAAAAAAAATAGAACCGACTTCAGTTGGAAATTGCTCTAAAAAGTAAAAAATAATTTTTTTCTTTGAACACCATCGAAACTACTTTTAAACATAAGTTTTGAAGTCGGCGCAAAAACGATTGGTAAAATGATATTTAACCATATTTTGCCAACATTTTTCAGAGAAACCATTGAAAATTAAAAGCAGAATATTTGCACCATTAGGGGAGAGGGGGGCACATGTAAACAGGGGCACATGTGAACAAACGATATTTTACCCAGTTAACGTGAAGAGAAAAATCTGAAAAAAATTTATGTCGATGGTAACTCAAGTACTATATCCTGCATGAAATTTCAAAAATCTAAATCATTTTGTTTTTTAGTTATCAAAGATCTTATGTTTTGGGAGGTGCCAATATACTTTTATGTTCTATTTCTCCGAGTAAAAACACATCCAAAACTATTTTTTTTGTAATTTGAACTTTATTCGTCTTAAAGTGGCATTAATTAGGAAAGTTTTCATGCACTATTTTTTTTTTAATTGAAGAAAAAAATATAGTTTTTTACCAAATTAGGCCTAAGTTGAGATAAGGGGCACATGTGAACACTTTATGTAGGGGCAGATGTGAACAGTTCATCTGTGCCCCATAATGGTATTTAGTTATTTTAATTTTAAAAAATAGTTGTTTTTTTTACATATTGAATAGTTTAATTAATAAATACTGAATAATTAAAAGTTTCAATACTCAATATTTAATTGAAATTTGCAAGAGTTGCAAAGAAAAGAAAGTTAAACTTGCTAAACTGTTGAAAAAGGAACAGTTGTAGTAAGTTGTAGTAGTTAAAAGTTGTAGTAAGTGACGCCGAGTCCGATATTAGTTTTAAAGA